>CAJQZJ010004856.1:1623235-1658805 GCA_907164525.1 Lophiomys imhausi
TTCTTCTTCTTCTTCTTCTTCTTCTTCTTCTTCTTCTTCTTCTTCTTCTTCTTCTTCTTCTTTTCTTTAAGGTACCCAGAGTTATTGGTAAACTCTAAAAAATAACCACAGTACATGTAAACATGCATAATTTAAGAACCAGCCGTGGTCGGAGCCCATGAAACCCTTTAGAGAGGTTTTGCTTGGAAGGGATTTTAATTAACAAGGACAGTTTCTGGTCTCTTTCCTGCATGCTTTGTTAATAATAATGTTCCTAATCAGATGGAATCTCTTCCTCTGTGACTTAATCTCTCCCTATTCTGTTTCTCAATAGTCAATTCGATCGCAGTTACCTTTAATAAAAGCTCTGGTTGGCTTATGATAACAAACAGCTGACATGTCAGAGATAAGAATGGTTGGACTCTTAGAATTTTCCAGATGTTCTTACGTTCTTTTATAACAAATTCAGTGAAAATGAATTACAGAGAAACCTCATTAAACGACACTTGTTTATTCAAAAAGAATTCTACAATTTAAAGAACACGCTCTTCTCCTCGTTAACGAGTCTCCCTCTTATTTATTTTTGTAATGAGGATATTGGCTAGCTGGCCTGGCTATTCAGAACAATTTATTTTTCCTGTCATTTGAATTCCAGATTGGGATGGCTTAATTCTATTAAGTAGTGAAGAGATGAATGTCTGAATGAAACATGGGGAATTCACCGCCACAGTGGACAGGAGTGGCTAGGGGCTAAAATTTTGTATTCAGAAAGTATGGTGACTTGGCTCTTTATTCACTAGTGTGTCAAGAAGCAGTGGGGGTAGGGAGGGAATGTCGTGATGTGCGTGTGCTGAGAGCCTGTTGATGCTCATGTGCTGAAGGTGCAGCTGACTGTTCTCACTTCTGGCTGGGGATTTATCTCAGAAAGAGCTTAGTTGTTCATATCTTGATATCCTTGATGTCTTAAATATGTACACAAGCAGAATATTTTCTGTGTACCTTCCTGAATATTTACTGTCAGTCACCTTGCACTAGGGATCTGGTGACCAAGTGCTAGTGCCTACCAGCATGGGTGGCCCCCAAGGAAGGACTCTCCCTGGCATTGGCTATTTGGAAAGGTTGTGGAGACTCTGAGTAGACCTTGTTAGAAGTGGGTTACTGTGAGTGGGTTTTTGAGAATTATAGCCCTACCCATTTGTTCCCTGCTGTTTCTGCTTCCTAATCTGTGGAAACGTAACAAGCGATACCTCAGGCTGGGATGTCCCAGCCCTTCATTGTTCCTTCCCATCATGGAGAGCTATGCTAAAATACTTCTTCCTTCTCTGAGTTGCTTCTCATTGGTACTGGCTACAGTGAACAGGCCTGGAACTCATCCTACCTGGCTTGCTACCAGTACTGGAAAGAACTTTTGATACTGACTAGTTTTCAACTGAGAGTCACCTAATGTCTGTCCTGTTTCCAGCATCTTTATGTGCTTTTGTTTTTTTATGTTAGACCCCTTACATCGTTTTAATAATGAAGCTAACAGACATAGATGGACAGAAAGAAAGAAAAAGAAGCACCATAAAAGGAAGAATTACCCAGAAGAAAAGCATCGTATTTCCCCTCTCCGGTTAATAGCCTTTAAGAATGCCAGACACTCTTTCACGGCTGAGCGGATGTCTCTCACGGCACAGATCAATTAGCACACTGTGTTATACTTTCTGTCACTACTCTGTAAATTTACAGATAGTAAATTTACATCATAAGCTCAGCCTGATGTTTTCAAAGGGATTCCTCCTTATTAAACAAATTTTAAACAATACATAACAACTGTCTTTCTCTGACTTAGAATTACAAACCCCAGATGCAAGCCGGCTTTTTAAGAGTCAGGAAAACAAATCTTTAAGTAAACACCATGAAGTGGGCCACAAGTAAAGCCTTTCCTTGAGGCAGGAAGGGAGAGAGACATTCTTCAAAGCCAAGACACTCGAGCAGAGAACTGGGCCAAGGGGACCCTGATGGGATGCCAGGATTGGAAGAAGCAGTTCTGTGGCTCCTCAAGTATCTCAAGGACTCAAGAAGTTAGCATCCACATTCCAGGCAGCCACCACCTCTGTGCATTTGTTGTGTAGCTTTGTTTGGTTCTTGCAGTACCACGAACTGACCCTAGAGGCTCACAAATGCTTGGCAAGTATGGCACCACTGAGCGACACTGTACCCTAGTGTGGAACTAGCTAACTATAGGTGGATGAGTGACCCGCCACCTACTGGGACATTCCTTCTGCTCTGACATCAGATTCTGTCTCTTCTGGGTCACCTGTGACTGAGAACAGCAAGGGAAAAGAGCTTCCAGAAAATGCTATCCGTATGTCTGTTTCAGCAAAGATTTTTTTATTTCTCCTCAGTACTTCCCAGAGTCAAAATGAAGATCTGGATAAAATCAGGCAACCTACGCCTTAGTTGTGTTGATTTCAAAACCTTTAGCCTAAAGGAAAACAAAGGCGGGCAGCTTTGTGAGCGTGCCTCTCCTGAATACATTCTCTACAGCACAGCTCCACCAGGTTGGGTTTGCAACTGAACATTTGTGTTCCACACAAGAGTCTGCTGCTTAAATATTAACCTCTCCAGGTCTACCTTGAGGAGAGAGAGCCCAGGCATGGGAAATGCAGATGGCTAGATCAACTCTCTGGGGCAAGTCTGAAATTTGGCTTTAAATGGTTCTCTTTGGAGGCTGGGATCTCTAGCTCAGAACACAGATCGATAAAATCAAGTGAATGATTCCCTGCACCCACCTCCTCATACCCAGAGTCAGGGGAGATGCGCTTGCCATTGGCTAAATGCTTCCTAGCAGCTGATGTCCATAGGTGGGGTTAAGATGCCCCTGGGAAGGGTGATAGAGGCCAGGCCAGGGTGGGTATCTCTCCTGTAGATCATTCTCTGTAGGTCTTCCTTTACATGTGCCAGCTCACGGGCAGGCTAGGCATGTTCACAACGATTTGGGGTTACACACAACTCCATCCCTGGGTTCCACAGACTTTATTTCCACTTAACCAGAGGGATCTGCTCTGTCACACAGCTCCATCCCTGGGTTCCACAGACTTTATTTCCACTTGACCAGAGGGATCTGCTCTGTGCCAAGGACTCATCTTGAAGTAACTCGTTACTAATTAGGATGGGAACAGATCTCGTGGATTAAAGTGCACTGGCTATTTATGAGCATGGATCCGAGGAGCCTGTTGAAAGGGCAGTCAATCTTGCTTTGTATTAGAGATCCAAGCTTAATTTCTTTAGACCCCTCCTTGGTCTTATTTTCCAGAGACTCCAACTTGTATCTGTAAGCCCCTGAGGCTCCATTTCTTGCTTGTGAGAGGAAGAATGTACCTTCTATCTCTACGACCTGTCTAGAGGGAAAAACAGTCTTCAGACATTAAAATAGTAGTCCATTTTACAAGGCAATGAATGTGCATATTGACAGCAACACTGAAGGTTTGAATTCAATGCAGCAGGACAATGAGGCTGCCACCTAGGAAAATGATGCCTTTTGATGGCTGGGAAGGGATCCCAGAAACAGGTACTACTCACTTTTTCAAGCATGGTACTGCTTGCGTGTCCCTGATTTCCTTTCTTAATTTAGCAGTTGTTTGTTAGGTTATTGCCTTTAAATCACTTACTTCCTGCATAATTGAACCCCAGATAAAACTAGGAGAAAATAAAAAAGACAAGTGTGTGAAACTGAGATGATTATTTTTTTTTTTTTTTGAGCCCTGGGGACAAGAGAGAAGAGGATGAATGGTGATTACTGGTTGCTACAGAAGATGCTGCATTTGAAAATTGGGATGAGGATTTCTCCAGGAAGGCACTTTTCCTTTTATCTAAAAACAGAGGGTAAGGAGGGCTTTGCAAGCCACTGTACCCTGAGTGGAATTGCTAAGGGCTCCTCTCTGTGCACCACAAGCTTGACATCAGGCCTCATTTGACTGAGCCAAAAAAAAGGGTCCTTTTGTTGCTGCTTTTTTTCTTTCTTTCTCTTTCCCTCCCTAGTGTCATCTCTCATGGTTGCCTGGGCAACCAGTGTGTATCCTTTCAGCATAGGTTACTAGGCCCCCAGAAAGGAAGTGCGAGAACTGGCCTGCTATTTTTATAGAACCGTTACATAATACGGTCTATTAGAGCTTCCTCTTGGTGTTTTATTGCACAAAGGGGAAATTAAGTTTGATGACTCCTAAATGTTGGATGGAGGATGTCAGGTGACCCTGGGATTGTTTGGCTTAGGCCACATAGCAACAATACTCCCATAAGCAATTCTAGGAGAACTGATCCTCAGCCGAGCCCTTGGCAATGGTCCCAACAGAGGAAGCAGGGCTCTCTCTTTCTCTGGTAGTGTAGTCACAGACAGCCAAGCCCACTTCTTAGCTCAGGCAGAGAGAATTGTTTAAAGATGTAGCTCACACAATTTTCTCAGGCTGGGTGGTTACTGCCAAAAAGAAAGGGGCTTCAAAGACAGGGCTAGGCTTGCCCCTCTGTCTATTGCCAAGGTATGGTCTGGATGGTGTGGCCAGTTTTGAGCTCTGAAGTGGTCCTGGGGAGGCAGGACTTGGGAGGGGGACAGATTAAATAAGTAGCCTCTAGCAGACTCACAAGGTCTTTTCTATAATACCTGAGGTTTGACTCAATAGGAAGGCAAGCTCTTTCCAAGTTGAAATAATGAAGATACATGTATACAGTAGATCAGAAGTTCTATCCCAGAGTAGACACAAGCCTCTTTATCCACAGGGAGAGTTAAGGATACAAGGGTCTGGGGTGCTCTCATTTCCATAGCCTCCCTGCCATCTTGGGCCTCCCAGTATGCAATGGGACTACCAGGGCGTGCAGGCTCAACTTTTCCACTCTCTGCTACTTGGTAAAGGTCATTTGTTTATGGATGTTACCCTGCCTCTCAATCAACAGACTTAAAAATCTCATACTTTTTGTTGTGTTCCTCCTCAACAATGCTCACACCAATTTTTTGAAGTTTTTTTTTTTTTCCTTTCACATTAACCATTTCTCAACAGACAGATGGGTGACAGATGTCTTACAGTATAGTTTGAGTCTGACATTAGCTGCCTGGAGTTGGAGGGTACCTTAGGTGAAGGTCTCAATCTCCCACCCTAGAAGCCAGTTCTAAGTGGTACGTCATGGGTTAGCCATAATGGCTGTCTGATTTTGCTACAGATCAGAAGTTTCCACCTCCCTGTTGAGGTGTGGCAGTTTGCAGGGATGGCTGGCAGAACACCAAAATCCTTACCAGTATTGCTATCTATCTCAAGCACCACCCATTTCTAAAACTTATTCATGCAAAACTTAAGTGTGGCTGAAGGGGGCTTCTTATGAATAGTAAAGATGGTGTATGAGCAGCTAGGTGAGGAGGTACATAGATGAAGTCCAGAGAGTCCCAGGCCCTGTGGCTTCTGTCCTTGTAGCAGGTGAGGAGTGCAGGACCTACCTGTCGTGAAGTGTTCATCAACCTGGAAGCTCTCCGAATCCCTTTCTGTGAGGACTTCCTGAAAACTGTATTGTGTACATTTTGATTTAATCATTGGAGTTGACCATCAAGCCAACTTTGATATCCGTTCCCTTTCTAGGAGTACTGGGTGAGCCTGATGTTTCTTATCCTCTAAGCAGGTGGCAGGATTTCTGTGGTTAAAAGGAGCTTGCTAGGAGGAACTGAAAATACCCTGATCACAGTAGTGGCTTTTGCAAATGTCTAGTATCCCATGTGAAATACCATCTTTTGCTCCCGCCATGAGTGACTGTACTGACTCCCTCATTTCCATACATAACTGAATTCAGAGCACTGTGTTTGGATGGTCACCCAAGCTTTCCATTTCATAGCTGGAGAGACTAGGTGGTTGTTCAAAGTACTTATCGATTGGGAACAGAGGGAAGTGGTTGGCATGTTAGTCCCCACTCTCTTCTCCTTGCCCCATCCAGGCTTAATGGGCTGACTCCACCATCTTGTTGTGGGATATCCATCAGAGGAGACTGTTAGGATGGAGGTTCAAGCCAATAGAAAGTCTTTCCTAGCCAGCTGGACACTGGGTGTTTGGAACCCCAGTGCAGCCCTGAGTCTTTCTCAGGGTAAGTTTTAAAGCATATAAAACCCATAACCCATGTCCTTGGTTGACATATTTCAGTTAATAAGAACAGTTAGCCAGAAGGTGAACTACAGAGGCCAAAAAGCAAGGTTAGTACATTTACAGACCTTCTCAGAACTATAGACTTTGATGGGTTAGGTCTTTGTTTTTCATTTTGGCCAGTGGTGCTGTCTACTGCTGAGTTTTACAGCCTGAACAGCACGTCCATCATGGAGTCAGGTGTACTATGGTCTGGGACCCTGTTACTTTCCTGTCTTACCAATCTTCTTTTTCATGACCTGCTATAATTCAGCCTTTTCCCCCTTTGTTACCCACCTCATAATTGAGACTGTTATTTATCCAGATTATAGACTATCTTGGCTTACCAACTCACTGTTTCCCCTACCCTTTACTGCTCGAACCAATACTGTATTTTGCCTTTGGAGTAAATTTATAGTGCTGTCATGACATCTTTGCTCCATGCACAATTTTAAAGCTTGTATTTCACCCTCCACAGTCTGATCACTTACCAACCTTTCCTTGCTTTTATTTATTTTTGTGTGTGCCTGTTCATATGCAAGCAGGTCAGAGGACAACCTCAGCTGTCATTCTTCAGGAGCTACTCATCCTCTTTTTGAGGAAGGCTGCTCTCTTCCTGGCTTAGAACTCTTTAAGCAGTCTACACTGGTTGGCCAATAAGCCCCAGGGGTCCACTTCTCTCACTTTTTCTGTGCTGGCATTACAAGAGCAAACTACCATGCCCAGAATTTTTGTTTACACATTTGTTCCGTGTGTGTGTGTGTGTGTGTGTGTGTGTGTGTGTGTGTGTGTGTATGTGAGTGCCCGTGCATATGTGTGGGTGGGCGTGTCCATGCCTCCATACCAGTGTGGAGGTCACAGAAAAACCTTCAGGAGGTCAGTTTTCTCTTTCCACCATTTGGGTTCCAGGATTGAGGCTAGTTATCACCCCCAACCCCCCACACCTTTTTTTTTTTTTTGAGACTAATGTTTACAGAATGAGAATGGTGGAGAGGGATTGTTGAGTACAGATAGATAGGAGTTAACACTTTAGGGTCTGAATAGAGGACCACAATTCACTGTCTGTTACAATGGACAATGGCCCCTCTTGTGGTGGCCTTATCCAAACACAATTGCATGGCCCTTTTGCAAACCACTTTTATCTGTAAAGCAAAGCCACCTATTTGTTTGTTTGTTTGTTTTCAAATAAATCATGAAAATAAAGGCACAGTGTGTTAACAGCCTTACCCTCATCAAAAAATCCTTTAAAAAAAATCATACCGTAGAGTCAGGAGGTAATAACTTTGATATTTGTTGTCCAGATCTGACTTAAGAAAAACTAAGTTTAACCATAAATCCTGGTGCTGCTTAGTCCCCATTGAGTTGCTTGGTACCCTGCTGGAGGGAGCTGAGACATTGAATATATTGGGCTCTTGGACTCTTAGTTACAGGCTTCATTAGGTTTTTCCTCCAGAAAATAACAAAGAAGGAGGACCGTCATCCAGCCATACTGGAGAACTTCAAAGTTTCCACAATGCCTTTAGGTGCCTGAAGAGGAAACACTAGTGGAATGTGGGAGGGGCTCGCAGGACCCCTTACTTATTAAAATGTGGATTCTAGGGTACTGCACACTCAACTTTGTATTTGCAGGTCAAGAACTTTACTTACTGGTCCTGTCCTCTTTTATTTAATTTTTACCTCAGAGAGGAAATAGTCCCAACCCTCATCCTGTAGAACTTCCAGAAAGACCAAAGTGATATGGAGCTAATGGGATAGTGTGGACATTCCATGAAGATTTGCAGGCTAAGCATCACATTGAGTAGTTACATCACGCTGTAAGTGGCAACCAATAGGGGAGATGGTTTTTGATGTCTTAGAATTCATTAAGTGCAGGAGGGAGGTGCTATATAAAAATCACATAGCTGTTAAAAATGCAATTGCACAAAGAACCGAGTTACCACCAGCTCAAAAGGCTATGAAACAGAGAAGAACACATGGGAGCAGCTCTCAGTGGGGTATGGAGATGAGGGTGGGACTCAGTAGAGATGAGGAGGGAGGGAAGACTTTCCTTAGCCTCCTAGGCTCACAATTCGAGGGTACAGTCCATGGTGATGGGGAAAGCAGGTGGCTGGGGTGGCTTGTTTTCTGGTGACAGGAGCTGGTAGCAGTTGGTCCCTGGTGGTGTAGAGAGGTAGCAGAGTTCCTGGTTGGAGAGAGGCTGGGCTATGGTCCCCAAAGCCTGCTCTAGTGGCCTACTCTGTTCTCCTAAAAAAGTGTCACCAGTTGCAGAGCAGGCATCCAAGTACAGGATCCTGTGGAGGGACATTTCACATTTTAACAGTGTATATGAATTGAAGAAGCATTTATTTCTTTACATATGGGTCTTTGTGAGTGTACATGGGTCCCAAGGGACCCCTAGAGCCCCTGGAACCCCTGAGTTATAGGCAGTTGTGATCAGCCTTACATGTGTGCTGGGAACTGAACTTGCATCCTCTGGAAGAACGGAAAATGCTCTTAGTGAATGGTGAAGATTTTATATGATCTGAAGAGAAGCAAGAGTATTAGAAAATGCTCTTAATTGCTGAGTCCCCCTCCAGTCTCTGCTGCAGTTTTTTTCTTTTAAAAGAAGTCCACTGGGATGGTACCCCATTTTTCTGCCAGATTTTCTGAGTTTTTTTTTTTTGGTTTTGTTTTTTGTTTTAACTCTGCTGCATTCTCAGGCCGGCTTCCCACGTGTGGAACAGGAAGGGACTATCAGGCTGTGCAGTGGCTTTTTCTTACTCACTAGCCATGGTAAGAGCTTTGCCCATTTCTCTTTCTTCTTATTTTTAGAGTGCTTCTCTTTCCCTGTTTTCTTTTCCAGAGTTGAGGGAAAAGCAAGAGCCTGTCATCAACAGAGTGAGGTGAACCACAAGCTCTGGCCTCCCAAGAGTTGGTGCCTGGCCGCTGATCTGGTGGGCAGGCATCATCATATGGCTGAGGGGGTTTGTCTGTGGAAGGGAAGCGAGACTTCCTTTGACAGTGGCAGGACCCAGAAGTACTTATCCCTTCCTCAGCCCAAGAAAAGATACCTCTGGCCTGTTTCCTGTCCTAACAATAACTCTCTATGTATTGAATCTTGAACTAAGTGCTGAGTGGCTTTTAAGGGTACAAAGACATTGTGTTTCTTTGCTGTGATTCAACAACTACTTCTCTGTGGCTTCGGTAAGGACAGGAGTTCCCTCTTCTGTTACTAAAGAGAGCAATATATATATCATCGTTAAAGGCTTTGGGATCCTGAAGGAGACATTTGGCAGGTTGGATCAGACTCATTATTTGGTAGGACTAGAACAAGAAGCAAGAGGGATAATATGACTTACTTACCCTGGTACATATTAAGTGAAAGAACCCACCCCCCCCACCTCTCAACTATGGTAGAGTTACAATTGCTGCTTTTATTGGGAGAAGAAAGGTTTGTTTTGGAGGGACAATTCTTCATGTGAGGGAAAGACTTTCTCCTTCAGGGTTAACAGAGCAGACTCAACATATCTATTCTTTAGAGGGTAAAATGCAAGTCATTTTACCTTAGACTCTCAAACTAAGTGGCACCTGAATGCCCAGGGGCTTGAACTTGTCCTTTGCAGTCTCCTGGCTGGAGGGTTGTTGCTTCTAATAGTGAGATTTCCTCACAGCTGCCCCAGTCTGTGAGATTTCTGAGTGCCAGGAGGACTGTCACAGTAGAGCTGGGAGGTGGTACATAGTGGATGTTCTGTGTATTAGGGCTGAAGAGTACTTTTTTTTTCCCCTGACAGAAATATGAGGGGAATTTTGCATCCTGGTGACAGGTGTCATGCCTCTCACTTCTGCTGACTAGGAAGATATAGTTTAACAAATATATGGTATCAGGTTTTGAAATACAGCTGTCACTTGGGTTCATTGTGCCTTAAAAATGGATGCTTTTCATGCGAGAAAAAGCATAGCTCGGACGCTGATTTCATATGGTTGGGGCCAGTGTGAGCATGGGTACTGTTGGACTTTATTCCTGAGGCTTTGATGGGAGGGACATTGTGCACATTGTGCACAAGCATGTGGAGACCAGAGGTCAACTTTGGGTGTCATTTTTTAGGAGCCACCTGCCTTATCTTTTGAGGCAGGAACCTGAGACTGGGGATCTCTGCTCTGGCTGCTGGCTTTGCTGCCTTCCCAGTGTGGGGACTGCAAATATGTACCTGGCTTTTCATGTGGTGCTTGGAATTAAACTCAGGTTTCTGTGCTTACTGAGTGAGTCATCTCCCCAGCCCTGATGTTATACACTTTCTCTCTGTCTGCTTCTTTCTAGATTGTTTAAGACAAATAATCCTACAATTTTTTTGGCTTTATTATCCACTAAAATGTGTGACTGACAAACATTTCTAAGGCCAGCAGTTAACTTTCCAAGGCCTCATGCTACAAACCCCTTAAAAGTTTTACAGAATTTGATTATTGGTGCTTTCATATATTAGCTAGTCAAGAGGGTTCAGAGACTCTTGTTAGTCATCTTGAATTCCAGGCAAATTCACAGCTTCTAGGAGGCTCATGCTTATTACTAAGTCTATGAGAACTTTTGATTAATTCCTACTTTTCTGTATCTTATTCTCTTTGACTATAATGTTCTTTAATGACGACTTTTAAAAATTTCCCTAAAAAATCAAACACTTTTCAGGAGGTACTTAATATTCAAGATCATAATAAAAGGTTGCTATGAAGAAAACCTTTTGGTAAAGTTGATTCTTTGTCTTTAGTTTGCCAAAATAGCCCAAGAAATATTGTGGGGGGATTTGCACTGCGGCAGTGTCTTTGAAGTTTAGTTGCCTGCCTTTAATTTTGCAGTGAACCCTAATCTCATTAGATTTCATACAGTCAGTGTTTGTACTGGCACAAAAGCTGTCCAAACAAAGCCAAAATGTTGACACCACCATCCTCTGATGGCGTTTAGAATGAATACATTAAACACACTTGCGATAGCATTGCGTTAAGCTAGGGAATAAATTCTGAACTTTGAACTCAGCAGGATTAAAAAGAAAAAAAAAAAAAAAGCTGTGCTTGTTAGCTGAGCAACTGTGTTGTGGAGTTGTAGAGCAATTCAGTGTGCTGCCGCAACACTCCAAACAGGCAAACATTGTTTGCAGTAGGGGCTCTGTGATTAATGAATCCAAGCATCGATTAGATCCAAAATCCAGTTGTGAGGAGGCCTCAGTGGAAGGTAAAGTAGGCTGGAGAGTTTGCTTTGGAAGTCTCAGAATGAACTTTGATTGTATTCACTCCTAGCAATCTCAAAGCATCCCCCCTACTTAGTGTGCGATGCCAAGTCTATCTTCAAACTATACTGCTGGTTTACATTTCTAGAAACCTTCCTTACAAGCCTTGTAGTTGTCTTCCTACTGACAGGATGAAAGCTCACAAGTGACAAGATCAAATGGTGAAATTTCTTTGTTGCTTCCCATGAAAGGGAGGCAGTTACAATTCTAGAACTGAGAACTAAGTCTAATGGTGAGGGCCATTTATTGACTGCCACACAGATGCTATATAAAAGAAGATTTACCCCATAAAATATGCATTGACCAACATACATGTAATGTGATTATTAAGAAGACTGTACTAATAGCATTCCAACGGGAACATGTTGAGCATAAACCCACGTGCACATTACCAGTGAGAACCTAGCAACCCTCAGTCAGTTGCTTTCAGTTTGCACTGAAAGCTTCCTAAGACATCCATTTAGACTCTATCACACCAGCTACAGACAAATGGCATTGAGGAATGATCTGTGCCATCCCTTTTTTTTTTTATGACTGCCACTAAAATTTGTCTTTTAGGTTCATGTCAAGAGTGGTAGTATTTTGTTTCCAAAAAGCTGGCTTATTTTTATTTATGCATTGTGATCCTGTGACTAATTGGCAGCCTTTTCATTTTTCTGGTTTTTTTTTTTTTCAGAACCTTAGAGTGTTATTTCCTAATTCTAGTAATTAAAGAGAGCTATGAGAATGTATAGTCTGTATGTATTATTTCCCTGTAGCTTTGTTATTTGTCTATTTTTATTTTTTCTTTTTCTTTTTCTTTTTTTTAAAGATTTATTTATTATGTATACAGTGTTCTGTCTGCAGGTATATCTACAGGCCAGAAGAGGGCACCAGATTTCATTATGGATGGTTGTGAGCCACCATGTGGTTGCTGGGAATTGAACTCATGACCTCTGGAAGAGCAGCCAGTGCTCTTAACCTCTGAGCCATCTCTCCAGCCCCTATTTTTATTTTTACTTTGTTCAAATGCTTCTTGAAATCAATATCTTTTTAATTGAATAATATTCTAAAGCTGCTTTTAACCCTTTGTAAGATGGGGTAGAGATATACAAGTCCACAAGTTCATACAAACATGCCCCAATTCATGCTTGCACATGGCACAAATAAGTGCATGTTTTCTAAAACCACAGCAGACGAGAAACCACCAATTAGGAGTATGGTGTTAGCTAAGGAAGAGACAATAAGAATGTCAGCTGACACCACAGTGGGGCAACTCCACCAAGGACATTGGGAGCTATTGTAGAGACAAGTATGTGTTCACAGCAAGAACAGCTGCCAAGGGCCATGCCAAACAGGGCGAAGGAACCTTTCTCATCTCTGTAATCAAAGGTCTGGCAGCTCACTGCAAGTCTGAACTATTCCGGATACTTCAGCAATAAGATTGGACCATAACACTCCACAGGCTTTGTCCAACAAGATGTGTTCTGCTTATTATCAGTTAAAATTATGTACCTCTCCCAAATTCAGCTGTAGGTACCAGGACACCAGGTTGGCAACAGAAACCCTTGCTTCTCCCCAAGGCTGGATTGACGTCACTATAAAAGCAATGGGTGGGAACTGTGGCATCCCTGGGCTTGAAATTGCCACTTTGCTTCTGAAGAGCTGCTCTGACAGGTGTGGTCATGAAGACAGTTGGCTTTGTGGTCGCATCTGAGCTCAGCTGGTGTCTATAGCAGGTCCTCAAGGACAAGAATAGGACATGTCCTCCATGGACCTCAGAGGGCTAAAGGTCATAGACCAAGTGAATAAGTGATAATGTAATTTATGTGGCGGGAAACTAATGTCCCCATTCTTTCCATTGGTCCCAGTCTGTATGGGGAAAAAAAAGGGCTTGTCAAAGAGAAGGGGTTCATTTGATTCTTGCTCATGAATGACCTAGACAATGGAACCCTTACCTGAGCTAGCCTAGCACACAGCTTACGAACAAAGACCGGGTATAAGTCCTGGGTTTAAGTTTCGGTTGACATCCAGCTCTCTGATCTTAGAGACAAGTTACTTAATGTCTTTGGGTATTAGTTTTGCTGTCTTGGAAATGACACTAAGTGGTGTGTGAGAGTTCAGTGTGTTACCAGTACATGCTTAAAACTGTGATGACTATTTTAAACACCATGCAAATGGCAAAAATTGCACCCATCCTTAAATACCTTGATATCAGAGGAAGGAAGAAGTCAATTAGATTTCTAAGGTAATCTGGATGTACTTCTTCCCCCACCTTTGAGATAGAGTAGTCTTGGCTGGCCTGGGACTCCCTATGTAGTCCAGGCTGGACTTGAACTCATAGAGATCTGCCTGCTTCTACCTTTTGAGTGCTAGATTAATGGTGATTACCACCACATCCCACTCCTTTTCTTGATATTGTATTAAACTTATCACTACATTGAATTTAATTTGCAAATATATTATTTTTGAGTATCTTTTTTCTGGTATTTTCACACATTGTAAAATTCAAAAGTGGGAAAAGATCTTAGGAAAAACAGATTTGTGTCTTGACAGCTAAAGTTTTGGAATCTATTAAGAATTATTGCCAGCCTAACTCTGCCAAGACAGGGTAGGTAAGTCCTTCATAATCCCGGCTCTACAACAAATGTCTGTCAGAGAAACAGGACCCAAAGGCTGAAGACTGATGCAGGAATGTATGGAGAGAAAATGGGAACTGTCCAGGCAGTCATTGGTATGTCCTTTCTTAGTTTTGGAAGCTGCAGGCCCTGCACTTCCTATATAAGCAAATATATTTATCCCTCTCAGGTCTCTGAGGTGGTTGAAGAATAGACAGCTAGAGTCTCATAGTTAAATTTTGAGTTGTTTAGGAATCAAGAGGGTGTTATAGATCTAAGAAGATACTCTTAAAAGTGTGTTGCAAGTTAGTATGAATGTTGAGTCAGATATAGACCTTTAAACTCATGGAGATGGTTAGATAGTAGAATGTTAAAGTCAGGGGCCAAATATGTATAAACTGGACATTGGGAAGGTATACTGGGCCATTTAACTCTCATAAATGTGGCATATTTATATCTGTTGTTTTGTATAATACTTACTGTTATAAGAGAAGGAACCATCTGTTGGACTGAAAGGGGAAACTTCTGGGGGGAAGAGGGTGGAAGGGCGGGATAGGAAGGGGGAATAGGGAGGGGTTTGTGACTGAGATGTAACTTGAAAAAAAAATAAAGTATTTAAGAAAAAAAAAAGAAAAGAAAAGGGGGTCATTGTTTTATAAGGGCTATATAGAAAAAAAAATCCAGTGCTCTAGACTTTAAAGGGAGTGAAATATACATTCCTAATTACCCTTTTGGAATTCTATTCATGTTTACAAAACCAGGAATATGATACCTGTCTCATGTCTTCCAATGAGGCATGTTTTTTTATTCTGTTGTTGTTGTTCATTTGTTTGTTTGTTTTTCCTGAAACTTCCAAGAAGTGTGTTCTCCCTTGTCCTAGTTTGATTTATATTGCTACAATAAATATCATAACTAAAAGCAAAAAAAAAAAAAAGAATTATTGCATGGGAGATAGAAACGAGGCTCAGTGGGTAGAATGCCTTTCTTGGATCCAGTCCCCACGGCATAAAAAAGGCAAAGTGTACAGATCTTTAATCTTAGCACTGGGGAGATGGAGGTAGGAGGATCAGAAATTCAAGATCATCTTTGGCTATCTAATAATTTGGAAGCTACCTAGGCTATATGAGACTCTTCTTAAAAAACAAAACAAAACAGTTTTGTGCATCAAACTCTAGGTCTTAAATTTAAAAAAGGCTTATTTTAAACATAGGTCCAATTTAATTTAAAAAGTTTCATAACAGCAACGTTTCAGAACCATGTCTCTTTATTAAACAAAACGATCACTTTCACGGGGTGCTGTGTAGTGTGTTTGTACTAAACACAATCACCCCCATGGGGTAATGGTGTGGTGTGTTGTTCTAGCCTTTTTTGGTATGGATACATGCATTTATTTTGACATGCTTATTACCCGTCTTTCTGCAATACGTAATGAACGCTTATTTAAGATGCTCAAACTGTTGCCATGAGCGTTTTCCTGGCATACTACCTTCCACTCCTCACTGAGATATAAATAAAATCCTTAGCAAACTTCATAGCATCCCTGCCATGGTAGCCAGGACCAGCCAGTGTCTTTAGCGATGTGGAAAGGGCATATTCGTGTTTCAACTTCTCACTCAGGAAGCTTGTTATTATGCATGTCTTTCCAACATACACACAGACAGGAGATAACTGCCAGCTCTCACGGGACTGAATAGCTGTAATATACTTTGCCAGTCTTGCCTTCATGTCTCCTTGCTCTCTCTAGTGGAAACATGTCAAAGCAAACGGCATTTCTTCTCCAAACACTCTGATGTGCTACTATACAGAATAAAGTGATTTTACTGTATAACTGTCTTAATCTTGTCAGGATTGGCAGCAGCGCTAACATCTAACTCAGTTCATGGTCAAAATTCCCTGAATGACTCATCTGACCCAAATGCGTTCATTACTATAGCTGTTTGTTTCTTCAACCTTTTCAACCTAAATGTCACCTAACATGGTAACCACTGGCTACAAGTTAATTCTAAAACTGAAATTTAACAGGATGAAGAAAATCAGATGTTGTCAGACTTGTCCCCTTTATAGAGCTCAGCATGACTGCTGTGTTTCCAGGGCAGGCATGAGGTGTTTCCAGGGCAGGCATGGGGTGTTTCCAGGGCAGGAGTGGGGTGCATTCTTTTTGTGCTGGTTGGATTTTGTCAGCCTGACACAAGCTCGGGTCATCTGGGAAGAGGGGGCCAGAGTTGTGAAAATGCCTCCATAATATTGGCTTGTGGAGCATTTTCTTGATTAACGATTGATGTGGAACTGTCCAGTCCACTCTCTGCAATGCCACCCCCGGTCAGGTGGTCCTGGGTTGTATAAGAAAGCAAGCTGAAGAAGTCATGGGGAGCAAGCCAGTAAGCAGCACTTTTCCACAGCCTTTCCCTGTCTGCTGGTCCCTTCTGTGACATCCAACAGTGAAGGAAGTGTTAGTCAAACAAATGTGTTTGGTCACGGTGTTCATTGAAGAAATAGAAAACAAACCTGGATATGCCTCACAGAAAGTTCACTGCTTTGGGGTGGATAATGGCTCCTTCCTCACTGTCAGAGTTTGTATACGAAGTGTTCCCTGAAGGGTTCATATGTTGAAGGCTGGTGACTAGTGGGTTGGGAGTTTGGGGGAGGTGATTGCAGCATGAAGAAGGAGCTCCTCATTGGCTAGTCCAAGATAGACTCATAAGTTGATGTTGGGAGGTGGTGGAAACTTCTGGAGCTTCATTAGAGGAAGTAGGTACCTGGGGGTTTTCATATCTAGCCTGTTTCTTGTCTTCCTGGCTGCATTTCTGAGCAGCTCTGTTCCACCATGTCTTCTCTGCCATGAGGTTCTTTCTCCCCATAAGCTATAGGGAGGAAGTCACATGGCATGCATGATCTGAGTGATGAGGCCAAATTAAGTTGCCTTCCTTGGGTGTTTTGTTGCAGTAATTTTAAAAAATGCCTAACCACACCCTCTCCTCCTTATTCACTGCATAGACAGAGCATCAGTTCTGAGGGACTCCTTATTTTTGCACAGGTTTAATCTTGATCCTTCTAATCCTAGTCTATCTTGAAATTTTTATTTAAAATATGGCTAAAGTTCAACTGCAAAAAAGATTTATTTTGTAATTTTGCCCTCCTCCAGCACCCCAGAGCTGAGGGCTGAACCCAGGGCTTTGCGCTTGCTGGGCAAAGGTTCTACCACTGAGCTAAATCCCCAATATCCAAAGGAAATTTATTTTGTTTTGATGTGTGTGTGTGTCTGTGTGTATGTCTGTGTATGTGTCTGTGTCTCTGTGTCTGTATGTTTTACAAGTGTTTGGGTACCTGTGGAGGCCAAAAGAGGGTATCAGATTCCCTGGAGCTGGAGTTACATGAGGTTGTGAGCTGCTCTATAAATGGCTTCTGGGAACTGAACTCAAGTCCACCTAGCCAGCAGCAAGAGCACTTAACTGCTGAGCCACCTCTTCAGGCCCTAAAGTTCAATCTATTTATCGATAGGCAGGGACAGTCATCGGTGTTGCCCTGCACTTAAGGAACCAGAAATCTCGCTCTACCTTTGTATTCCATTGAGTAAATTGATTTACTCTTTTCTGTTATTGGAATATTGGCTTTGCTTCAGTTTCTTCCCCTTACATTCCATCTGGTCACAGTTGCTTCTGTGAATAGAGAGTTTCCTGAGGGACCCTCGCAGATGCCGGCGTAGGCAAGGACCAGCTTTACCATGGCTTCACCAGCATCAGGTATCATGGAAACGCCCCCGCTCTTCCATTTAATACTTTCCTGCAATTTGAACGATCTTTTCTTTCACTTGTTCTTCCTTCTGGATGGGGAAGGTTTGCTATGCCAACAAGGCCTTTCTGCAAACAGAGTAAGTTTCTATTGTTTTGGATTTGCAGAGAGGATTCAGGGCAGCTTTGTGCAAGGCCCTTCCTGCCTTGCTCCTTCAAGTCCTGTAATCCATTTTTTCCCTCTGTGATTCATTCTGAGCTTAGTGGTTAATCTTCTAGTTCTAGTTTTCTGTCTGTTCCTCCCCCTGGCCTGGACCTGAGACATCCTTTCCTTCAATGATTCAAATGTCTTAGCTGTTCATTTTCCCCTTTGGTTCGGAAAGTTTTAGTTATCAGCTCTATTCCCTTGTCAGCAACCATTTTTATTCTTACTGGCTTAGTTAAGCTGCCTGCCTTGGCTTTCTTTATAACTGTTCTTATGTAGAATCTTTGCTCCTAGGGAGCCCACTGTAACATAGCACAATTAAGTGACAATGTATGAAGTGCCAGGTCTTTACGAGCAGTTAATAATGTTTGGAAGATTTATGAGCAAGAGATGAAATCACAGAGAAACCAATGCTCAAGTTCTGTACTGAATAACAACAATATTAATATTAATAATATTACTCAAATTATTGTTTAACAGTTACTTGAAACACAGTACATGGATGTATTTGTACATGGCAGCTGTGTGTTATCCAGTACTGCTCCTCTTCTGCCTGGTATTTCCTTTCTTGATGTCCTTATCTCTGCCCCTATAACCTTCTTCAGCTTTGATTTTCCAGCCTGCTGACCTCTATCCCTGCCTTGATTCTTCTTTCATCTCCTTCACATTCTCCAGAGGAGTGAGATCAAAATCTGGCTCATTGTATATGAAACCAATATGCAAAATACCAGCAATCACAGGGAATGCCTGTTACAGAATTGCAGAGAGAGATTCAGTTTCAGACTTTCCCACCCGTCTGACTCTTAGGGATTTGATGTAATGTTCTTATTTGGGATTGAAAAGAAAAATTAGAGCTGAGGTGAAAAGAAATTACTCAACAAGCAAACACAAAAGCCCACAGCAACTTTCCCAGCCTGTGATGGAGTAGGGCCACAGGACGGCACAAGTTCCAGAAAGTGTTCTGTTGATGTTTGTGGCAAGCAGTGGGTTTTATAGCATAAGGCAGGTTCTGGATTCCTCTTCATTGTATCTTACTTTCATGGTTTGTTTTCATTTCCTCAGAGCTCAGAAATAGACATGTGGGAAAGTTATATACTTCTATTAAAAAATGTGCAGTTAAATTGGTTCTCTGTATACTGAACTCTGGAATGTTTTTTTTCTTCTTCAAGAATGTATCTCCACTCCACTCTGGTTAAATATTAAGAGAATGAACATCCACATTAGGTTATCAAAAGGGTTTTATGATTATATGACAAACTAGTTCCTTCCACAGGCCGTATCAAGCAACAAATGGGGTCAACCATGGTGAATAAAGCTGAGTAGCTCTCCTCTAATATTCTAGAATCTCACTTCCCTCCAGAACCTAGGGTCTAAACATTCTAGACAAGTTCTCCACACTGAGCTATATATCCAGTTCATTGTGTTTGTTTATTTGTTTGCATGCACACGTGCGCGTGTGTGTGTGTGTGTGTGTGTGTGTGTGAGAGAGAGAGAGAGAGAGAGAGAGAGAGAGAGAGAGAGAGAGAGAGGTGGGAGTGGCCTGGAACTTCACCCCAAGATCAGACTAGCTGGCCTGTAAGCTTTCAGAGGCTTGCAGTCTCTGATTCCATATTGCCATGGTTCGGTTTTCAGGAACAAAATCTTTGCCTAAACACATTTCCTGTTGCTAAATTTATCCATTGTTTTCTTTAAGCACTCATTATTATACACTACTACCTGGGTTCAACTGCCCATAATAGTTATTTCTTAGATTTCTGGACAAGTTTTTGTTTTGTTTTTCAAATGTTTTATACCAGGTAACACTTCCCCAGAAATTATGGAACACTGATCTTTATGGATCCTCAGCAACACGGGGCATGATCCTTCAAACTCTTTGTCAATTAAATGGGGAAAAAGGAGTTTAAGTATTTTAATTTGGATATATTCTGTATTCTCTCTCTTTCTCATGTTTCTTTTCAGATGAGGTTTCATGTACCCCAGGCTGTACTCAGGCTTCAAACTTGATGTGTATCTGAGGATGACCTTGGACTTCTGATCCTCCTTTACTTCCTAAGTGCTGCTACCATGTCAGGCTTTTAGGTGTGTGTGTATATGATATGTACAAATGTACATACATATGGTGTGAAGGGCAGAATTTGACATTGGTGTGTCTTCCTAATTACTTCTCCATTTTATATTTTGAGGCAGAGTCTCTCCTGACTCTGGAGCCTACTATTTCTGATAGAAAATAGCTGCCCACTGAGCTCCTGGGTTGCCTGTATCTGCTCTCCAGTCCTGGTGTTACAGACATGC
This sequence comes from Lophiomys imhausi, assembly GCA_907164525.1. NCBI lineage: Eukaryota > Metazoa > Chordata > Mammalia > Rodentia > Muridae > Lophiomys > Lophiomys imhausi. The sequence goes on from CAJQZJ010004856.1 coordinate 1,643,426, forward strand.
AGCGCTAAATATGGTTTATACAAGGTTGCTGGGGACTGGAATTCAGGTCCTTACACTTATACAGCAAATGCCCTTTGAGCCAGCTCCATAGTTGCTTGATAGTCTTACTTCAGAATTAAATGCCCATGGATTACAAATGCCATGAGATCAGACTATTTACTACAGAATTCAAGGAAGACTTTACCATTTTGCCACACTTAAATGACTGAAACATATAAACACATAAAACTATTACTCCACCTAACAGAATGCCACCACTTTTGACCTGGAGATTCCTTCTTTGACCTACATTTCTGGGCATCCTTTTAATATGTTTTTGAAATGTTTTTATGAAGAGGTGTATGGGTTTTACACAATTCTTCATTTAAAAATGTTATCAATCAAAATGAAGAGGGATGGTTGTGTGGTTAGCCTGTCCAGTGGTTCAATCCCCAGCCCCGAAAGAAATGAAATAAATGAGTAAGAATAGTAAAGATATATGTGGCTATCTGTAAGAAACATGCATTATAATGGAATTCATTATGACATTTTCACACATGAGTATAATGTGCTTTGATCATGTGTCCTTCCACTCTCCTCTCTTGTGCCCTGCTTGTTCTTGCTGGATCCCTTCTTCTTCCCAACTAGTCCCCATCTTTCTTCTTTGCTTGCTTCTCCCCTGCCCCACTGTGGCTCAATGAGTTTCATGAGGATTGCTTATATAGTAGTGGTGCCCCTTTTAGTGGAAAATACAAGCAGTCAGTTGTAGAGGCCATAGAGAGATGAACTTAGCCCTGGTGCTGCACATGGTGGCCTTCATGTCTCAGCATGCTCAAGACATCACACATTAAGTGATTGGGTAGGGCATCCTGAGCCATGCTTTTTGTGACTTGCGCAGTAGCTCTCTGTACTTTGGACTTCTTGTTCATATGAATTCATTGATTGTTCTATTCTTTGTGCCTTGTAGGTCTGAAGAGGAGGTCCCTATTCCAGCTGTATCAGCCTTAAAACCTCACAGCAGACCACAATACACCTCTCTCCTCTGTTCCTATTATTGTCTCAGGAAGGGTGACAATCAGCAACATGAGCTAGAGGGCATATGTACATTAGGTGAGAAAGGCTAAGCATGTCCAGAAAAAAAATAAACCCAATTATATTATGTAATGTCTATTATTTAGAATATTGGAAATATCTACTAATTATTTTTTGTTTATATAATTTATACGTTTTCTCTATTATATTTGAACAAAGACTATTTCATCATTAGATTAACTTGTATTAGTGTCTGCTCATGCAGCTAGAAACAAACATTTCTTGGAAGAAAGAACAGGCCACATGCTCTCATACTCCTTTGTTTTGGACATGGATTTTCATAAACTACAGTGGAAATCCCATAAGGAACAATTGGCTCTGCCAGCTGCTGGGCGAACACTGGAGCTCACTATCCTAACTTGGATCATGGACAGTCTCGTCCTCGGAGCTGGGGCTATCTCCTCAATAGACACTTCTGTGGGTGGATCAGTTGCTAAGCAACTTGCAATCTTATGGGGCTAGGCTAGTGAAGAAAAGGGCACCAGGTGGTAATACACAGAGAGCAAATGACCAAGACACATGAAAAGGGTAAAGCCTCCATCCACTTCATCAAGTTCACAGCAATTTGGAAATTTGGATAATGTTCTGGCTTAAATAATTATTTTAACAACTATCAACCTATGCTAATTAGTGTCTTTTCAATATCCAAGGCTGTCTGTCTGTCCTTTCATCTACCTCCCATCTGGACAGACTGATTTTCGGCCTAGAGAATACAAGTAGCTGTTGGAGCCCCGTGTCTATGAACCATTTTGCCTATAATTACCCACTGTGCTAGCGTCATCATCGTTGGGTGGGAGGCCTGACAGAAGCAGCTTACAGGAGGATTGGGTCTGTGCCTGGTTACAGACTGACACGATGATGGCAAGGAAGCACCCTCTGCAGCAACAGAGAGAGAGTAGAGCAGGAGCAAGGGGTCCCCAGCAGGATGAAGCCCTCAGGGATGTTTCTCCAGTGACCTCCTTCCTCCAACCAGGTTCTTCCTTCCACAGATATGTTTAGGAGGCTATCACAATCCAAGTGCCTCAGAAAATGCCCCCACACCCCCACACACATAGGTGCACTTTGCTAATGTCCTAGGCATGTCTCAAACCACTCAAATTGGCAAGCAAGACCATCACGTTGTTCTTACAGCTGTCTTGCCTTGTGAATGGGGAAAACAATAACTGTGGTTTGGGAAGGATATGATAACTAGGGTCTTGGCTCCCTCAAGGATAAATGCTTTGTTTTCCTTTCTGAGTAAACCTCCTGGACTGCGTGTGTAGGGGTTCACATTGAGTGTAGGAATGAGCATGGGCTAGTATTTTGTGTATCAGTTGTAACTGCTGCAGCTGGTGGATTTATTTTCTCTTTTGTACACTTTACCCCTTGTGACCAGCTACCATCTTGAAGAAGGTATGACAGAATGGAGTGACCTTCCTATGATACAGATGGATTGGGAGGAGGGGGCCAGTTGTGAGCTCTAGTGCACTGTCTGTGATTAACTTAGCTGCCCCTGGTGTCTCCCCCAGTTCTTTGCATCCCTGGCCAAGGAGACTTTCTGCTGCTAACAGCCTGAACCCCAGACAGCCTTAGACACCTCCCTCAGGCTGAGAGAATTGTTCTGTCCCTAAATACAGGTGGCTGAAGGTACCAGAGACTCTGCAGCTCCTGGTGGGGACTGTGTTGGGGAGGTTGCTTGAAAGTCCAGCTTCTTTGCTGTTATCTGAAATAAACTCTGACATATAATACCTCATTCTGGAGTTTTCTTATAGAAGCAAGGGAAGGCTTGTGTGTGAAACAGTCCTTCTATTTGCCGTGTTCTTCTCTCTGGCTTCCTTCTCCCTGTGTTAGATCCTTTATTTAGATGATTCCTTGACAATCGAATGCAGAAGAATTACTGTTGTGTCTAGGTGTGGTAGCTCACAACTTTGATCCTGGCACTTGGGTGGATCTCTAATTTCAGCCTAGCCTAGTCTACATAGCAAGTTCCAAGCCAGTCAAGGCTACTATGTAGTAAAAACCTGTCTCAAATATATATGTATTTGCTTGGGGTTGGGAATGAGCTCAGTTTGTGCTTGCCAACTGCACAAAGCCCTGTGTTTCATCCCCAGCATCACATAAAACCAGGCACATGTCTATAGTCCCAGAGCTTGGGTGGTGGAAGCAGGATGAACAGGAGTTCAAGCCTGGGCTTCACAGTTTGAGGATAGCCTGAGCTATATGAGACATTCTCTCAAAAGCAGAAACAAAAAACCCACACAAAACAAAAGAGTAACCCTCCAGAACCTGATTACTTTTTAAAAAGAATTCCAGAGAGAAATGGATCATGCTAGAATCAACTAAGTGGCTAGATCTAATGAAGGGGTACACGTCTGACCAGTGATTGTTTGTAAGAACCAATTTGCCCTCCTGTAAGTTCAGAATGGTTAGCAAAGGATCCTCCTGGGCTAAATATACTTTTTCCCCCAGTGGAAGTTAACAGGGACAGGTATACTGAAAGCAAAATATCAGGTGGTAAAAAGGGCAAACAAATCGATAGTTGGACATCAAGCTTAAACTCTGCCAGAGAAATCTGACTTGTCCTCATTTAAATGTATATGTACACACACACACACACACACACACACACACACACACACACACACACACGCACACACACACACTATTTTTATTATTTTAAGAAGAGTTTCACACATATATCAAATGTATTTTGATCGTATATGCCACCCATCCTTCCTTCTAACTTCTCCCAGATCCACCTCACACCCCTCCCAACTTCATGACCTTTTTATATTTTGTGAGTAACCAAGGCAATTCTTACAAAAGAAAGGAAAATGCACAATGAAGCCCAATTTTAAGTGATAACCTTCAATTCCTGGTTTCTGAAGAGACCAGATGCAGAGAAGTGGACTGTATGTCAGGATCCCAGGGAAATTTACCCGAAGAGCCAAGTCAGCGGTTGAAGAGCACAGTCTTTGAATGAGGACGTCGGACACCCCGGAAGCTGCGTCCTCCACCCCCAGAAGCCTGGGTATATTTGTTCTTGCTTGATGGCTGTTTCGGGGAGGTTTATGGGGTGCAGCCATGCTGGAGGAAGTATGTTGCTGGGGGTGGGGTTTGAGTGCTCTTAGCCTTGAGAGCTTTCAATTCTCTTGATTCCTGCTGCTGCCCAGGTTGCTTGGTGGACTCTAATAACTCTGGCACCGTTGCCAAAAAAAACCCTTCCTTTCATGAGTTGCTTTTGGTCACAGAGTTTTGTCACAACAGAAAAGTAGATATTAAAGAGAGAAAGAAACTTCCATTTTCTTTATGAACTTAAGTAAAAAAGAAACAGTTCTGGGTTGGAGCGATGGTTCAGTGGTTAAGAGCACTGGCTGCTCTTCCAAAGGACCCGGATTCAAATCCCAACATCCACATGGCAGTTCATAGCTGTCTGTAATTGCCAGGCATGGTACTGCATGCCTTTAATCCCAGCACTGGGGAGGCAAAGGCACTCGGATCTTTGTGAGTTTGAGGCCAGCCTGGTCAACAAAGTGAGTCCAGGACAGCCAGGGATACAAACAGAGAAATCCTGTGGGGGGGGGGGGGGGGGGGAGGGAGAGAAAGAGAAAGAAAGGGAGAGAGAGAGAGAGAGAGAAAGAGAAAGAGAGAGAGAGAGAGAACCAAAGTCACTGTTAGCAGGAGCTACAGCAAACAGTGGTATGGTTGCTCAGGGGACTTGGGTAGTAGAGATGAGACCTGTCCTGCCACCCTGAGACCCCTGATTCTGTGACCAAGAGATCTGCACCTGTCACCTTGAGACCTGCCCCTGCTACCCTGAGACCTTCCCCGTCACCCTAAGACATGATCTTGTCAACCGAAGAATTATAAGAAGATCTTGTTCCTTGTCCTGCACTTACCCTGTTTCATGAGTCTCTGTTGTTAGAATATTCACATTGAGCGCAGGGAAACATATTCACCTTTAGTCTTATATTCACCTTTAGTCATACAAATAGAACAACCCCTCAAAATTAAAAAAACTAAAAATCAAAACAAACAAAAACAGAAACAGAAACAAAAATCCCAGAAAAAGGGTTCTTTTATAAATCCCTTTTATATTCAGTGTGACATTTTGTTATGGAATATGTGGCATTGTTCTTGTGAGCACATGTAGGAAGAGAGAAAAGAGAGAAGGAGGAAAGAAGGGAGAAAGAAGTTAGTAAGAAAGAAGGAAGGAAGTTAGTAAGGAAGAAGAAAAGAAGGAGGAAAGAAAGGGGAAGGAAGGAGGGATGGAAGAAAGGAAGAAAAAGAAGTTGGGGTAGGAAGGAAGGAGGAAGGAAGGGGAAGAAAGAAGGATGGGAGGAAAGAGGAAGATAGGAGGAAGGAAGAGGAAACAGGGAAGGAAGGAAGAAGGAAGTGGAAACAGGGATGGAAGGAAGAGAGAGAAGGATGAAAGAAGGAAAGAAAGAAGAAGGAAGGAAAATAGAAGGAAGCTGGAAAGTTTGGAAAGAAAGAAGAAAGAAGGAAAGAGGAAGAAAGGACAGAGGAAGGAAGGTGGAAGAAAGAAGAAATGTGCCCTTGAACTCCCTACAGTGTTTTGTTCCTACCTGGTGTTTTCTCAGCCCTGATCTGGAAATGAAATGTGGTAGTTTATGGGACCAGAGGCTGTGGTTTTTATTTCCTGCTCCACCTGGAACCCAGACCACCTGAAAGCCCGTGTTTGAGATCTGGAACACAGCCTCCCTGTAGAAGAGCCTTGGAGTCTTCTACTGCAGGGTCTGCTTGCATGTACCTATTTTCACAGACTAAGTGGCAAGTTCTCAGAATAATCATGACTGTAAAGTGTTTCTGGGACATTTCCACTCCGTGTTTCATGTCAATTGCAGAGGTGGAGGATGCCCCAACAGCGGAGTCCTCAATGCAGGTTCTGGAGGTGCAGAGTAGCTAGGCTGCTGTTCTGTGTGGGAGGTTTCTCTCCCTTTCCTCCCAGCATTTTAATTTCCTTTTCTACCACCCAAGAAGCATTACAACACACTCTAATATACCATATTCAACACAACTTTAAAAAGCACAAAAGGAGGTCTGGGGGGGGTGGTTTGCTCAGTTGTTGAACTGAGGGTCTAAGTATGATCCTTGAACCCACTTAAAAAAGTAACAGCCACATCTGCTGGCTATTCCTTCTTGGAACCTGAGCAGCAGAGAGTTGGGCATAGAGGTATTTCCAGTGCATAGTGGCCATCTAGCTTTGCCTGATGGGACAGCCCAAGCCCCAGTGAAAATACCTTGCCTCAATAAACAAGGTGGATAGTGCTTTATGAAGAACTCCTGAGATTGGCCTCTGACTTACACACACACACACACACATACACACACACACACACACACACACACCACACAAACACACAGATACACATACACATACCTACACACACATACACATACACAACACACACATACACGCACACATATGCACACACACACCACACATATACCACACACACAAAAACACACCACATACCACACACACAGATACACATACACACATACACAGACACATATACAACATGCACATACACACACATATACACACATACACACATATAGAGACACACATACACATACACAAATACACACACATACACACACATACACACATGCACATACTCACACATATATACACATACACACACACACACACACACACACACACACACACACATATATACACACACTCACACAATCTGCATAGAGTATGACGTTGTGCTTGGAATATGGTTTTATTCTTCTGAATTTGCTTTACCTTGCTAGGATCTGTATATTTGGTGAGTTCCCCTGGCAAAGTGGCCCTGTAGCCTACTGCATTTGTTGGCTTCCCCCCCTCTCCTTACTCAGGCACTGGCTGTTCGGAGAGTTGAGCTCCCTAGTCCCTTACTCTATTTTAATGCAAGCCAGGGGTGCAAAGTCCCCAGCTTAGCCTGTCAGAACTTGATAGTTCTGTAAACACTGAAGTTCTTGTTGCCATAACACCAGGAAAAATAAAATGGGATCCTGTGTATAACTAGAGTGAAGGTGCTAGGGAAGGGGGACGGTTCTACATGACTTGAAGCCCTCTCACAGCCTAATCTCTTAGAAATAAATGTCAGTGGAGTCCCTGAAATCTTAGTGAGGTTTTGCCTGACTGTGGCACTCAGCTTCCGAGATCATAGCTATGCTTCAGGGTTATCTTTTACCTTAGTGTGGTTATCTATCCAGTTTGTTTTCTTTCTTTCTTTTTTTATTATTATTCACATAAGCCATGGGAAATGACAAGCATCTTACTTCGGGCGCAGGGGCCTGGGAATGATTAACTCCTGTTCATGGGTGGGGACTCTGCATAGCAACCTCTTGGCTCACATCCCTTTGGCTCAGCAGCAGCAGCCCAGGGCTCTGGACCAAGTCTCCTGTTGGAGGTGGGGTGAGAATTGCTGAGGTACACATGGCATTGGCATGGTGTTTATGGGCTGCTGTCTCTGTTGCCCACTCCTGGTATTCTGCATGCGACTGATTGCATTTCTCTCTGTGCAGATGTGTTTGGCTGGCCTTTGCTTTTATATTTATTCTTGCTTCTTGAGCACATTTGAGAATCCAAGTTAGACTTGGCCATGGCCATGGCTGACTCAAGGTTTTGCCCCCAGAATTTACGTGTTTCTTCCAAATACCATGAGAAACCAGGCAAACCCTGGCAAATTCCACATTGAAAAATTGGAATCAATAGAAAGCTTCATAATGACCTAAGCTTTAATTATAACCCAACTCAAATTGTGTTGGTAAATCTTGGCAATCTTGGGGAGATAAGCTTAAACAATTATATAAAAGGCAGAAACCTTGCCAGGCCTGATAAGTAAACGATTTCACTTTCAGCACTTGGGAAGCATAGGCAGACAGATTTCTGTGAGTTTGAGGCCAACCTGGTCTACATAGCAAGTTCCAGGCCAGCCAGGGTTATACAGTGAGACTCTTTCTCAACCCTCTCCCTCTCAAAACCTCACCCAAACCAAAACAACAACAATAACCCCACAAGGTAGAAACAAGTGGTGTGGGGATATGAACCCAGGTAGAACGAGAATATGCTGAGGTTCCCTATGTGTAAGTGGAAGGGCTGAAATCAAGACCAATTCCATATATTGTTGCTTCTTAAACATTTATGTAATAATATCTATTTTTGTAAAACACAAGATGAGTTAAAAGAGTAAGAAGAAATGAAGGTAAACTAAGGACACAAGGGACAGTGGGGTTGTAGGAAAATGTACTTTAGTTATGATTGATTGAGCCAGAATATTTAGGGCACTTAAATTTAAATTCAAGTCAATCCAGATGTTTATTTATTAATAATGTCCCCAGGGTTATAGAACCCTAAGTCCCAGGAGCTCCGTTTGAAATCTACAGACAATGCATGGCCTTTATTCTTTCCTGGCTGTTTTAATTCCAGAGATTTTCTGTAGTTATGCTTTTCCTGTAAATGTGTTGGAAAAGGCTGGCACTCTCTGTGCCTCTCGGAAGGTTTGCTCTAGCAAAGCTTCCCCCTCTTAACATTTCTCTTCTTGCTGCCATGGCAATAAGCAAAGAAATGTGGCATCAGGATTTAATCTCTCCAGCATGCTTCTCATCTGCGATCCTAAGCTTCTGCCATCCCACCCAAGACTTAGAATTTTAGCTGGCACAGAACAGCTCTCTGTTCACAGGTTTATTTCGGTAGTAACCAAAGACAAAACTATTGTAGCTGAGCACCCTTGGCTGCTCTCCAAGCCCTCACAATGCCTGGGTCATCCCCAAGGAAAAAACATTTGAGGAAAGGATGAAGGCACGATATGCGATATTTCTTATAGTTCCTGACACGCTGTGTATTCATGGAGTTGAAAAGGTTTGCTCCATTGATTTCTCTAGGTTGGATGCCTTGGAGGCAAGGAGGGGTGCAACCCCCAAAGCAGTGTAACCCTGAAACAGAAGCTCTGAAGGGGGAGGCTGCTGCTGCCTGTGGGGTGAGACTCCCTCCATCAGCACCTGCGAACTCAGTTTCGATTATTGGTACCACGTGGGAGTGGAGGACCCACAGTGCCAGAGATCCTGACTTGTCAATAGCGGTCCCAGTCTTGCTATTTATGTGACTCCTGTCTAGTTTTAAATGCTGGCAATTAAGACAAGTTAGAGCCAAAACATCTGAAAGGCTGATCCAGACATGCTCTGATAGGAAGGGTGTCAGGGCAGACCCTTATGCTGGTTCCCACCTCATGTTTCTCAGCTTCCTGGGTTCTAAAACCAACAAGTGTCATACATCCTTCCCCCATTCCCATGTCTACAAAGCTTGATCTCTTGAGGTGGGTGAACCTTTTAGAGGGGTGCCTAGTTGGATTGGGAGCCCTTTAGGTCATTGGGACAGGTGTTCAGGCTGACTGCCGACCCTGAACAACGGGGCCAGTCTATCACAGTCAGAGTCCTCCAGAGTTAGGGACCAAAATAAATGTTTTCTCTTTCATAAGTTGATTGTATCAGTTATTTGTCACAAGGATGGAAAGCTGTATGGCAGATGGGATAGTTTATTTATATATACCATTTCCACTCTGGATGAGTACTATGTAAAGCACATGTGCTTTAGAGTCAGAGAAAGTCAGGGTTAGCAAATTGTGCTTGTGGCAGCTCCGATGCCCATAACACATAGAAGCAGACACCCATTTCGCACAGTGCTTAGCAGATTCATTATACTTCTCTGTGTGGTGTAGGAGGCTAGTTTGGCCCACAGGAGCTCTTTGCATGGACGTTACCAATTGTTCATTACTGCTGTGACCCTTCACAACTGAGCCATATAGTTCCGGAGATACAAGTCCCCCCCCCCCCCCCGCCGCAAAGAATTTTTCTCAGAATAGGGAGAATGAATGTACTCTGTATTGGTCACCTTTCCATTGCTGTAACAAAATGTCTGACCAGAGCAACTTGAATGAGGAAAGGCTTCTCTTGGTTTACAGTTTTAGGGGATACAGTCATTCCATCATGGTGGGAGGAGCCTGAGCAGCTGGTCACATTGCATCCCTGACCAGGAAGCAGAGGGAGGAGGTCAATGCTGGTGTTCAACTTACTTTCTCCTTGGTATTCCGTTCAGGACTCCAATTCATGGAATTTAGGGTAGGTCTCCCTATCTCATTTAGCTCAACCTGGAAACTTCCTCACAGAAATGCTGAGAGATTTGTCTCCTAAATGATTCTAGAAAATGCCAAAGTGATGGTCAATGTTAACCATCATAGTCTCTCTCTCCTCTCTCTTTAAACTTAAACAGTCCTTAGTGAAAGTTGTGTATGAGATTCCTCTACCCCTGCACGTTCTCAACCATTTCTTCCTTGTATTTGCCCTTCTCCTTCCCTACTTGTTGAGATTTGGCTTTCCTTTCCAGGATTTTTTTTTGGGGTCTTTGTCCAGTTTTAGCCTGGTGATAAGCACCCTGCTGGGGTGGATGCCCACGTGGACAGTTGTGCCTTTAGCCTTTTCTCACTGTATTCGTTCAGTGTAGATGGCACATTTCTGTCTGTACATCTGGACCACTTTGCCAATCTGCTGGCCTTTGTGGTGTCCTGGGACAACCTGAGCTTTTGGACCTGAACTCAGACAAAACATCATCTTTTTGATGGGCATAGTTTGAACACCCTACTTCTGTCTCAGCACTTTGGAAAGAGGTGAAAACATGATCTTCCATCAAATGTGAGAAGGTGCATCATTGGAATTCCCCTGGAAGTTCTTGTTTCAATTAGAAGCCACAAAGGGATTGTACTTTACTTTGGTGTCTGCCCATCCAGCAATGGCAGATACATTCTCTCAAGGGCCATCTGTGGCCTTCAAGATGTTCAGAATTTTGGAATCGGAAGAAACCTGGACAAAATAGGAGCTCTGACAGTTAGGACCTTCATTTTATCAAAGGCAATGTTGGCAACGATGGAACTTTGACAAATGAATACCTTCATTCATGCACTGTGACCCAAGAAGAACATGACCCCTTACAGAGAGAAAACCAAGGTCTGGCCTGCAGCTGTGCTGTGAAGTGAAAGAATGGAGGCTCCATTCTCCCTGTCTACTTCTGTGGGGTTCTTGACCTCAGAATGGAATAGACGAATAGTATTTAAAATAGTTCCTTCTTTTGAACCCAGGAGGTCTGCTGTTAGAGACAATTTCTTCTCTCTTAGCTGTGGCTGACAGTAGGAAGGAGATATTCTGCCAGTTGAGGTGCACAGGGCGGGGCCTGAAAAGACACCTGGTGTTTCCTTCTTGCTTTCTGTTCAAAATTTGATCTGAGTAATGCATTTGTATTCAAAAGAAAAACTCCTTCTTCTTTGCCTCCTTTTCCTTCCCTTTCTTAGAAACAGAACTCTGGGTTTATCTGGATTTATGCTTCTTCAAATGTGACAGGAGGGTGTCCTCCCGTCAGATTATGCAGACTGTCAAATTAAACATGAATTGTTCCTTGAAAAATATTCCCAGAAGCTACCCACTATCTATTCCCTTCATCCACCCTCCAATAATTTATTTAAAAATTGCATTAGGTTTATCCATTTTATTTTGTGTGTAAATGCTTTGCCTTCATGTATGCATGTGCATGCTTGGTAGCTGCAGAGGTCAAAAGGGAACATTAGATCTGCTAGAACTGGGACTATGGATGGTTGTGAACTACCACGTGGGTGCTGGGGAGCAAACTCTGATACAGTGCATGAGTAACAAGTGTCTTTAGCTGTGGAGCTATCTCTGCAGCTCCCAGCAAGTGTTTCTTAATACCAGTTACCTACTGAGCATACAAACTTGCCGAGTTGTCTTAGAATTGGTAACTTTATTTTATAGTTTATTTGAACTGACTTTCAGGAAGGGCTATGCATTGTTATTGTTTGATATATCAAATCTTTGGACCTATCAATAGCCTTGTTTATAAGACCCTCATCATTTCCACTTTGTAAAGTATTTCCACAACTTGCCATCTGTTCCACAGATCTCCATGACATTGTGAAACATCCTCCCCTCTCCCCCACATTTCCTATAAGCTGGAGTTAGACCCAGAGGATTTGTTTTATTCAGGTCTGATTTCTTTTCTTGGCAAGGAACAGTTATACACTTTCACACCCAACATGTGGCAGGAACTGACACCTTTTGTGGGGGCAACCGCTCTAATATGGCCGCCACTAGCCTGCTGAGCAGTTAAGAACCTGAAAGGTGGCTAGGATCACCAAGAGACTGATTTCTTTTTCTTTCTTTTTTTTTTTAAATAAAGTTTTATTTTATGTGTATGAATGTTTTACTTGAATGCATATCTGTATCATGTGCATCCTGTAACTGGAGTTATGGACAATTGTGATCCACCATGTGGAACTGAACCCAGGTCCTCTGCAAGAACAAGTGCTCTCAACTCCTGAGCCATCTCTCCAGTCCCAGAGACTGATTTATTAATGTAAAACTTTCTTATTACTTTGAATTTAAGTTGCTGTATTCGGCTAGTGGCTACCTGATTGAAAATGGGCTCTAAACCATGGATCCAAGAAAGGCCACAAAATGATAACTGTTATTTTTCTTTCCAAATTAGATACTTCCTCTCATGCACTGTTTTTGTTTTGTTTTATTTTTTACTATGAGGTTCAGTTAATATAAGAAAAACAGGCAGAATGCAAGAAAAACTCAGTGTTCATTTGTCTGGGGCTTCAGTCAGTTCATGAGGAAATCAGAGTCACCTTTGGGCTTACATCACAGAGGGACAAGAGAAGCAAGAAACAGTGAAAAGAGTGAGGCTGAATGATCAGTCTTGACTGTGAACTCGATGGGATTCAGAATCTGCACAGAAACAAATCTCAGGCAACATTGGGCCATAGCTGCTTGCAACAGGTAGAACCCAGACCTAGGTGGCATCCTAGATAAATGGTTCCACCTGTTACCATAAAAGAGGGGTGTGTGTGTGTGTGTGTGTGTGTGTGTGTGTGTGTGTCTGTGTGTCTGTGTGTCTGTCTCAGAGGGAATTAATCTTATGCCAGGAAGGAGAATGAAAATATTATAGATCAAGGATGGATAAACTTTTCCTGTAAAGGATTAGATAGTAAGTATTTTGGCTGTGGGAGGCTATACCATCTCTACTCAACTCTGCATCACAGTACAAAAGAAGCTACAAAAACCAGTTCCTCCCCTTCCCAGGATGAACAAACCCATAACTGTGACTCAATGTTACCTAATTTCCAAAATAAAGTAGTGGGTTGAATTCGGTCCATGGCTCCTGCTTGGCATGCCTCTACTCTAGACCTTCTGCCTCTTGATTTTCTGGTGTGAAGTAGGTGTTGGAGAACAAGGAACTGACAGTTCTTTGGAAGACCTGAAGTACACATACTCCTATGCTGGTAAATTTAGACTTGAGGAAAAAAAAAGCTCTCTTAATTTTCCAGGGCACTGAGAATGTTCAGTTATTCATCCACGAGTCCTGTTCATACCTACTGTGTGATAGGTCTCAGAGATACTAAGATGAAAGTTCCTAAAGGAGATCTCTCCCTGTAGGAGAAAGCAATAGCTGGTCACAGGTCACTAACACAAGATGGAAGAGGTGGGACACTTGGGTTCAGGAGAAGGACATAGGTTCAGGACACAAGGCAGCTGATACGCACATGATGGGGCCAAGTCTAGGAAGAAGTATTTTCTCTCTTTCTTTAAAAAAAAAAAATGTCACTTAAAATTTGTTGGGGCTCAGCCATGTGTACCAGTGGGTCACATCACTTGCTGCCAAACCTTAAGACCTGAGTTGGTTCCTTGGGACCCACATGGTGAAGGGAAAGATTCAACTCCTGGATTGAATTAGGTGACCTTAGATGCCTAGGCACGTGCTTCCCCCAGAAATGTGTGAGAAAAAGCTGTTGATGTTACCTGCTTCATTAACACACGCTCATGCATTGGCAGCCCTGACAAAACGCCCAGGGATGAAAAAAAAGAATTTAAAGGACTTTAGCTGGGGTCTTGCACAGATGGAGAGGAAACAACGGAAGCCTTCTCATGCTCTCTGCAATTCCTTTCTTTGATCAAGTCAAGAACGCAGGCCTCACCTGAGTGGAGGTCTCTGAAAGCAACTCTGGCTGATGCATCATGGGATTGTGTCTGCCCTTGTATCCCACAGCCACTGACAAAAACCATCTAACCTTGCAACTGAACATCTCAATTGAACTTCACTCTTTGGCTCTGGTTCTTGAAAACTTTATCTTCACAACAAGCAGCTAGGGCTGGCAAGATAGCTGAGAGGTTTAACGTGCCTGCTGCCAAGCCAGATGACTTGGGTTCAATCCCTAGGACCTTCACAGTGGAAGTAGAGAGTCTACAAGTTGTCCTCTGATCTATCCATGTGTGCAGGGGCATACATGTGCCTGATACATACATACACACAAAAGGAAACAGAAACAAAAACAAGCAGCTAGCCCTCGAGACATATGTGTTGATGAACAATAAATATTACAGCCATGTCTCATTTATGCTGGTTGGTGCACTTCTTGTTTGTCAGTTGTGTGCTGTTGGAACAGAATGCCACAGTCTGGGAAGTTTATAATACATAGGCCTTTCTTCTTCTCTGACTCTGAAGCCTTCCAGTGTAGGCCAACCTGGAAGAACTGACAAAGATTTTAAAAGCCTAAAGGCTTGGAAGAAACTTAGTAAACACAGAGAAGTTGAGAAGCTGCATACCTAAAGCCTTCACCCTACTGACTAGTGTTCATGGTACTCTGCACACTACCAGAGGAGAAGAGTAACACCAAGCCAGCTACAAACCCTTCGCTCTACAATGGTGACTTGCTTATAAGATATGTGGGTGCAATATTGGCACAAAAATTGTGGGAGTAACCAACCACTATCTGATTGTATTTAATGCCTACTCCACCAGATGGAATCCACCCCTGATACTGCTTAGGTGGCCAAGAACCTGTGCTGAGATCATCCATAGACCTAGGGGAAAACCAAATACCACTGTTCTGCTGTAGGATTGTAGCAATAACGTGACTTCTAATGACAGTTTGCTAGACTCACAGAAGAAGATATTCTAAAGAGACTCTTGTGTCTCTCAATCAGACTGTTGAAACAATGGATTCCAAAGAAACATGAATTTCTCCTCAGGAATTTCATTCTGGGAGAAGGAAAATGCCCCCAGCCAGAAGGAGATCTTGTCTACTGGAAAGAAATTTCATACAGTCCTAACAACTTGTCAGACCACCTTACAGGATGAGCCTGAAGCTCAGACAATGGTAAGTCAATGGTGGGCAATACCACACCTTGACCAGGACTGCTCAGAAGTGCACATCCCTGGTCCACTGTGTAAACTTTAAGCTCACTTC
>CAJQZJ010004856.1:1658815-1735851 GCA_907164525.1 Lophiomys imhausi
CAGAAGTGCACATCCCTGGTCCACTGTGTAAACTTTAAGCTCACTTCAGGACCCCAAAGACAAACTTGGAGGGCTACTGAATTGCTTTAGAAATCTCAATTTTTAATGTGGCTATAGTGAATACATTTCCCTTTCCTGCCTTCTACTACTAATCTGACTTTTAAAATTGGCTTACTGGAGATAAGTGGCTGAAATGAACTTGGGGTACAGGCTGTGATTCCTAAGTTTGAAGTGAAGGTTTCTGATAGCGCCATCAGATGGAATGGTGACAGAAGGCAAGAGTCTAATCTCACAGTTTATTTTTTTATGATAAATCACATTTATTTTGTGTGCATGTGTGTGCACTCATGCATGCCACAAGTGGGATCAGAGGATGTCTTTTTGGAGTCTATTTTCTCCTTCTACCATGTGGGCCCTGGAGATAAAAATCAGACACAGGTCATCTTGGTAGAAAAACCTTTTGCCCTCTGAGACATCTCACAGCCCCTAACTCACATTTTAAATGAACCAACCCTCACGATGGAGGTTCATTCACGAAAGTAAGTCCTCAACTTGTAAATGTCCCACCTCCCCACATTGTGGACTGAAGATTAAATTTACAATACATGAACCTGCAGGGCACAAACTGTAGTGTCTGTTCCTATCCTCTTCCACATTCTTTTCACATATGGAATGCATCCATTCTAGACCAATTGTCCCCCAATTATTCCAGATTCTCTCATTCCAGAATCAATTAAAATTTCCAGAGACCATATTATAGGGCAAGTCAGACATAGGCAACATAGGCTGGGAGCCTGTGAGGTCAAAGCAAAGTCAGTTGCTTCCAAAACACAACAGTGGGTCAGACACAGGACAGGCACAGTGGGTATAGAAGAGGCCCCTGGCAAGATCAAACCTCAACAGAGCAGACATTAACTCTTAGTACTCTAGAACAATCTTCCAGTACATGGTAGATACACAAGGAGAAGGGACTGGGCCCCAGACCTCAGCAAGCTTCACATTCATAGCTTTCCTGACCTCAGCCTGCATTTCAACTCTGGGACTGGGGCTTCATGCCTGCCACTTTCCCAGGCATTGCACACTTTAGAGTTCTGGGATCTTGGGATACTCCTACTGTGATGATTCTGTTAGGCATTGTTATAGGAGCCTTAAATATCAGTGAGGATGAACCCCTCTCTCACGGAATCTGCTCCTGACCCTAGGAAGAGAGATGGGGCATTCTGATCTTCTCCAAAGATTAGAACATTACACATTGTTGTCTCTTTAAGAGTTAATCAGTCTGGGCCAATCAATCACCCAGCAAGAGACCGCCCCTCAGGAAGACTGGCATTTGAAGGAGGAGAGGCAGTCTTTTAATTATTTAGTTATTAATTCCCTTAATGACATATATACTTCCTATCCCTCCATGGTGCCCTGGTTTACAGAGCTTCTATCACCACTCTGGAGGCTGCCCACTTTCCAGAGTTCAAACTTAGAAAGTGTAATTTCCCTTTCCTTTCTTTCTTTCTATTTCTTTCCTAAGCATACTTTCCTGAACACTTTGGGCCTCCTCTCTTTTTCTCAAAACTCTTTCTCTGCCTTCTTGTATGCCATATAGGTGCATACCAAAGGATATAACTTTCTCCCTTTGAGATTTTCAGCTAGACTTCCCTACTGTTCCCTTTGAACCCATCTTTATCAAGACTAAGAACACAGAAGTGGAGACCTTAGTTTCTGCAGTAACAGTGCTGCCCTGATGAGGACTTTTTGTGGCAGTTGGCACTAGCAACTTTCTGACTGGACTCCTAGGCTATTTGCAATATTCTGATATAGGGGTTGAGCTTATCAAGGCCTCTATAGCTTACAAGTTTTGTGTACCTGTGAAGTTAGTGCTATGTGGTGACCTCGAAGATTTACCATTTGTTCTGTCTGAAACAATGACCAGAGTCACCCCTAGACCTACTTGAGCTATAGTGGGAAGTACTGTAATAGATGGTGGATAAGATCTTGGAGCAGAGTCACACATGCTGATGCCTGGTCTCATAAGTGTCTTGGATAAATATGTGTGTGTGTGTGAAATGATATACAAAAAGATACATTTCATGATCTTTTTATGCACTGTGTAAAAGATTGTGTTTGTAATACACAAATACTTGAGATCTGATTATAGGCTGGACTTTGGTATTGTTACTGTTCAGCTGCATCATATTTTGTAAACACTCCCTCCAACTCCTTCTGATTGGTTAAATTCTAACTAGAGGAATAAGACAACTAAAGGAGATAAAGGGGGGATACAAATAGGAAGGAAAGAAGTCAAACTATCCCTATTTGCAGATGATATGATAGTATACATAAGTGACCCCAAAAATTCTACCAGAGAACTCCTACAACTGACAAATACCTTCAGCATGGTGGCTGTATAAAACAACAACAACAACAACAAAAAATCAGTAGCCCTCCTTTACACAAATGATAAAGGGCCTGAGAAGAAATTAGGGAAACAATACCCTTCACAATGGCCACAAATAATATAAAGTATCTTGATGTAACTCTAACCAAGCAAGTGAATGACCTGTATAACAAAATCTTCAAGTCTCTGAAAAAAGAAATTGAAGAAGATATCAGAAGATGGAAAGCACTCTCATGTTTATGGATAGGTAGGATCAACATAATAAAAATAATCATCTTACTAAAAGCAACCTACAGATTCAATGCAATTCCCATCAAAATACCAACACAACTCTTTTTTTTTTCAAGACAGAGTTTCTCTGTGTATCCTTGGCTGTCCTGGACTCACTTTGTAGACCAGGTTGGTTTTGAACTCACAGAGATCTCCTGCCTCTTCCTCCCGAGTGCTGGGATTAAAGGCGTGTGCCACCTCTCCCGGCCCAACACAACTCTTTACATACCTTGAAAGAACAGTCCTCACCTTCATATGGAAAAACAAAAAAAATCCAGAATAGCTAAAACAATCCTCTACAATAAAAGAACTTCTGGAGGCATCACCATTCCCAACTTCAAGTTGTACTATAGAGCAATAGTAATAAAAACAGCATGGTACTGGTACAGAAACAGACCAGTTGATCAATGGAATTAGATCAAAGACCCAGAAATAAACCCACATGCCTATGGACACTTGATTTTTAACAATGAATCTAAAAATTATATAATAGAAAAAAGAAAGCATCTTCAACAAATGGTGCTGGTCTAGCTGGATGTCTGCATGTAGAAAAATGCAAATAGATCCATCTTTATCACCCTGCACAAAACTCAAGTCCAAGTGGATCAAAGATCTCAACATAAAACTAGATACACTAAAACTATTAGAAAAGAAAGTTGGGAAAAGCCTCGAACTCATTGGCACAGGAGACAACTTCCTGAACAGAAACCCACAGCTCAGGCTCTATGATCAACAATCAATAAATGGAATCTCATGAAAGTGGAAATCTTCTGAAAGGCATTGGACACTGTCAAGAGAATAAAACAGCAGCCTAAAGATTGGAAAAAAATCTTCACCAACCCTCTGATAGAGGGTTAATATCCAAAATATATAGAGAACTCAAAAAAGTAAACACTTAACAAACCAAATAATCCAATTAAAAATGGGAACAGAGCTAAACAGAATTCTCAACAGAAGAATCTCAAATGGCTGACAAGGACTTAAAGAATGCTGAACATCCTAAGTCATCAGGGAAATGCAAATCAAAATGACTCATTTTCTGCCTGTCAGAATGGCTAAGATCAAAAACTCAAATGACAGCTAATGCTGGTGAGGTTGTAGAGAAGCAGGAACACTCCTCCATTGCTGGTGGAAGTGCAAACTTCTACAACTACTTTGGAAATCAATCTGGTGATATTTTAGAAAATTGGGAATAGTTCTACCTCAAGACCAGCTATACTATTCCTGGGCATATACACAAAAGATGCCCTACCATATTGCAAGAACATTTGCTCAGCTATGTTCATAACAACTTTATTAATAATAGCCAGAAACTGGAAACAACTTAGATGTCCCTCAACTGAAGAATGGATAAAGAAAATGTGGTACATTTAAACAATGAAATACTACTCAGCTATTAAATACAAGGAAATCATGAATTTTGCAGGCAAAAGTGAATGAAACTAGAAAAGGTCATCCTGAGTGAGGTAACCCAGACCCAGAAAGATATACATGTAGTCACTCATAAGCAGATAGTGGCCATATAATATAGGGTTATCATACTACAATCCAGAGACCCAAAGAAGCCAAGTAACTAGTAATGCCCAAGGAAGGATACTTGAATCTCACTTAAAAGGGAAATTGAGTAAAAAGTGAAAGTGGATGAAGAGAGGGAACTGGGTAGGAGAGGGAGAGAGGAGACTAAGGAGGGTGGGGGTCAGTTGTGGGGAGAGTGGGGGCAGGAGGTGAGAGGGCTGGGAATAAGATGTGAAACTAGCAGGGGCATTTCTGAGACAAACTGGAGACCAGCAACAGGGTAGGCCCTTGGGAGGAGATGGGGGTGACTCTAGCTGAGACTCCTAGCAGCAGAGAATACAGAGACTGAAGAGAACTCCTTCTAGTTAGGTAGGACTTCTAAGAGAGGGAAGGGATCACCAACCCATCCATAAAACCTTCAACCCAATGTTTACCCTGTTACAAGATGTACAGGGATAAAGATATACAGAGATTGAGGGAATGGCCAACCAGTGACTGGCCCAACCTGAGACCTTCCCCAAGGGAAAGCGCTAACCCCTATCACTATGAATGATTCTCTGTTATGTTTATAGACAGGAGCATAACATAACTGTCCTCTGAGAACCTCCATGCAGGAGAGGAGGATCCAAAGAAAGGCTAAGAATCATCACCAAACAGGCAGAGTGCAGGGTGTCTTGAGGAAGAATGAGGGGAAGGATAGAAAAACCCAGAGGGGACAAGGACTCCACAGAAGACCAACAGAAACAACCAACCTAGGCCCATGGGGGCTCACAGAGACTGAACCCACCAATCAAAAATCATGCACAGACTGGACCTAGGCCCTGTACACATATGTAACCAATGGGCAGCTTGGTCATCATGTAGTATCATTCTGTGGCTTCCAGTGGAACTCGGGCCTCGTCTAGTACTCTCCCAGGACTCTAAGGCCTGGTAGGGCACCAAGTTGGAAGTACACGCTCCTCCCCCAGAAGGTCGAGGGTATATCTGTTTCTGGGCAGAAAAGGATGAAACATGGGACAAGGATCTATGCCACACGATATCCCAGAGAGACAGGAGAAAGGATTTTCTCCACAGTGAAGTGTTTCAACTCTTTTAGCTAAGAAATCAGGATGGTTAGAGTGACACTCTCTCTGGAGCAAAAGGTTACTACTCTTTTAATTAAGCTGTCAGTACTGGGCCTGGCAGCTTTGAGGAGTTCAGAGATCCTGGACTGAGCCAAGTGACTTCAGAGGTCCAACTTGGCTCAGGTGGATCTGGTGGCTGCTTTGGAAACAGCCAACAAACAGTTACTGCTGGAGATGAGTACTTTGGGAAGCAGTGTGGATGCAGGAGAAATAGGAGCTTTGGAGGCAGTGATGGGGGTGACAGGCAACAATGATCAAGATGCAAGCCTGTCTAGGCAACTTGATGGTGGCCCTCCAGGTGCTCAGAGATGAGCCCAGGCTGTGGATGGTAGAAAACCTGGTTAGGCAGGCAGATCCAGAAATGAATTCTTCCTTCCCATGTCCAAAATAAACAGCCAAGTCTCAGATGATTGATCATGGTGGAAGAATGGAGAGAGAATTTATTTCATAAACAGAGGCATACACCTTGACCAGTGGGGAGGGGCTTTGGAGGTGAATACGTTTGATTTGCTGGGGCCAAGAGTGCCAAGGATCCTTCATTTACATGCAGTAGCATGGTCCTATCATAACAAAGTACCTAATTATCCCATGAGCATTCTGTGTGGGGAAAGAACTCCAGGTATGGTTAGAGGGATGGACAAAAGGTCATTGTCTGAAAACCAAGACACCAAGAGTCTCATTAGCATGAGGAGGTGTTTTCAGGTTATCACTGGGTGGGTTTGTTATTGGGAGAAAGGGTTGGGCCTATAATCTCCCTGAGGGCTATGTGACATTCCTCAGATAGAAGGTATGGGTTTCAGATTTCCCCAGATCAGGTGGAAGAGGGACCCCTGCTCAGAAAATGGAGTCCATCATTTAACACCAAGCTCAGAGACTTTCAGGTAATGCCAGACTTCAACCTTACCAGTAGGGTTCAACAATGTGGGGCCCTATGGGAAGTGGAGCAGGGGTTGTCTCAGACTGGGATTCTGATGCCTGCTTTTTGATCACTTCCCCCTAATAATGGGGCTGTGGTGCCTGGCCTCAATGGAAGAGAAAATGCTCAGTCCTGATGTGACTCAATGTGCTGGGGTGGGATGGAATGGGGGAGGTGGGGGCTCCTCTTTTATAAGGAGAAGGGGATGGGGGGTATGGTGAAAGGGGTAGGAGAGTGGGACCCAGAGGAGGGGAGGAAGGGGGGTATGATTGGGATGAAAAATGAATAAAAAACAAACCTTAAAAACAAAACAAAAAAATTTAAAAAGGAAGAAAAAAAGAAAAGAAAGAAAAATCATGCAATGAATACAAGAGGGGCAACCACTTTTAAGGAACAGATTTCATTTTCTTTGGACATACATTCGGAAATGGAATTATACAATTACTATTTGCCCATTAAAATTAAATTAAATTTAAAAATTAAAAAGGTTAAAAATATATTAAAAAATAAATATCTGAATGGCCTATTGCGAAGGCAGGAGAGGAAGGCAAGACTTCCAGGAGAGATAGGAACTCTGGGAAGGAATCAGGAGGAGAGAAATTTGCCAGTCAGATACGGAGGAAGAAACAATTGCCAGGACAGAGAGACTGATAGGTAATAGGCCATATGGTGGGAGGTAGGGCAGGCCAGTATTGCTGGGTTAGAACAGCCCAGCTATAGTGCCTAAGCTTATAATAAATATTATAAGTTTCTGTGTCATTACTTGGTATTTGGTGGTCCAAAGCCAGTCTGGCTATAATTGGCACCCAAACGTCTATAATTGATGTCCTTTGACATAAATCAAAGCATAGGGCCTGAGAAAGCTGAGAAAAACTCTGGATGGAAGGTAGGGAATAAGCACTTCCAGAGCTGGGTGGTATCCTGGGCTAGCAGTAGAGGAGAGTAGGTCCTTTTAAGAAAAGTGAGGAACCAGAGCCTCGGGCATGGCCCCAGTAGTGAGAAACTCCCCAGCAGCTGAGGAGGAGGCTGTGGGACTGATGCCCACAGGCATAAGGCTCGATTATCTTGGAAGGGCAACCGAGCCACTCTGGCCCCACACTAGCAAGTACAGCCTGCAAGACTGAGCCGAGTGGTGGAACCACCTCTTCCCTGGGAGTGGAAAGGCTGAGAAGGGACCAACAGCCAATGTGATGTGCTGGCTGAGCTCCAGTAGGAGCCTGTAACACTCAGAAGCTCCGTGGGTCAGAGTCCTCCAGCCAGAGTAGGGCAGAGGGCTAGACTGAATGAGGCAGGCAGAGCCAGCCTCCACCACCAGGTGCTAATCTGAACAGCATCAAAAGCAGCACCAGGAATCCAAGCCCAGACTGAAAAGCTGACACCCCCCCCCCCACCAGTAATGTAAAGACCTAAAACTGACAATCCCCAGAGGAAAGAGCCAAGAAAATTCAACGCAGAAAACGATAGTAAGTTAGAAAGTGGTAGAAGAGAAATAAGTAAATACACATAGAAAGCAAAGTCTCTAAAGGAGAGAAAGAGAGAAATACATAAAAATGTTTTGAAAGGTGCATAAATGCGAAAGAAAGTAAAGAAACTGAACATAGTCATAGAAATAAAGTACTGCCGGGCGGTGGTGGCTCATGCCTTTAATCCCAGCACTTGGGAGGCAGAGGCAGGCAGATCTCTGTGAGTTTGAGGCCAGCCTGGTCCACAAAGTGAGTCCAGGACAGCCAGAGATACACAGAGAAACCCTGTCTCGAAAAACCAAAAAAAAAAAAAAAAAGAAATAAAGTACTGAGTTTGAATATAAAAACTAAAGGCTCCAAAGGAAGGAGAGAGAAATAAAAATAAGTAAAAATGTTCTGTAAGTGTGTATAATAAAATGAAGTTTCCAAAGGAAAAAAAGAGTGAAAAGAAAGTAAATAAAGATACTTTGTACATGTGAATAAAAGATAAAGTCTCCCAAGGAAGGAGAGAGTTAGACAGAATGGAAAGAAAAATATTTTCTGTGTTAAAAAATGGAAAATAAAATGGCAGATGGCACTTAGACATCATATAATTTTATTTTGATTATCATCATGCAAATAATTATGTTTTCTATAATAATTGTAATTTTATATGTCCTCTTTAAGAAAGATCAGAACAAAACAGATTAAGAGAAGAAACAGACTAAAAAATTAAATGCTAGAATGGATACTATAGAAAGGAGATTAGAAAAATCCTTTGATTCAGAATAAAGGATCTCCAGAAGAATCCAATCTGGAACCTACAGTGACAGCAAAAATGGTAGTTTTATATGAGAGAAATCCACAAAGGCTTAAGGAAATTGCAGAATGATAGCCCAAAGAGATGCTAGATAAAGAAGCTTCAGCTTTGAACCAACATAATCAGACTAAATATTATATTAACATTGTCAAGGATCATTTGCTACATGAAGGTCTGTATATTAACTTAAAAGTACAGATTCTGTTTAATTATGCCAACTTAGAGCAATGTCAAACAATAGCTTATGTGCTTCATTTTGTAGAATTTGAAACATTAGAATATGTGTACGATACCATAGATCCATTTCAGGATTTCAGTAGGCTTTTGCCTTGAGTTCTAAAAAGGCTGATTCTGATATTGGATATTTATTAAAGGTGATAGCTATCTTGGAAATACCTCTATAGATTAAAACTGATGATACTCTAACATATCTCTCCATTAGAATTCAATAATTTTTAGACATTATGGCATAGAAAATGTTACACATATATCTTATAATCTTAAAGGACAAGCAATTGTGAAAAAATTTAACCTTACTTTCAAAGAGATAAAACAGAAGGGAGATATAGGATATCTCAGAAATAGACTACATAATACTTTATTGACTTTAAAATTTTAAAATAATAATGAAACAAGTAACATCTACTGAGAAACACTGGATTTTTTAAAGGACTGCTGAATTATACCAACATATAGATGTCCTAACTTCAGAGTGGAAGTCCAGAAATAGGTTGTGTTAGGGGAGAAGTTATGCCTTTGTTTCCACAGGAATAGAAAAGCTATGGAGTCCATCCAAGTTAATTAAGACTAGATTTGACTGGAGGAGACCTCTTGAAAATCTTGGCTGCAGACATGAAGGAAGTAATCAAGAAGAACAATGAAAGAGTTGATGTATATGCTGATCCCTTACATGGGAATATCTCTGAGACTGGCTGACATGAAAATGTCTCTGTGTAGCCAATAAATGTTGTTGGCTACAGAGTCCTCATGACTTATTTTCACATGCCATCTTTTCAAATAGAATGGATTGAGATTCATATTCCAGTTTGGCATTGCAGTCCACATGAACTAATAAAATTTGATGCCTTTTACTGTGGAATGAATATTTAATATTGATACATAATTATTATTAAGTCAATAGTAGTTCCTTAATCCACTATATACTAAATAAACACACAGAGACTTGTTAGATTTTAATGAGCCTTAACCACTGGGGCTGGGCAGATCTTAGCTCTTTAAGCTAGCTTTCTGCTTCCCAGCCCCAAATCCTCATAGATAGTTTCACACACTCCATTTGGTCCAGTCCACTGAGCAGGCTGCTCTTGGCCACACACGCTTCTCCTTCATGCTAACCTATGGTGTCTCCTCTCTTTTCCTCCTCTCTCTCCCCCTTCTTGTGCTCCTTCTGCTAACCTAAGCCCTAGAACCTCTGCTCCACCTCCTTCTCTGTTGCCCAGCCCAGTATCAGCAACTTTATTCAGCCAATCATGGATAGCTTTAGAGGCAAGGTTCACAAATGTCATTTTGGGTATGAGAATGTTTGCTCAGTGAGGAAGACCAGACGGGACAAGCAATTAACATTGGAATACAAGAACCTTCCAGATATACCCCAACATTTCATCTGCTCAAACATAGAGCTGTGAGTCATCTTTTGCTGCTTTGTGCACACTGCACATTCCATACATGTCTTAATGCAGAAATGTATGTTACCTTTAAAAGTTTGTATGGTTTCAGAGCAAAAGGACCAGATATCAATGAAGACTAGACAGAGAGCCCAGATGATCCAGTCTCATAGACTGCTTCAATAGCTGTTTTCTCAAAAAAAATCAGAACAACTTCAAAGTGGCTAGATAGATGGTCTATCATCATAGACTGTTCCAGCCAGGACTTCAATAAAGCCTTGCACTTTCCCATCACATAGAGACTGGACAACACGTGACACAGCTAGCTCTCCCAGGACTATGCCAATATCCCAATTTTCTTAGGGGTCCCAAAAGATGCCACCATTCCCAGAGAGCAGGAAGCAATTTTAAGAGAATGATGTGTCCATTCCCAAGAGGTGGGTTGATCGATTTTTGGTTGTTTGATGGGTGATGGATGTTTATCATTATTTAAGGAGGCTTGGTCACAAATTGTCAATGGTCTTGGTCAGGGAAGAAACAAAATAAAGCAGGTTAGATTCAGGGATTTTTTTTCTCTATTTCTTTTTTTCTCCTTTATTCTTTCTCTCTGATCTAAAGTTACGGTAAAAGCATGGACAGGGGATGAAAAGAAAAAAAAAGGGGGGAAATATAGGAATGATTGAATAAAAGTGTAGACTATTGAATTTACTTTTTAACTACAGAGCACCAACAAACCAAGTATTTTACATTAGCATACATTTTTGCATATTGACATAATTTTAAGATTATATTTTATGATTATATTTTGCTACAACATACTGTTTTATGTTTCAACTCTTGTCTAAGGTATTGTACATATGCTACTCATTTAAAAAGGCAATGCAAAGTTATAGTGTTTTTGAAAGCTACTATTGCAAACTGTTTAGGATAATTAAGAAGTGCAAGTTAGTAGTCAGTCAATCAAACTTGTGGTCTCGTTAGGTACTAGTTTAGTTAATTACAGAAATAAACTTTATTTAGCCTGCTGTGTATATTTTCAAAGTTAAGCAGAGAGTAAATAGCTAGAAACAAGCAATATTTGCCTATTCAAATATACTATAGATGGATGGTCTTCAAAAACTTCAGAGATCTACAGAATATGGCACTTAAAGATGTTTTAATAAGAAAAAGCTTTTTTTTTGACAGTGAAATATCCTTGCTGCCATACTATTTCAAAGAAGATGATGGGCATCAAAGAACCTCCATATGGAGTTTACTTCAAATGTGACAAAGCTAGCCATCAGACAAAAAAACTACCTCAGCTGCTGACAGTTGCTGTCCAAGCTGTGGACAAGCAGGACCCAGAGGAAGTTGACTGCTGAACTTTGTTAAGACAAGGTAGGCCAGTCCTTCATAGTTCCTGCTTCACAGAAAAGTGTCAAATATTCTGGGCCAGTAGATGAAAAGATGGATGCTCTAACATTGCAGAGGAACATTGGGTGACTGTCCAGGTAGTCTTCATCATTTCTAT
Source organism: Lophiomys imhausi (assembly GCA_907164525.1). NCBI lineage: Eukaryota > Metazoa > Chordata > Mammalia > Rodentia > Muridae > Lophiomys > Lophiomys imhausi. Next base: position 1,670,424 of record CAJQZJ010004856.1, read on the forward strand.
AGTTTTGGAAGTTGCCTGTTCTTCACTTTCTGTTTACTCCAGTAATATTTATCCTTCTCAGGTCTCTGATGTGGTTGACAACTAGCTATAGTCTTACATAGAAACTTAAGTTGTTTAGGATTTAAGAAAATGATTTAAGGTCTAAGAAGATGGTTTTAGGCTGAAATATGCAGGTTATGAGAAGAAAAATTAGGTACAAAACCTTACACTCACTAAGATAGGATAGATAATGGAGTACTTTCTCCAAGGTTGCCAAATACAAATGGACTGGACAATGTGAATGTAGTTGTTGGAGACAATAGAGAGTTTATTGATATTAGAGAAAGAGCCTCTTATTGGACTAAAAGGAGGAGATGTTGGGGTGATCTTTTTATGCGCTGTGTAAAGACTGTCTTTTTATTATTCAAATGCTGATTTCTGTACCAGATCTGATTTCAGACCAGACTTTGTTATTGTTATTTTTTGGCTGAATCATATTTTGTAAATACTCCCTCTAACACCTTCTGATTGGTCTAATGAAGATCTGGATGACACAGAGCAAAGGGAGAAGAGGAAAGCAGGACTTCCAGGAGAGATAGGGACTCTGGGAAAGAATCAGGAGGTGGGAGAGTCACCAGCCAGACATGAAGGAAGAAGCAAGTACAGGGACTAAGAGACTGAGAGGTAATGGGCCTTGGGGTGGGACGTAGGCCAGGCCAGTATTGTCAGGTTAGATCCAGGATGAGCTTGCTGATGTTCCAGAGGAGTTTTTTGAATAAATCCATGATAATTGGGTCAACCCAAGAAGAACAATGTGCTGTGCAACCAGCAATTGTGAATCCAGGGGTCAGGGTTTCTTTCTTGAGGGAAGAAGATAACTCAGTGTCACCAGCACACAACACAGGGGTAGGGAACACAAGGGAGGAATTGGGAGAGAGGGAAGCACAGCTGTCTTCTAAGGTTTTCTGCTTAAACTGAGAGAGTTTTGAGTTCCACGTCAGTCATCTTATATCCCTTTTGCTCCCATTTACTTTGATTCACATGGTTTCACTTTCAAAACTTTATGGAATAAAATGAAACAGTTGAAAAGGCTGACAACTATTGGAAGCAATTACTGAAGTCTTATTTTCCCCCTCAGTTAAGGGTTCAGTCCACCATGGCTGGCTGTGGCAGCAGGAGTGTGCCTCCATGTTCAGCAAGCAGAGAGAACCTGATGCTCATCTGGCTTCTTTCCTTCCCTCTCTTTTATTCAGTCTAGATCCATAGTCCATGGGATGGAGCTGCCCGTATTCAGGGTGGATCTTTCATCCTAGGTTAATCTTCTCTGGAAATACCTAGGTGACTCTAAAGCCAGTTAAGTTGGCTTAATTAAAGGACTAATCGTTGCATGGGGACAACATAACTTCAACCCTTTGACTTACTGGTCATCTAATTTCATTTTTTAAAAGCCTTTTTATTGGTTCTTTGTGAATTTCACATCATGCATCCCAATCCCACTTATCTCCCCCTCCCCTTATCTCTGCCTTCTACCCTTGCAACCTCCCCCAAAACAGAGAAAAAAAAATCTTGTGGAGGCTGGAGTGTGTCCCACAGTAAATACTCTTTTGTCCACACTTCTTTCTTTGCAAATGCTCTTTGTGATGACTCGCTGGTCTGGTACGATGCTTCTGACTTCTGTTACTCTATCAATACTGGACCCTCTCTGGGACTCCTCTCAGACATCTTATTGTTGTCCTGTGTCATGGAGATCCTGTAGTTTTGGATCTGTAGGACCGGTTCCTTCAAGCATTCCAGTAGTTCATTGATAGGGTGGATGTTAGGGTGGGCCATTTCAAAGCCCTGGGTCTGGGGTTGAGAGGTTTCTGCTCAGCCTACCTGCTCTCACACTCTCATGCCCTTGGGGCTACCTCACCTGCAACTCCTGTGTCCAGGGGCAGCTCTATCCAGCTGCCCAGGTGAGGTGCAGGGCCTGTTCTCCTGAGTGTTGGAGCAGGTGAGGGACATGGCCAGTTCTCCCACTCTCATGACCCCAGGGCTAGCTCTCCCACCTGCCAGAGGTGGTGAGGGATGAGTGGGGAGGAGGGCATCTCTCCCTCTTCTGTGCCACCCCACTATACAGCAGACAAGAGGCAAGGCCAGTTCACCTGCAGCCCCTTCATCCAGGGCCAGCTCTACTGCGCTGCTCAGGTCCAGCTCTCCTGCTCTACCAACCCCAGAGCCAGCTCTCCCACCTGCTGACTAATGTAGGTGGCAAAGGGTGCAGGTTGGGGATGGCATCTCAACCTCGCCTATGACACTGAACAGGAGATGAGTGGCAGGACCAGCTCTCTCCCATAATCATACCCTTGGGGCTAGCTCACCTGCAAATATCCCAATGTGCCGGCTACTCTTCCGAGTACTACAGCTGGTTACAGACAGGGTCAGCTCTTCTGCTTTCACCTGAGGTGAGGGGTGGAGCCATTTCATAGCTATCAGACATCAATATGTCTCAGGGCATCAGCCCAGATGAGACTGGCCTTTGGTGATAACAGACCCCTGCTGCTTCAGGGTCATGGACCCAGATGAGTCCCCCCCCCTCCCCGTTGACAGCACAGGACAGGGCCCCACTATGGTCCCAGGTAGCATCACTGGCTCACATCAGGCTGTTCTTCACTACCTTCGAGTCTCCAGTTCTGCTTGTCTTCATTGTGCCCACAATCTTTCTCTTCCATTTCTCCACCACTTACTTGCTCCTCATAATGGTGCCGTGGGGGTCTCTGAGCATCTGGTGTCATCTCAGGAGTGGTCTCGGAAGTGCTATACCCCACTTATGAACTGGGCATTGGGCAGGGGTCATCTCGGTCATGGTCTGCCCCCCCCCACCCCCAGGTCTTTGAGGCACAAGACTGGTGGTCATCTCAGGCTCACTTTTTTTTCAGGGAATGTTAGGCTACTAATCATTCAGATATTCACAGGTTGGAACACTGAATGTAGACGTAGCCTCTCTCCTCTCTGCCACCTACTGGTGCACATGTGACACCACAGTCACACCTGCAAATGCCTCTAGGAACAGGTAGGTAATTTAATTTTTAACCTCAGCTGATCACCTGCATCATAGGCACTAAGTAATAGACACTGGTTAACTCCTTAAATGCCCACAGTGTGCTAATGCTCAGGGCATTCGTGAGATGTTTTAGGAAAGGCAGAGAAGACCATTCCTTCAATATTGGCTTATATTGGGGTTCAGTGGCACCTTGTCAGGGTTCCAGGCTCCTGGGTTCTGAAGCAAGGGATTGAGCAGAGAGGCATGGTTACACTAGAGCAGGAATGGTTCATCAGGAAGAAACATGTGCCTGAGGGAGGAAGAAATTTGGAGCAATGAGAGACAGTTTAGCTTCAGAATCAGCCTATGGAGGAATGAGTTGGGGCTTTTATGTCACATAGCAGAGTTTTGTTTTTGGTTTTTTTTTTTTTTTTTTTGGCTCATTTGCGTAGTCCAGGCTTTGTCTCTATTGCCTTGTCTGTTACATGCAGTTCAATGTACATGTCCTTAGCATCTTAGATCTCCACCTAGGAGTGCGCGTTTGCATATTATAATGAGTGATGGGTCATCTTTAGACACCAAAGTATCTCTGTGTCTATGCTGTGGTGAGATTTAGTTGGCCTTGTCTGGGGGTTGGGTTCCTACCTTCCTTCTTGCCAACTATTTTTTTTTCCATATGCTGATTCTATAATACTGTGTGTATGGCATTCTGAGCTCTCTCCATAACCCACTTTCCTCTGTTTTTCTTCATGGAAAAAAAAATACTGTCTTGAAAGAAAAAGTAGGATTTTAGAACATTTTGGAAGAATGAGGTTTTTGGACCCATCCCTTTCTGGTCCATAAAGCTCTTCTTTGCCCTACTACTGAACTGAACCCCTCTCTGGAGGTTCCCTCACAACCCCCTTTTCTCTTTGCTCTCTGGTCACACTGTCATCTGCCTCTTTAATGCCTGCAGATACATTCCCAGGCTTGCATCTCCAGACTATCTGTCTTCTCACTTCCTACCAGGGCTCAGTCATCAGACTTCAGCAATTCACAGGGGATGAACCCTTCAGGACTTGAAGATTCTCAAATTTGCTATGACCTTTAAAACATGTCATTTTCTCTGTAGATTATGGTTTGTGGGCAGAGGTATTGAGAAGATAAGGTCATGAAAAGCTCTCATTTTCATCAATAGGTTCTCTGTGCTCATGAGGACAATGTGGGGTTCCGTCATGACACTGGGTATACCTCAGCAGAACACTCTGTGCTCTTCTTTAAAGGTGTCTGCCTGGAAGTTGCTCACTTGTGACTCACTGAAGACAGGGACTGTTTTAGGGATCCACAGCTGGATTTCAATCTTAGCTATGTTCTCATGTTTGTTTATAAATTACTGGGAGCGTACATTTTAAGTGCAGTCTTTGCTTAGGAAAGGCACCGTGTTTCAGTGTGTGAGAGTCTCAACACTTGTACTTCCAGCTCTCTCCTTCCTGGAGAATCCAGCCTCCCATCTGATGCTGCAGTTTATTTACTATGGCAAACTCAGCAGTGCTGACACAACCCGACATGGAGAGAGAAGACCATATGGGGCCATTGACCCTCCCTCATCCACCTGAAGGAAGTAATTCTGAGCCATGCTCAGTAGCGTGAACAAAAATACCCTGTGGCTTTTTTGCCTACAGCCCAGGACAGCAGTGAGGAAAGGGTCCTGGCAGCACCAGGCCACACTGAGATCCGTCTTGACTTGTGAAGCTGGCTCTGATCCAAGGCTTCTCCCTTTCATGCTCAGCGGGAAAGCGTATTATATTCACGGACTCCGACTTCACATTTGGAAGTGAGGTCAAAAGGGGACACTAGGCCAACTGGACGTTCAAGTGGGTAAAGCACTTGCTGCGCAAGGCGGACGGCCTGAGTTCGGTTCCAGGAAACAGCGTAAAGGTGGAAAGAAAGATCCGACTCACTTCACACAGTGGCCCTCTAATTCCCACTGTGTTACTTGCACACCAGCGTTCACACATGTCTCTCTCTCATACATACACACACGCATGATAACAAAAATAAACCAATACTTTAAAAAGGATCCTGCTTATTGAGCATGGTGTTGCTTCTGTGTGGACAAGCAGAGGAGCATGGGATCCCTCGTACCACCTGGAATTACACTTCTACTAACATAAAATTTAATTGCTCTTTCAAAGGCAGGAAAATGTTCCATTGCCGGGAAATATAGCATAAAGGATTTCTGCAAGCTTCCTCTGGGTTTTTCTTACAAATTCTAAATGAGAATTTTCTGCCAATTTTGGGGCAGAAGCAGAGGGGCTGAACAGTTTTGCCAATGGTTTTGATTATGGATTGTCTATACGGCATCAATAAAAATAACGAGATCTGAGTCTGATGGGCACTGAGCTTTCTTAAAAAGCCAATAAAAATTATGGGCAGTGGGAATACACCCTAAGTCTTAGCTGGTTTTCTTATACTACATATGGAAAGTCTATTTCTCAATATTTTAGTGCTAGGAGCATAATAAATGGAGAATACGTTGTCTTCAAAGTGCCAATTAGAATTCAAAATGTCATTTTCCAGCACAATCCAGGCTGAAATCAACCTGTTTTATGGTAGTTATGGGCTCTGGCAGCAGACCACAGCAGAGAACTGGGTGGGTCGATCGGGTCCCACCCTCTTGAGATGTGCAACATGTGGGATAATTTGCGTGCAGTGGAAACAGAGAGTCTTCATTGCTGTGGTAGGTGTCCTCCACAGCAATAGCACTCAGAGAAGATTTCAGGTAGACATTTCCTGTGAGGTTGTGTCGTGGGAGTTAGTGAGCAGGGGAGATCCTGCTGCCACTGTGAAGGGAAGTTCACTTGCATTTCTCCTAACCACTGTAGCATCAGGCGTGAAGATGCAGAAAGATGACATGCCACAGGGAACAGCTGTTCTAGCCAAGAGAAGCCTTTAGTCCTCACCTGCCTTTCTTTTTCAGTGTAACCAGAGCCCCTTGTGACACAGGTGTCCTGGCATGGGGTGGCCTTAGATGGCAATTAAGTGTGTCACAAGAGGGGAGAATAAAAGTATTTAAATCCTCTAGTGTTCATGTGTCTCATATTATAGACCCAGATGGAGTGGTGGCTAAACCTTCTTAAGTTCCATTTTTTTTTTTAAATCTAAATTTAGTAGTGCCATAGCCATCAAAGACACTGAGCCAGTAGCTAGAAAAACTTAAAGAATAGATTATGTTAACTGAAGAGTGTTACAAACACTGAAGTTATAATTCAGATTGGGCACAATTTACTCCAAAACATACAAAGATGAAAATCAATTACTTTGTGTGTCAAGAATAACCTTGATTAAACAAAACAAAACAAAAGTTAAAAAAAAAAAAACAGAAAACCACCACCACCAAAAAACAAAACCTCTCTAAACTGACAAAGAATACAGGGGGTGAGTTGAGAGGCCATTCTCATTCATAAATTCAGGTGCTACATTCTTAGACCAAATCATTAACACAAATTCAACAATATATTTAAAAAAAAAAAAACAGTGTAACTAGGTTGATATTTTTCCTGACTACAAGTCAAAGGGAAGAGCCATCAGTTAAAAAAGAAAGGCCTTTGATGAAATTCAGAATCTAGTCATGGCAAGAGCACTTAGTGACTTGTAAATTAAAGGCATGTTTTTTCATGTTTATTTATTACTTCAGGTTATATCTCCATCACAGTGCTCTCTTTCCACCCCTCCCGGTCCCGCCCTCCCACCCTCTACCCCCTATCCCTTCCATCCCACTCCTCTGGAGTGGAGAGTCCCTACATAACAGTCCCCCACCACAGTTCAGCAGTCATATGAGGGCCAACCGCCTCTTCATACACTGGGGGCCTGCAAGGCAGCACCACTAGGGAAAAGTGTCTCATTGACAGGTAACAAAGTGGATGTTTCTGTTCCCTTTGGTGCATTGGCTGTAGTATAGTTATCCTGTATTATATGGCTGAAATCCGACTATAAGTGAATAGATGCCATGCGCATCCTTCTGAGTCTGGGTTAGCTCACTCAGGATGAGCTTCTCTAGTTCCATCCATTTGGGTGCAAATTGCAGGACTTCGTTGTTTCTGATGGCTGAGTAGTATTCCATTGTGTAGATGTACCACAGTTTTGTTTTGTTCTTATCCATTCTAAAGGCATATTATTAATAAAGGGCATTTGAGAAAAAACTGAAGTAAATATAACAGTAAATTGTGAAATATTGAAGACAACCCCAAAGCTACTTAGAATAAGGAAATGAGTCCTTACACTTGCTAAGAGATGTCCCTAACCCAGGAGCTGCAATTGGTAGAGGTTGGAAGGAGGTGAGAAAAGTGGAAACTCCAGGAATTCACAGATAATTATTTCAAGACTGCTGGATACTGCATGGAGTGGAGGTGTCCACACGCCTGCCCTTGAATCTCCAGCTGAGGGGCTGTGGACAGTTGGTGGCTTCTAGGGGAAGGAGAGTCAATTTTCTTTCTCTTATCTTCCTTCCTTTCTTTTCTCTTTTTTCCCTTTTGTTCGTTCTTTCTTCCTTTTTTTTTTCTTTGAGACAGACTCTCACTAGATAGCACTGGGTGTCCTGGAACTCTCCATGTCTACCAAACTTGTATGGAACTGACAAGATCCACCTGTCTCAGCCTCCTAGGTGCTAGGATAAAAGGCATTTGCCATCACACCTAGAGAGAGAGTCAGTTTTTTGTTTATTTGTTTTTTTGGATGTGGTACCTGGTAGGTGGACCTTCAGTGATGGCTGTATATGCACGTGTCTATGGGAAATGTATGGCAGTGCAAATTTGACTCTGTGGGATATAAAAAAATAAAAGGACACAAGATTTGGAGGTGGGGGGATGGGAGGTAGAGCTGGGAGAAGTTTTGGGAAGAAAAAAACATATTGCGTGCATGCATGAAATTCAAAGCATTCATAAAATATCATGTGAAATGATAGCTGGATATAAAGTCATTTAAGAAATAAATTGTTTTTGGGGTCCTGGAAGATAGCTTAGTTGGTAAAAAACAAAAACAAAACCAAAAACCTTGATGTATAAGTTTGAGAACCCGAGTTCACATCTCCAACACTCTCCTAAAAAGCTGAGTGTGGTGTGTGTTCCTGTAATCACAGCGCTGGAGGTAGATCTCCATGACCAGCATTGACATCACAGGTAGTTCAGCTTCAACTCCACAGGGCAAACCAAGGTGGGGCATAGATAAACAGCTAGCTGATCACCCAGGAGATGTTCTCTGAGGGCAAAAGTCTTAATTCTCCAGGCCAGAGCTGCTTGCTACTAACCGCTTTCTGCTGGTGGCTTTCTAGTGGGGGCTAGAGCTGGTAGCTTCTAGCAGGGGCTTCCACGGATGGTGGCAAGCTTCAAAAGGAAAGAAAAGAAAGAGATCACACAGACACACACACACACACACACACACACACACACACACACACACACACAGACACACACACACATACTTACACTAGATGATCAAACAAGACAAGCTCCAGTGAATAAGTTCCAACAAACTTCAGATACATACATACATGTATATATACATACATACACGCAGACAGACAGACATACAGACATACAGATATACACAGATTTACACCTTGAGTGGGTGGGGCAGAGCCCCAGTCACATAATACACACACACACACACACACACACACACACACACATATATGTGCATGTTTGATGGATGGAAGTTTCAATTCCTACACATTTATTTTTTTCTCACACAGGTTATATATCCCAGCAAAATCTTTCAAAAAGTATAAAAATCACAAAGTGGTTACATTCTACTTTACTTTAAGTTAATGATTACAATGAATACATGTAGAAAAATACATGCTCCCAAATCCTCTCACATGATCAAAAGTTTTACCTGTTGTGGGTGAAAAACAAATGTGAAAAACCAATTATTACCAAGAACCTAACTACATTTGTAACTAAGCAACTTATTATAGATCAACACAATGTAAACAAGCAAGGTAAGTTTCTCAGCCAACTTTTTCTTTACCGACAGGGCTGCAATTTGTGATTACAAAGAAAAAATTATTTATCTTAAAAGGCAGTCTTCTAAAAATTTAAAAGAATCACAAACCTAAACTTTTATTTATAAAAAAATAATCAGTTATTTCTACTTTAGATCCTCCAGGTACATATCTACTCATTAACAATTTTATTAAATCTTATCATGAAGCTGAGGACAAAAATGGGCACCATACCTTTCTAAATGTAATGGTCATTGCTAATATTTCTAAGTTCTTCCCAAGGGTGGTGATCGAATCATTAATCTGCTCCAGCAGCAGTGCCTGAAACAGATCGAGCATTATTATTGTCAGTGCCAGTGATACTTCCCAGAAAGGGGCTGGAAGCCCCCCCTGAGAGTTTTCACACAACTCCTAGATTGGAGGGGATGTGATGTGAGGGCAGCAAGCACAGCACAACTCCACAACAGCATGAAGTCCTCAGGACATGAGTCCTCTGGGCTCTGCTTCTCCGAGGCTCACCCATTGTGGTTGTGTTAGACGATTGGCTGCAGTCCATAGGTTCTAAAGCTGTTCTGCTGTTCTTCAAACATGGCCCCCAACAGGTAGAGGCAGCTGGGGCCTGATAGCTAGCTGCCTCTTGTAGCTAAATTAGGAAGTAGTAGGTTTACTGTCTCAAAAAAAAAAAAATAAGGTGGAGAAAGACTGAGGAAGATGCTTGATGTTGTCTTCTGAATATATGCGTACACACATGTATACACACATGTACATACACACACATACACATGCACATGCAAAATAGAATGTGGAACAAATTGTTTTCCTATCAACCAAAGGCAAGTACCTATGGGGTTAAAATGTCCTTAGTGACATTGTGAAAAATATCAGCTACCTGAAAACATCTTAACAAACTTCTTTAAGCTATGCATAAGATATGTATAGAATTATGTAAAAAGATGTAATATATCTCAATGAAATGAGACACTAATAATATTCCAGGATCAAAAGAATCAATTTTGCAATATTTTGTTTTTAATTATTTAAAAATTTTTATTTATTATGTGTGTGTGTACATGTGTGTGTAAACTCATGTGTGCATGCATGCATGTTTGCATGTGTATTCACATGGATGTGCTACAGTGCACTTGTGGAAGTCAAAGGATAACTTTGTCAAGTCAGTTTTTTCTTTCCACTTTTATGTGGGTTCCAGGAATCCAACTCAGATTGTGTGCGACAAGTGCCTTTACCCAGTAAGCCATCTTACTGGCTCCAGTAGATTATTTTTAATTTGATAAGTTCATTCTGATATTTATATAGAAGTGCTATATAAGGGTCTTGAATTTTGTGAGGAATAGTGATTTGCTCTGCTAAACACTAAACTTTTTATAAAACTGTTATTGTTGAGTTAGCTTAGTATAGTCATAGAAATAAACAAACACAATAATGGGATGAAAAGAAAGAACGACTTACAAGTTGTGAGGGTTAGTTTTAGTTATTAACTTCACAATGGAGAATCACCTGAGAGAGTCTCAGTGAGGGATTAGCTGAGCCAGGTTGACCTGTGGACATGTCTTTGGGAGTGCCCCCATGGGGATGAGACAATTTCCTAGGCAGGGATCCTGAACTCTGTAAGAGTGGAAGAAGCTAGCTGAACATTGTAAAAAGAAATATGGCTAATTAAACTATTTAACCAGTATTTATATTATATTTAATTGGTTTGGCAGCCATTAATCTTTAAGCAGACATTAAAAATGAGTACACAGAGACTGCATGGATTTTATCAAGCCTTGGCCTGAATTGTGCAATCCTGGCCCATCTAAGCTAGCTCTTAAATCTGTTACCCAAATATGACCCCATATATACATACGTCCCCTTGGACTGCCATTCTCCACACTAGCTGATGTTCCAGGTCATCTGGAATGATCCTCTTGCATCTACCCCATGGCATGTGCCTCCTTCTTCCTGCTCCTGGCTGGAATACCTTCTTCTTCTGTTTAAAGCACAGGCTTCCTGTTCTAATCTCAGGAAGTCCCACCGTTCTTTGTCTTTGTCCAATCTCAGGCCTCAGCATTTTATTTAACCAATCAGAGTCAATGTAAGAAACAGACAGCAAGCAGGACCAATTAATTAACATTTAAAATGCTTAACACCACCCCAACAGAACATGGACATGCATGCTTTCATTCCTTGTGTTCTACTTCCTGCTGGGGATGCAGTGTGACCCTCCATCTTGAACCTCCTCTGTGACTCCCTTCCACTGATGGACTAGAGCCTGGAACTGTGAGTAAAAATAAACCCTTTCTCCCCTAAGTTGCTTTAATCAGAGTATTTATCACAGCAAGAAGAGAAGAAACCAAGAGAGAGATGCATGGCACACATAGACATTTAATTTATGAGAGCAATGCATAGCCACTTAACTGTGAAAGGATTTATCTTTCATAACCATAGTAAGATGACAAGTAATTAACACTGAAAAATAAGACTGAGTGTTACCTTACAACATGAAAGTCACTACAGGGGTTGTGGAGGTCTGAATGAGAAGTGTCCTCTACAGATTCATGTGTTTGAACATTTGGTCTCCATTTGGCGACAATGCTTGGGAGATTACATTACTTTTAGAACAGTGGTTCTCAGCCTGTTGGTCATGACTCCTTGGGAGAGTGGACCGACCCTTTCACAGGGTTCACATATCAGCTATTCTACATATTAGATATTTACATTACAATTCACAATAGTAGCAAAATTACAGTTATGAAGTAGCAATGAAATAATTTTATGGATGGAGGTGACCACAACATGAGGAAGTGTATTAAAGGGTCGCAGCATCAGGAATGTTGAGGACCACTTCTCTAGACCACACAGAGCCATGCTGGAGGAAGGGTCACTCTTGGTAAGCTTTGAGAGTTTATAGCTGTCTTCTACTTTCAGTTCATTTTCTCTGCTTCCTTTGTGTGGTTGAGATGTGGTCTCTGGTTTTCTCTTCTGGTTGCCTGCTGCCATGCTTGCTCTAATTATGGACTTGGACTGCCTCTGTAAAGCTGCAAGCCAAAATAAATTCTCTCTACCATACATTGCTTCTGGCTATAGTGTTTTATCACAGCAACAAAAGCAACTAACATAGGGATGTGCTGGAGGTTCAGATTTCTTTGGAGGCATGGTTGTGTTGAATGAATGTGTTTTTTGCTTTTTTCTCCAATATGGGATGTCGGCGTGCTTTGTACACCACTGAAAAACAGACTTGTGAAAGAGGAATACAAAACATCCTGATAAAAGAGCACATGATGTTTTGCTCGCAGGAAAACGGTCCCGTGTGGGGAATATATTTTACAACCTTCGATGGACAGACTCATGATCTTGGTCAACAGGAGGTGCCTTGTGTGGAGGGGGTGAAGTTGGCCAATTGGAAGGCGTCCTTGTGAAGGTATAAAAAGGAGGCTCCTGAGGAAACTCAGAGGGGCTTTTTGCTTGGCCTGGCTTCTCATTGCTGCTCATCACTGCTTCGCTATGAAAGACTCCAGACAATGCTTTGAGACTTGCTTCCCCCAAGACTTACTGCTGCCTTTGCTGCTGAATATCTGAGCCCAGGTCGGGCTGAAGAGATTGCAGCCCCGGGACTGTGGCAACTGTTGTCACTGCTGCTGCCAACACCTGAGCCCTGAAAACCGCAGCTTCTTTGGCTATCATTGTTGGTGCTCCCAGTTAGCGTGCTCCCGTTGCTGCTGTTTGCTTTGTTCCCGTTGCTGGATGCTTCTGTTCCTGTGTATTCTGAGTTGGCTGGACTGCTGATGAGTTACCCCATGGACCTGTGACTCAGGAGGTCTATGTCCTTTCTTTCATACCTCAGGTTGGTGGGTTGGAAGGTGTTTAGAGTAAAATAGTGGAAAAGTATGCCTTTGCACAGGGATTGCAAATGTTCCTCTGTTTTTTGTTTTTTGATTGATAGTTTTTGTTGATTTTTTAAAATAATTTATTTTTTATTTCTTCAAGTTACATCTCAATCACAATCCCCTCCCTACTCCCTCCTCCAGTCCCATCCACCCTCCTTTCCCTCAACCCCCCCCATCCTCTTCCCTTTTTTTTTTCTTATTTTTTGGGTGTTTGTGGTTTTTTTTTTCCCCCCCCCCCCCCCCCCAAAAAAAAAAAAAAAAAAGGGAAATTGTCCTAGGGTTGGGATTGGGGCAGGGCTCTGTTCTTATCGTTCCAGGAGAATCGAAGCATCCATTAGGGGAGCCCGGGGACGGCTGGACAGCGGAATCCTCAGCAGAGAGCAGAATCAGGCACCAAGGAGGACAAGTGACCCAGTTGATTCTGCCTGGCAGACTTCCTCAATAGCTGTCTCCATCGGGGGCCTGCAACCACCACAGCAATCCAATGTCACTGGGACCGCTCAGCTCTACACAGTGCCCCGGCAGGAACCTCAGTGAAGCCTGCAAGATCAGCTTCTGCCTACAAACCCCTTAGGTCATCTAAACAGCTGAGAACAGAAGGACTGAACATAAAATGAGTGTACTAACATTTTTTAATCATTTTTCCCATTTGGGTTCGGGCCCCAAACAGGTCTACTACGACCCAAATCAGCAGGAAGTCACTTTAAGAGAGCGACGTCCCATGCCCAGTGGATGGGGAAGGTGTTTCTCCGCCCTTCTTTTAGGTTATTTGAAGGATAACTGAAAACTCTGATATGTAGGGGAAGAGACTACAAGCTGATAAATGGTCCTGTCTTAATGGGTTTTGGAGGTTAGCCCCAGGGAATTCCTACTTTTCCTTTTCTGTATCCTTCTTCCTCTCCTATGTAGGAGTGCATGGGCTTGAGAAAAATGAGATATAGACATAGCACAGGAAGGTCCAAGAAGAAGGGGCAGATTATTGAATATGCCCTTATACCTTTGTATATTGATACAAAATTAGTAGGTTATTTGGCTAAAGTGGTATTGACCATTGTTTATTGTGCAAAAATAAGATTGTATTGGATTACATCGGTATTGATCTTTGTATATTGATACAAAATTAAGATTATAGTTGGCCACAATGGTATTGACCCTTGCATATGGACGTAATATTAAGATTATATTGGGCTACATAGGCATTGATCTTGGTATATTGATACATAATTAAGAGTGTATTTAACCACAATTGAATAGATCTTTGTATATTGATACAAATTTAAAGGTAACGCTTCCTAATGGTATCATACCTAGAGATACTTAAAAATAAAATGTGAAGCTCTGACCTCTTGATACCAACTGTCTAAAACGGCCTAGGATAGTTAAAACAAACTCCTAGTCATGCAAACATGTCACTTTGTTAGCTACTATGACAGTCTATCACAGATATTCTCTAAACTACCCAGTAATCAAGTTGCTAAGAGACAAGCAACATTTGCTTATCTAAATACAAGAGATGGATAGGGCATCTTCAAAAACCCCAAAAGATCTGCAGAATATGGCATTCAAAGATGTTATCTTAAATCAAGATTTTTTTTTGATATCGAGACATATCAGCGCCTGACAGCACCCCCTATTATACTCCAAGTAGAAGATAAGCATCGAAGAACCTCCACTGTAAGATGGTTGAATTAGTGGCAAGCCTTTCTCTTGGCATGAAAACACCCCTTGCACCAACTGCAGACAGACTGCTGTCCAAAAAGGACAAAACTTGGTAGCAGGGAAGTCGACAGCCTAACTCTGCCAAGACAGGGTAGGTAAGTCCTTCATAATCCCTGCTCTACAACAAATGTCTGTCAGAGAAACAGGACCCAAAGGCTGAAGATTGATGCTGGAATGTATGGAGAGAAAATGGGAACTGTCCAGGCAGTCATTGGTATGTTCTTTCTTAGTTTTGGAAGCTGCAGGCCCTGCACTTCCTATATAAGCAAATATATTTATCCCTCTCAGGTCTCTGAGGTGGTTGAAGAATAGACAGCTAGAGTCTCATAGTTAAATTTTGAATTGTTTAGGAATCAAGAGGGTGTTATAGATCTAAGAAGATACTCTTAAAAGTGTGTTGCAAGATAGTATGAATGTTGAGTCACATATAGACCTTTAAACTCATGGAGTTGGTTAGATAGTAGAATGTTAAAGTCAGGGGCCAAATATGTATAAACTGGACATTGGGAAGGTATACTGGGCCATTTAACTCTCATAAATGTGGCATATTTATATCTATTGTTTTGTATAATACTTACTGTTATAAGAGAAGGAACCATCTGTTGGACTGAAAGGGGAAACTTCTGGGGGGAAGAGGGTGGAAGGGCGGATAGGAAGGGGGAATAGGGAGGGGTTTGTTACTGAGATGTAACTTGAAGAAAAAAATATTTAAAAAAAAAGAGTTATATGGCTTAGCATACATTCCCAATGTCCAGTCCATATGTATTTGGTACCTGACCTTAACATTCTACTATCTAACCATCTCCATGAGTTTAAAGTTCTATATCTAACTCAGCTTTCATACTAACTTGCCTCATAATTTTAAAAATATCTTCTTAGATACAGAACACCCTCTTGATTCCTAAACAACTCAAAATTTAACTATGAGGCTCTAGCTATCTATTCTTCAACCACCTCAGAGACCTGAGAGGGATAAATATATCTGATTATATAGGAAGTGCAGGGCCTGCAGCTTCCAAAACTAAGAAATGACATACCAGTGGCTGCCTGGACAGTTCCCATTTTCTCTCCATACATTACAGCATCAATCTTCAGCCATTTGGCCCCATTTCTCTGACAGACATTGATTGTAGAGCAGGGGTTATGAAGGACTTACCTATCCTGTCTTGGCAGAGCTAGGCTGTCGACTTATCTGCTTCCAAGTTTTGTCCTTTTTGGACAGAAGTCTGTCTACAGTTGAAGCAAGGGGTTTTTATTGCCAAGAGAAAGGCTTACCACCAATTCAATCATCTCCCACTGGAAATTCTTCGATGCTCATCTTCTACTTGGAGTAGAATAGGGGATGCTGTCAGGAGCTGACATGTCTCGATATCAAAAAATCTTAAGTTAAGAAAACATCTTTGAATGTCATATTCTGCAGATCTCTTGAGGTTTTTGAAGATGCTCTATCTATCTCTTATATTTAGATAAGCAAATATTGCTTGTCTCTTAGCAACTTGATTTCTGAGTAGCTTAGAAAATAACTGTGATAGACTGTCATAGTAACTAACAAAATGACTCGTTTTCATGACTATTAGTTTCCGTTTCTTAATTATCCTAAACAGTTTATGTCGGTTGGTAGCAAGAGGTCAAAACTTGACATTTCATTTTTAAGTATTACTACGAACAATACCTTTAAGAAGCATTACCCTTAATTTTGTATCAATATACAAAGATCAATACCAATGTGGCCAAATATAATCTTAATTTTGTATCAATATACAAAGATCAATACCGATGTAGCCCTATACAATCTTAATTTTGCATTAATATACAATGATCAATACCAATTTAGCTAAATATAATATTAATTTTGTATCAGTATACAAAGATATAAGGCCATATTCAATAATCTGTCCTTTTTTCTTGATCTTTCCTATACTATGTCTATGTCCCATTTTCTCAAGTCTGTTCACTCCTATATAGGAGAGAAAGAAGGATACAGAAAAGAAAAAGAGAGAAGTCCCTGGGTCTAACCTCCAAAACCCATTTAACAAGACCATTTAACAGCTTGTAGTCTTTTCCCCTAAATAACAAAATTTTCTATTATCTATCAAATAACCAAAGCGGGAGAACACCCTCCCCACCTTCTGGGGATGGGACGTTGTTCTCTTAAAATGACTTCCTGCTGATTTGGGACGTAGTAAACCTGTTTGGGGCCCAAATAAGAATGGAAAAATGGTTAAAAATGTTAATAGAATCATTTGATGTTCAGTCCTTTTGTGCTCAGCTATTTAGATGTCCTAAGAAGTTCATAGACAGAAGCTGATCTTCAGAGCTTTACTGAAGATCTGGCTGGAGTAGTCTGTGGAGCTGAACGATCTTAGCGATTTTGAGTTGTTGTGGTTGTAGACTTTTGAGGAAACTGCTATTGAAGAAGTCTGCAAGGCTGGATCATCTGGGCCACTCATCTTCTTTGGTGTCTGATCTGTTTTCTGCTGAGGTTTCCGTTGTCCAGTTATTACTGGGGTAACATCACAATTGAAACAGTACTCTGGGTGGGATCTTGAGTCTTCTCTGTGCATGGAAGACTTAACCTGTGGTACTGTGCTTTTGGGGAGTGATGGAGTCTGGTGTTTGTGTCTGTCACCTGCGTGTGGGGAGACAGAGGCCAACCTCAGCTGTCATTCGTCAGGTGTCATCTACCTTGCTTTGTGTGACAATGTCTCCCATTGTCCTGGAACTTATCAAGCAGTCTAGTTGGGCTGTCCAGTGGGCCCCAGAGATCTGCCGAGTCTAGTGTTGGGGTTACATGTGTGCTTTACTATGCTTGCTTATTTATTTGTTTTTGATTAAAAATTCCTTTTATGTGGATTCCAGGGACTGAACTCAGGTCCTCATGCCTGTAGGTGTTAACTCTTCAGCTAAATTGATGGAAACATGTAAAAGATGGAATCTAGTAAGAGAATTCCCCATTTCCTCCCCAGCTTCTGTCTCTTCTTCCTTGTAGTTTTTTGTTTGTTTGTTTGTTTTTGTGTGTGTGTGTGTGTGTGTGTGTGTGAGAGAGAGAGAGAGAGAGTGACATAGAGACAGAAAGGCAGAGAGAGAGAGAGAGAGAGAGAGAGAGAGAGAGAGAGAGTGAGTTAGTTCTAAGTAGTCCAGGGTTCTCTCAAATATAGGCTCCTATCTTGGAAGCTATAAATTCTATCATGATTTGGATTTCATAAGTCTCCCAAAGCCTGAGTGTAGAAGTAACAATTAAATTATTTATGGTATTTAAATTATATTTAAAAGGTTGGCAGTGTTAATCCTTAACCAACCATTATAAATAAACACACAGACACCCGATAGACTTTAACAAGCCTTAGCCTGGATTGTGCAATTTTAGCCTATCTAAATAAACTAGCTTAGAATTTTATTCCCCAACTAAAGCCCCATATATACATATGGGCCCTGGGCTGTTATTCTCCATGCTATGCCGATGTTCCTGGCCACTTGGCAGGACCTTCTTCCTCCTCCCATCTCTCTCCCTGCTTCAAAAGCTGCAGCACCTTAGTCCCGCCTACCTCTGTCTTTGCCCAATCTCAGGTCTCAGCATTTATTCAAGCCAACCAGAGACAATAAATAGAAGGCAAGGTAATCCAGTATTACTTGGTGTACAGCAAGCAGGCCTCTGGGAGCAATTAATTAATATTTAGAATACATAACACATCTCTGCATCATCCAAGTGCTGTAGGCTTGGTCCCCAGGGCAGTGATATTCAAAGTGGGGTCTTTGGGAAGTGAATGATCATGAAAACTTTGACTCAAATTAATCTATTTATGGAATCATAGCTTGACAGTCTGTAGGGAGAAGGTGGAACTTCATCAGGTAGAGGCTCGTTGGAGGAAACGGGTCACTATGGAATGCTTTTGAAGAGTGCATTTGCTCCTGGTCCCTACCTCTGTCTCTCATCTTTGCAGTTTTCACAGAGTGAGCAATGCCTCTCTTCCATACAGTCCGAGGGTGCTGCTGTGCCTGCCTTAGGCCTAACACAATTTTGTGACTTTCTTTTTCTTTAGAGTAGAATAGATTCCAATATGTACCAAAATTTCATTATTCATTTTTCTGTTACTGGACAAGAAGGTTGATTCCTATTCTTTGCTATAGTGAATAAAGCCTCAGGAAACATGGGGGTACAAAAGCTCTATGGTAGTGTAGGAAGCTCTCTGTGTATATGGTCTCATGTATATGGTATATATCAGGAAGGATATACACAACTGGGTCATATGGTAGTTCTAATTTTTAATTTTTGAGAAATTTCCAAACTGATTTCCATGATGGCTGCTTTAATATCTACCAACAGTGAATACAAGTTTATTTTTCTCTGTAACTCCTCCAGCATTTGTGCTCGTAGTTTTGATCATACCCATTCTGACTGGAGTGAGGTGATATCTCAAAGTAGTTTTCATTTTAATGTCACTGATAGCTAGAGACATTGAATACTTTTAAAACAGTTATTGGTCACTTGTGCATGTGTGTGTGTGTGTGTGTGTGTGTGTGTGTGTGTGTGTGTCTGTGTTTAACTGTATATTCAGCCTATTCATTTGCCCATTGGCAGTTTTAGTTCTTTGGTACTTAACTCCCACAATTCTTAGTAAATTCTTGAAATTAGCACGTACATAAACTTGTTATTTTCATGAAATTCCATCTGTTGATAGTAGGGGCTAGTATCTGTGCTATAGACATTCTATTTGAAAAGTTCTTGTCTACCCCAGATAGCTTTAAAAGTACCCACTGTGTTTTCTTCTAGAAGTTTCAGTGTTCAAGGTATTCTACCCCTTAATTTAGAATCTATTTTTATTATTCACAGGTAGAAACCCAGCTTTATCAGTATCATCTGTTGGATTATCTTTATTTTCTCCAATATATGTTTTCATTTTTTTTTTCAAAAATTAAGTGAGCATAGTCTATTTTATTTTCAGGTCCTCTACTCTATTACATTGTTTTTCCTGTGTATTTTATATGAGTACCAGGCTATCTGTATCCCCATAGCCCTGTAGTATAATTTTAGTTCCAGTATGGTAACACCACCAGCTGTGTTCTCAGTCTTTAGGATTGCTTTGGCTATTCGTGGTCTTTTGTGGCTCTACATGAATTCTTGTATTTCCTCAAGCCTGCGAAATATGACATTGGAATTTTGATAGGTATTGCATTAAATATGTAAATTAGTTTTGGTAGTATAATCATTTTCACAATATTAATTCTGCTGAAGTCACAACTCTGGTCTGGGAGGCTCAGGGAAGGTTTCCACCAAGATGTCACCTCACTGGACCCGTGGGTCTTTCAATCCTCCAGCTTTGATGAGAAGTTTCCTGGTTGGCCAATATATGAACATTTTCTCCCTTCACACATTCTTTAAAAAGTATTTAAAATCCCACAACATATGAAATTTACATAGCTGTAACACATATTTACTGGGTATAATAATCTTTAAATCAGAAAAATTAAGTTATGGTCTTTAGGTAACTTGGGTTAAGACCAGTAACTTTTATGACAATTTTCTTGGGGTTACACACAAGTTTCTGTGTCTTTGTTTCCCTGTGTCATTTGAAACATACTGCCCTCATGAAACCTATTAGGATGCACATAGCTTCTGCCAGCCTTCAGTGTTCACCAGGATTCACCCTCATTAGACCTCCACAGGACATGTACAGTTGCTGCCAGCCTTCAAGGATTTACCAGGATTAACCCTCATGAGACCCCACAGGACATGTACAGTTTCTAGCAGCCTTCAAGGACTTACCAGGATTGAATGGTCAGAGTAGATTCATGGAAAAGTTTGGATGGTGGTACTTGTGTTTGGTACCCAGTTCCTCACTACTGGGGCAACTGGGGCTGTCGCCACACACTGTATTGTAAACTAAACCCATAGCTTTAAACTAAGCCTATATAAACATCACTAAGAAGCAATGCCCAGCAATCCCACTGGCACACCTGAGGCAATTCCATTTGAAACTGTTCTGTGGGAACTCTGATTTGTGGTGACTATAAGTGAAAACATTTTGTTAATCCCATATAATCTTTAAACATCGGCAATAGATTATATTGATTGTCAAGAGTTTACTTACAATCCTACTATGCTGCTTAACTTCCTGCTCAAGGATGGAGAGTATTTTTTGTTTTTTGGTTTTTGTTTTCTTCTAAGTGGCAATTCTAGGGAATGGAGAGAGGGCTTAGTGGTTAAGAGCACTATTCTTGCAGGGAACCTGGGTTCAGTTCCCAGTACCCACATGGCGGCTCACAACCATCTGTAAATCCAGTTTCAGGGGATCTGCTACCTTCTTCTGAGCTCCAAGGACACCAAGCATGCATGTGTTATACATACATATATGCAGGCAGACACAGTCATACACATAAAATAGATCTAAAAGTGTAGCAATTCTAAAACCTATAAAATTAAACAGTAATCATGATTATTTGCCCGAGTGGCGGAAGCTGGGCGTTGACCCTAACATTTCAACATCTGTACCCAGATCAATGTGACATGATGGTAAATTTTAGGTTTGTCTGTCTTTATTGTCAAACCGTAAGAACATTAGTACATGGTACCCACACTTAAATCATAAAAGGAAACCTAGATTTGTTTGCAGTTTTTTTTTTTTTAATCTGTTGCTAATAAGCTCGAAGGAACACAGCCTCGTCTAATAAACACATCAAGCTAATGGGTACCAGAGCCGTTCAGAGGAGTGTTTGCTGTTTGCTGTTTAGATTTCAGTCAGAATTAATCAACAATGGATGGGGCCTTCTGCATTTATTAGCAGCTCAAATCTCTGTGATTTAATGCCAGGTCCCTTTGACTCATTCCAGTGAGTGCTGGCAGGTTTACAGCGTGGATATGTACTCACATCGTCCGGCCTTAAAAAGAAAAGGAAAAATAGAGCCTACACGGAGACCACAGGATTGGCAGGCATTTCCCGAGAGCCATTTTGAATTTAGCCCCGTTCAGTGAGCCTGTGAGTCGGAAGCAATTGATTCAGGAACGGTGGGGCTTTTTTTTTTTTTGCCTGAGGAAGCCTTCAGCTGCACAGATGGCTGGCTGGCTGGCACATCCCGTCTGCTTTTGTCTTTTATTTTCCATGTTGCGCTGCTTTCTTCTCACACTTTACATTTCCTTTCCTTTTCTCTCTCAGCTTTAAGCTTCCAGATTTGAGGGGCAAGGAGAGGTTGCAAAGCTTAGCGAAGGGGCTGGACTCATTCCCCACAGGTTGAAGGCCTGCTGCTAAAGGGCTGGTAATGCCACTTGCTTGTCATGGTCAGCACCGGGATGCTCTTTGCACAAAAGTGTCAACTTTTGAATGAGTCCTCTGGAAGCAGATACAAAGATTAATCTAGATAATCCTGCGCCCCCCCCCCCCCCACAAACACACCAGAGGCTCCAAAAAACATACCTCCTTGTTCAATAGCCCTGTTTCGTTTCAGGACATTTACTTTTCAAAGTGATCTCATTTCTTAGTCACAAAGACTAGCATTATATTTATTTATTGATTGATTGATTGATTGATTGATTGATTTTAATTGAAAACAATTTTATTTTGTGAATTTCACATCATGCACCCTGTTCCCTCCTATCTCCCACCTTCCCCCCAGACCCACCCTCTACCCTTGCAATCTGTCCAAGTATAAAAAATAACAGCTCACTGTGGAAGCTGCAGTGTATCTCAGTATGTCCCAAATATTCCCCTTTGTCCACACATTCTGTTTAAAAATGTTCATTATAATGGTCGGGTGCGAGGCCCCTGACTTCCGCTATTCTGTCAGTACTGGAACCTCAGTGAAACTCCTCTCAGACATGATGATGTAACTGTCCAGTGTCATGGAGATCCTGCAGTCCTGGGTTGTGGGACTGACCTCTTCTTGCACTCCAGCAGTTCATCCATGGGGTAGATGTTGGGGTGGGCCAACTCAGAGCCCTGGTCCTGGACCTGCAACCCCCTCTTCCATGGCCAGTTCTACTATGGAAAGGTGCAGGGCCAGCTGCAGCATGTGAGGGTCAGGGACAGCAGACTAGCATTCTTTACCAGAACCTTCCACAGTCTGCGACCATCTGTCCTGATTGTCACACGTGAGTGTGTTGCCACAACAGATCGTTTGTAGAAAGGCATTATTACCAAGAAACTCTTCAGTAAAAACTGGATGGAGTCTTTGTTATTCTAGAGCCGCCTACTTCCCTCAAGGGACAAGACTTGCCATGGCTTCCCTCATACCTCTTCCTGAGGTCATGGACTGTGGGCCTGATCAAGGTCTCATGGATCCCAAGCTGGCCTTCAACTCACTATGTGGCCAAGAATGACCTTGAACTCATGATCCTCCCTCTAATCTCTACCTTTGGAATGCTGGGATTAGTGGTATGTCCTAGCATACCTAGTTTATATAGTTTTGGCGTCCAATTTAGAACCTTACTTATGTTAGATGAGCATTCCTCCCCCTGAGCTGCATCTCGGCCTCAGGTGTTTCACACAGAGTGAGTTTTAGTCACTCTCTATTTCTGTCCCCAGCAACAAAATTTTCTCTCCTACCATCTTGCTTCACAGACTGTAGCCTTTCCCTCTCCCTCTCATATAGAAATACATTATGAAGAACACTATAGAAAATGGACACTTGAGCCGGGCAGTGGTGGCGCACGCCTTTAATCCCAGCACTTGGGAGGCAGAGGCAGGCAGATCTTTGTGAGTTCGAGGCCAGCCTGGTCTACAAATTGAGTCCAGGACAGCCAGGGATACACAGAGAAACCCTGTCTCGAAAAACCAAAAAAAAAAAAAAAAAAAAAAAGAAAATGGACACTTGCTCAAATATGTCCACATTCCGTACTTAAGGTGTATCTTTTGATTTTAGTAGCAAATCTATGTACAGATGAGAAACCCAGCCTGTTTGCCACCTGTCTGTCCCCTCCCTCCACGACTCTATCAGGTGACATGGTTCCTTTCAGAAAACAGAAACTTGGTGGGGACTGTTTTTCTTTTCTTCTCTTTCTCATAATTGACCCAGAAATGGGGAATAAATATGACTGAAATGGCCTGCTGGTTTTTCCTTCCTGAAAATCAACTCTTCCACTTATATGGGAAACACGTGCAGACAGCCTTTTCCTTCTTATCATTAAGCAGCATGCATAACACACTCAGCCAAGGATGGCTCTGTGAATATTGGCGTGAGATCAGCAAGCTCCTAACACAGGGATGCTTTCTCTCTGCTCAGCCATTCTTCACAGACTCAGAACTCTGTGAGGGAAGTTCATTTTGGCTCTGCCATGCTTCATTTTCTTACTAGCACCGTTTAAAATTGTGTGAAAGGCCTTGCATGTAACAAGCAGCTGGGCTGTCAGATGAAAAATGTTTAAATTCAAGACCAAAACCAATTTTTTGGGGGGCTAAAGAAATTAGTTTGTTATATCTTTGAAATAATGATGATGATGATGATAATAATATAATAAATACGCAACAGTGGTGAAAGACAAGAAGTACTATGTTCAGTGAAACTGTAGCAGCCACACCTGCAATCATGGCAACACAGTATGGTACCCCACCCAGGGACCAGGAAGATAGTGTGATCCTAGTGTGCTGGTTCCAGAATCCATCTTTGACATGGATTCTGATGGACTCTCTGCCGGAGATTAGGGTGCAAACAGGGAATTGCTGATGTGTATGACCACTGGGGCTAGAGACAGTAGGCAAATGAACTGTCTAGGGACCCAAGGAGGCTGAAAATTCGTTTTTGTTTTGTTTTGTTTTTTAAAGCTGACTCATACCTACTCTGTAGGTCTCATCTGTCCATTTTGCAAGATTATCATTAGCTGGGCAGTGGTGGCATGTGTCTTTAATCCTAGCACTCAGGAGGCAGAGGCAGGCCTGGAGCACAGAGTGAGTGAGTTTCAGGACACCCAAGGCTATACAGAGAAACCCTGTCTTGAAAAACCCAAAACTAAACCAAACCAAACCAAACCAAAAAAAACCCAAGTTGATCATTAATGCAATAATTATTAACACATTACCTGACAAATATATGATATATTATATTAAAAGCAAAGGTAGTTACTAGGAATGGTGGCTTATGCCTGTAATCCCAGCACTCAAGAGGCTGACACAGAATATTACTGTGAGTTGAGACTAGCCTGAGCTTTATAGAGAAACCCAGTCTCAGTTCCCCCACCCCATAACCCTCTGAATTGCAAAGGCAGTAAGTTCTTGAAGCTTGTCACTCTTCAGTCCAGAGGTGGCATAATCTATGCTCTGAGACTGCTCACACTGACACATCTGTCTTACGAAATGTCAATTCCAACTATGCTTATAGGGGCTAGGACTGAAGCTCAGTGGGCAGAGTATCTGCCTAGTGTACACAAGGTCCTGAATTCAGTCCCAGCACTGAATAAACTGGGTATGGAGACGCATGCATGTAATCCCAGCACTGAGGAAGTAGAGGCAGCAGGCAGTTCAAGGTCATTCTTGGCTAGATAGGGAGTTTGAGACCACTCTGGCTACAGGAGACCCTGACTCAAAAATAAAAGGCAGGTTTTTAAATTTAAATTTTAATTAATTAATTAATTAATTATATTTTTTAACTGATCTTAGCATATTAGTTTTTTAAGAATGTTACCAATCAGCACAGGGTTATTTATTTTTACATTTTATTTTATTTATTTATCTGTCTATTTGTGTGCATGTGTGTGTGCATGTGCGTGGGTGTACAAGGGAGGATTCCTGCTACAATGCACGTGTAGAGTTCAGAGAACAATTTTCAGGCGTCATCTCTCTCCTACCATGTGTGACCCAGGGTTTGAACACAGATCGTCAGGCTTGGTGGCAAGCACCTTTACTTGATATGCCATCTCACCAACCCAAGGGATTTATTGTTTGGTTACTCAGCATGAGATGGAGACAGTGCTAATGATGCAGAAGAAAATAAACACCACAGGCCTTTCCAACGGAGGGACCAAAAATTAGGGAAAGATTCTTCTAGTATTTGAAGCTCTGCCTGATACACAAGGAAACTGCTCAGCTCATGGGTAAGGGATGGGTTCTGAAGATTCGTGTCCTTTGTCTTCATGACTTCATTTTCATCTTTACTAATATCGCCGAGGGTCAAGTTGAGTACCCATGATCTGATACCTAAACTCCAAAATTTTAAACTTGGCTTTTAGGTGTGATGCATATCCAGAAATTCCACAGTGGATCTCATGGGATGGGTCAGAACTGAAACTTTGACACCCCAGCACACAGATGACTCAATATATCCAAGAGAAAATTGCCTTTGCAGTCCATTCGCTGTGATAGATGTCTACACATACCCAGATTCCCTGCGTAAACATGTGTGAACATGATGAGCCAGGCATAGTAGTGTGTGCTTACCCATTGTTGCTGATACTGGAGAGAGAGGCAGATAGCTCCCTGCAAGCTCTGTGGCCACTTGGCTTGGCCTCTTCAGTAGAGTTTCAGGCTAGTGCAAGACTGTCTCAAACATAAGATGGAAGGTGACATCCAAGGTTGTTCTATGATTTCCATACACTTTGCCCTGAATGGATACATATATGCACTCATGTGAACATAGACACTCACTAAAAAAGGAAGAAAAAAAAAAGAACCCCTCTCTTTTCTACCTGTATATGTTAGAGCCCTTGACTTTGCCATAACAGTTACGAAGTTTTTGAGACTCCTGGCTATACATAGCTTATGCTAACTTTCTGAGTTGGTGTTTGACTGCTAGTCTGCTGAGTCTGTGGAGACAGCTGCAGAGGGCTCAGTTCTCGCATGGGATGCCATGTGATCCAGGGGCATGTACAGGTCAAGCAATGGTTGTCTGAGAGGAGGTGCTGCCACTGTTTGAAGAAAATGTTTAAAAACTGTATGTGTGTGTGTGTGTGTGTGTGTGAGAGAGAGAGAGTGTGTGTGTGTTTGTTATATGATGTCTGTAGGAGTGCAGGTGCATGTGTGTGTGGGTCTGTGGAGGTCAGAGTCAGTTTTTTTTTCCTTCCATATGTGTGTAGGTTTAAAGGACTGACTGAACTCAGGTCACCAGAGTTGCATGGCGACTGCCTTTACCCATTGAACCATCTCAGTGACCAAGAAGGAGTATTTTCAGCTGTGGCATGGGCATCTCAGTGCCCTTGAAAAGCCAGAGCTGTGGCATGAATTCCTGGATCAAGAGATGCACACACAATAAGAATGCTAGCACACAGAAAGCAGACAAGACCAAGAGATTACAGAGGTTAGTTATAGACTTCTGGGACATGTGTTGTCACCAAGGTGCCTCTAGACCATGCTACTGTGTCAGCTGGATATTAAAATGCATTCCTGCTCTCCTGTTTCTGTCTAGGAAATACCAACTTGGATCCCATAGACCTTTTTCTTTTTAGGACTACTGACCACTGAAGCAGGTAGGAGAAGTAGGGGAACCCTCAGCCTCAATCTTTGGTTTAGGACTCTGAGCAAGCCTCTGGCTAATGAGGTGCTAATGGGATGTTATTATTGGCCACTAGACTGAGGCATCAGACAGGCTGGTAAACACACTCTGAAGTGTGTCTCTAATGGTCAGATAAGCACATTTCCTGCCTTAGCCTTAGCTTTGCTTCATAACCTGGGTTATAGAATCTAGACTAACACATTGGCTCTTTGTCACTTAGGGAAGAAGTTGCAGTGGAGAGTGGCTCCAAGACTTGGCCTTAATGTGTTTGATTTGGTAAGTAAAGCTTCATATAGGCAACCTCTAAATACTTGCAAACCTGCTTAGATGACATTTTCATGTCTCCAAAGAGACCAATAGAGGCATATCTCACCCTATGAGATGAATTTATTGCCATTCTCAACTTTGCTCCTCTCTGACTTTACTTCCCTGTATTCTGTCTCGTCCAATGCTAATTAAATAAGGTCAAAGCTACCTCTTATTGATCTGAACCCCAGTCCGAAGTGTGATGATTTGCAAGAAGCAGACTGAAATGTTTAGTGTGTAGACATGAATAGATCCCCCCAGCTCCGTGTGTGTGCATGTTCACGTGGATGCATATGTGTGTTACTCCTCAGGTGATGTCCACTTTAGGTTTTTTTTCTTTCAATTTTTAAATTTGTTATTATGTGTATCAGTGTGTACCAGCTAGTTTTTATATCACTTGACACATACTGGTGCCACTTGAGAGAAGGGAACTTCAATTGAGTTGTAGGTGGGCCTTCATAACATTTTCTTAAAAGTTAATGTGGGAGGGATGCAGCCCATTGTGGGTGGGGACACCCCTGAGCTGGTTGTTCTGAGCACTATAAGAAGGCAGGCTGAGCAAACAATGAGGAGTAAGCCAGTAAGCAACACTCTTCCATGGCCTCTGCATCAGCTCCTGCCTTTAGGTTCCTACCTTGTTTGAGTTCCTGCCCTGACTTCTTTTGATGCTGTACTGTGAAGCGGAAGTATGAACAAAATAAACTCTTTCCTTTCCAAGTTGCTTTTGGTCATGGTGTTTCATCACAGTGATATAGCAACCATAACTAAGACAAGGTATTTTTCCTGCTTATGTCTGTATACCACATTTATGCTTGCTGCCCTCAAGGGGTCAGAAGAGGATGCTGGAACCTCTGGTATTGGAGTTACATCATGTGGGTACCAGAATAAGATTTGAGTCATCTGGAAGAGCAGCAAGTGCTCAGAAACCCAGATCCATCCCTCTAACCCTCTATGTCGTTTTTTAAAGATGGATTTTTCCTTAGGTCTTGAGCTCACTTACCTGGGCTTCTACAAGGTAGCCCCAGGGATCCTCCTGGCACTGCCTTCTCAGTGCTGGGATTACAGCTGCACTGTTGTTTTATGCCAGTTCCAGGGATCAACCTCAGGTCCTCATGCTTGTATGGTAAGTATTTTATCAATCTCCAAACCTAGATTAGCTTTCATCTAAGTTAAAACCCCAGAGATTCCCAAAAGGATTTGTAAAACAGAACTTGAGGTGTTTAGACTGTAGTGCACCTGCCTCAAATAAAACTTGGATGGGAATTCTTCAGACCGAGCTTTACAGTGTGTCATACTTTGAATATGAATGGTCTCCACAGCCTCATGTGTGTTTGCTCTCCATTGGCCTCTCCTCTTTTGGGACTGTGTGGGCCTTTGAGTGTCATTGTCCAGCACCCTTCTGCCCTTATCTCTCTTGTTTCCAGATCTACCAAGAAGTGAGCAAATTAATTGCCCTACAAGGTCCCACCAAAATTGCCACCCCAGCTTCCATGCCTCCTTCCATGATAGACTGTAATCTGAACTTTAAGATAAAATAAACCTCTTCTTGCTAAGCTGCTTCTGTCATAGTGTGAAGAACCTTAACTAACAGAGGGAGGGTAAGGGCTCGATGGGATGGGGACAGAAGTCTCTCCCCTGAGTATGTATGTGTGTAGAGGTGTGTGTGAGTCTGTGTGTGAGGTGCCATTCCTCAGGAACCATACAGATTTTTGTTTTTTTTTTTTTGTTTTGTTTTTTTTTTGGTTTTTCGAGACAGGGTTTCTCTGTGTAACAGCCCTGGCTGTCCTGGACTCGCTTTGCAAACCAGGCTGGCCTCGAACTCACAGAGATCCACCTGCCTCTGCCTCCCAAGTGCTGGGATTAAAGGCGTGAGCCACCACGCCCGGCTCAGATTTTTGTTTTTGATACAAGGTCTCTCATTGACTTAGATCTAGCTAAGTAGGCTAGGCTGGCGGCCAGGGAGCCCCAAGGAGCCCCAAGGGTTCTCCTGCCTCTGCCTCTCCAGTTTTGAATTGCAAATGTAATCCATCACCATGCTTGTCTTTTTTTCCCCCTTTCTTTTTCTAATTTCTTTAATTTAATTTATGTGCATTGGTGTTTTGCCTGAATGTGAGGGTGTCAGGTACCCTTGAACTCAAGTTACATACAGATGGGAACCACTGTGTGGGTGCTGGATATTGAACCCAGGTCTCCAGAAAGAAGAGCCAGAACTGAGCTAATTCTCCAGCCCCTACACTGTTGCCGCCTCCTCCTCCTCCTCCTCCTCCTCCTCCTCCTCCTCTTCCTTCTTCCTCTTCTTTTTTTAGTACATGTGATTTCTGGGATTGAATTCAGGTCTTGGTGCTTTCCTAACAAGCACATTACAAATCAAGCTATCTCTCCAGCCCAGTTGTATCTTTATTAGTACAAATTCTTTTCCAAATCCACCCAAATAGCAACTGTGTAGACAGCTGCGACGTGCCGCGCCCTAAAGATGGCGCCGGTTTCCGCCTTCCACCAGCCCGATGGTGAGCGCTCTCGGTGGTAAACAAGTCCATATTTGGCTAAGACCGCTGATCTGGCTTGCTTCCGCATACATGGGCCTCTAAGATAGCACCATGTGGCTTTACTTGATTGGCTGTTCATATAGTATTTAGCCTGTGGGTTGGGTCTGCCCGGGCATTTGGAAGACTGTTTTCAAGGGACCTGAATAAACTGCTTGAGAAGAGCTTTTGCGAGTTGCGTCGTCCTTGCTGGTCGAGGGGGACGCGACACAACTGTATTTCAAATGTTTTAGTAACGACAGGGAACTGTGACTGTAGATCAACCCGTAGCTAGCAGAGTTCAAGACCACCTTTTTGAATGTTCACATTTTATTTAAAAAAAAAACTTTTAGAAAATAGCAGGTTCATAGCTCACAGCTGAACTAAAATAAAGCTATGGAGATTCCCATCAACCCCACACCCACATGTAGCCTGTCTCAGTGTTATCCTCCTTGCACCAGAATGGCACATTTCTTCCAATTGGTGAGCCCACAGTGGTTTACTCTGGGTGGTTTATGCTCCATGGCTTTTGACAAGGGTACACATTGACAGGTGTCCACATTAGTGTCATACTGATCACATACTTGTTTTAAAAATCTGCACTGTTTGTTCATTTTTTCCTCCCTCTCAAGTTCAGACACCATTCACTGTTGCTAGGGTTTTGCTTTCATTTTTTTTCAACATGTCACATGGTTGGATTCCTAAGACACCTAACATTTTTCAGACAGTTAAATGTGGGTGTTACCTTGCCTGGATGGAGATATGTCTAGAGAACTGTGGGTGTCTGTGAGGGTTTCCACAGTACAGGTCAGTGAGTGGAAAAGACCTACCTAAGCGTGAGTGGCATGTGATTGCTAATCATGGTTGTCATAGCACACCTAGGAAGAGGGACCCTGAATGGAAGAAGTGTGTCCATCAGTTTGGCCTGTAGGCATTCTCTTGATTGCTAGAAGGAGGGCCCAACAAGAATACAAATTAATGGGAAAATGCTCCTGAGATAGGTACTGGTCCACTTGCTTGCTGTGGCCATCAGACTTGGGATTCTCCAGCCTCTGGAACTCAGATTTGTAGCCATTTGGGGATTCTTGGGCCTCTAAATCTTGTTCCCTCATTCCTTCCTCTGCCCCCCACAACCCCTGCTCTCTCTTACGCTCCAGTCCAGGCTGTCTTTGAACTCACGATTCTCCTACTGTCACCAGAGTGGCTAAAAAAAAAAATCAGTATTTTATGCACATACTACATGACTGAGAGGATGTTTTGGGCAGTCTATTCATTTGAGGGAAGCTGCAAGTGAAAAGGAGGGTGGGGCAGCAGAAAGACTAGAAATCCTCAAAGAGAACCACCCCTGTCCTCATGAACAGAGAGGAGGAGAAGGAAGGGGGGAGGAGGGCTGACTACTCTCAGTCATTCAGTTACCAACTGCTCATGGAGCTAGCCACCGTGTTTGTGTGGAGAGGGCAATTTCTGGTAAAAATAGAAATTTTTACAAAAAAAAAAACAAAACCACAGTTAAAGCTCTTGAAGAACAACTGTGGGGAGTTTTAATCACAGGGTGGTGGTTTCTTTTCTGAAAGAAGAAACAGACATTTCCATTTTGTTGTCAGTGGGTTTAAAGGCTTGAGTCCTTCAGTTGGTGTGTGGAACATGCCAGCCAGTGGGCTCTTCTCACCATGGAAGCTATGACCTGACAATGTAACATTTTCACTTAAGAAAGCCAAGTGTTCCTGTGATTTTTTTTTTTTTTTGCCTCAGAAACTTAGATCATTGCTACAGTTAAAAAGAAAAAAAAGGAAAGAAAGAAAAAAGCCAAAAATATCAGGCATATTTTTTACTATTGTCATAGACAGAGAAGTCTTATTATGGGCTAGATTTCTTAGTATGGTTAAGTTAAAAAAAAAAAAAAAAAGGAATAGCAATCACCCTTTAGAGAAAGAAAAAAAAAATACTGCTTTGAGGAGCCTAGGAGCAGGATCAGCAGCACTGACTGGGCCTTCAGAAGACTGAGGTTCTGCTCTGTGCACCCACAAGACACCCCACAACTGCCTAGAGCTCCAGTGGGCACCATATGCTTGTGCTGCTTAGACATACATGCAGCCAGAACACAGACACACACAAAATGCGTGTAAATATTACAAACATTAAAAACAATTATGCTTT
Organism: Lophiomys imhausi; assembly: GCA_907164525.1. Taxonomy (NCBI): domain Eukaryota; kingdom Metazoa; phylum Chordata; class Mammalia; order Rodentia; family Muridae; genus Lophiomys; species Lophiomys imhausi. Next base: position 1,702,404 of record CAJQZJ010004856.1, read on the forward strand.
GCCCATGAGAGTTTCACAGGACGTGCTAAGTTGTAAGGTCCTAAATTTTTGATTGAACTCTATTTATTGCTTAAATATTCTTTACAGTTCACTGACCAATTAGACCTTCCATAAAGATTTACTGACTGAATTTTGAGATGTTTCGATGAAAAATATGCATTCATCACTTAAAAATATCACACATCAGCAGATATTAATATAATGACATTATTCCTAAAAAAGATTAATATGGACATTAGATATAAAAATAATGACTTTATGGACTTTTCTTTTGTAAGTGACAGCATTATATTTTGGATTAAATGGCAAACCTTGTCATATTATAATATTCAGGACAATATGTTTCATATAACAATCAGACCAGCAGACAGATGAACTCTTTTTAAATACAAATATGTATTCAGGGCCAGGAGGCAATGGAGGGTGTTGGTTGTAACTAAAAAGTATTGAATAAATGACTCCTGGCCATAGTTCCTAAAAGACATGCTAATTGTGAATTTATTTTGGGGGCTGGGAACCCTTTTTTTAAATGGATTTTTCCACTGTGCTGTGAGAACTTCAACCTAAACCCCTTTCTTCTGCAGCCATCCTTGCATGGATGGTAGAGCCTTCTTAGATGGTACCATCAGCACAAGCATATGGAGTATGTGTTATATCACACATCTGTTCTTTATAAATGCTTGAAGGTGTTTCTTCTCTCTAGATTTTCATTGGCAAATCAACATGCTTTGGTGGCAGCTATCAATCACCTCTGCCTCATGATGCTTCTGTACTTAGCATGGAGAACAACTTTTCTAAAAGACACTTCAGAGAATTCAGTGAGCTTTTCCTTTTCCTGTGAGATGCACCTGTCACCCGTGTGATCTCAGCTCAACAGCTCTGATGTTCACGCTTCCTACATCCCAGTCTCCTCATTTGAAAACAGAGGAAATATCAGTAGGGTCAATGGACACCGACAAAGATGCGGTGTGATCACCCTAAACAGTGTGCCTTGTACTCTGTGACTGTGGAGATGTGTCAGATCTGGGGTTGTTTATATTCCACTTCCTTCACATGTTCTTCTTTTCTCACATAACTCCTTATATATCTTCGCAAAGATATTTTCCAATATTCTGGCTAATCTATTTTATGTACATGAATGTAGAACATATAAAATAGCAAGACTGGTTTCCATGTGTAGGTTTTGGAACAGATTTTAATATGTACATAGCTTTGACCATATTCATAGAAATAGTGTGTTTAAGCTTTTGCACTGGTCACCTTTTGTCACTGTAACAAAATGCCTGAGTTGGTTGATTTAAAAGGAGGAGAGATTTATTTTGGCTCATGCGTTCAGAGATCTCATTCTATGGTTGGTTGATTGCATTGCTTTCAGCCCAGGACAAGCCAGAAACATCATCATGATGGAAGGACACAGTTAAGAAAAGCTGTTTCCTTTATGGTGACCAGGAAACAGAGAGTGCTAGAAAAAGCAAGAGAGAGTGGGGGTGGGGGTGGGAGGGCTAGGGACGTGATGTCCCCTTCAAAGGCAAATACCTCCAGCGACCTACTTCCTGCAACCAGGCCTCATCTTCTAATGTCCCAGTCAGGCTAAGAGCTCATTAATGAGCTGATTGATCCCTTGATGAAGATAGCACCCTCATAACCCAATGTTATCTCCGTAGTGCTGCCAACTGGGAACAAAGCCTTGGGAGTGAGGGAGGGGATGCTTCAAATCACTTTATACAGTGTCAAAGCATTTTACGAGATGTTACAGTTAGTGCTAATTGTCCACTTGACAATATCTAGTACCACTCCAGACACAGGCCTCTAGGGGATTATCTTGATTATGCTAATTAAGATGGGAAGGCACGCCCAATGTGGGTGGCACCATTCCTTGGCTAGGATCCTGGATTGTGTAAGTGGGGAAAAAGACAGCTGAACAGAAACATGAGTTATTTCCTCTCTGCTTTCTGAGTGTGAATCCCCTGTGAGGTTTCCTGCCATAAGGGATTGACTATACCCTTGAACTGGGAGCAAGAATGAACAGGGAGAGAAACTAAAACAATGTGATCCGATGTGGGTATACTCAGAAGAAAGTATACCTGGGAGATGTGATCCCCATCTGAGTGCCTGCCTGGAATGTTCTCAGCTCACCGGTAGACATGTTTCCTCACAACTATGCTCATATCCCCCTCTTCTTGGTGTTCTTAGTCAATATTTCTCCTCTGCTATGAATTACAGTTTACATCTTTACCAACACAGGTTCTCTCAACACTGTTCTCTTTTGTGGGCAAATACACTATGTTCTAGCTGATGAGGCCTCATAGAATTGACCTTAGCTTAGTGAGGGCAGCTGATAAGAAGGCCCTGGCTAATTCCTCTCTCCTACATCCTTAGCCTATGTGCTGGTGACAAGGGACAGGAGGGATTCTGTTTTCCAGGTTCTTCCCATGATGATTGATCTTCACTGTCAAATCAATGGGATTTATAATTAGCTTGGAAACACCTCTGGATGTTTGTGGGAAGGTGTTTCCAGAGAAATTTGAGGAGCTGAGAAGACCTGCCTAGATTCACCTTTTCATGGGCTGGCACTCTGCACTAAGTGGAGAAAGTGAGCTGAGATGGTCAAGAGCATCCATCGCTCTCTGCTTCCTGACTGTGGGTGCCACGTGACCAGCGACCTCGAACTCCTGCTAACGTGCCTTCCCTGCATGCTGCACTGGACCCTCGAAGTGCAGCCAAAATAAATCTTTCCTTCACTAAGATGCTTCTATTAATCATTTTCTCAAAATAATGAGAAAAGCGATGAATACACCCACTGTGGAAAAACACCCAGGATCTTGTCTGTGGGGTACATGCTTACTTGCTCCCTGGGGCCAACTCAGTGGCACAGCTCATCCTGGTTCTGAGTCTAGCTTGGTTCACATGCTTCATAATGTCCCTCAGTCCATCTTCCCTTTGTGGACTCTAGGCTTCCAGTGTCCTTCAGTGTTCAGCCAAGGGATTGTTGGCCCTGGGAAGTCTCTTGTGACAGTGCTTTCTTCTCTTCTATGTTACCTGTCCTCCTTTCCTTTGTGTTATCTGTGACTATGGCCTTCCTTACCATGCAGGGCAAGAGGGTCTGTGTTCTCAGTGGATTAAGTCCCATGATGGCAGGATTGCATAGTATTCATTTGTTAAGGACACAAATGTGTAGCACCTCATGTGGAAACACCCATTTGGTTCTACTACACCCTACCACATGAGGTTACGTGGGCCAATCAATCACACACATAGCACAAGCCTGGTAACATGGTGATCATGCACTGATCATGAGCTTGTCAGTCTTGCTCACCCAATCAGCTATACCCATAATCGGGCTTCAGCTCCACCCCAGCATCTTCTGGCTGGAACTATCTTAGATATTTCCCATGAGTTACTCTCATTTTTCCAGCAATGAGGCATTTCTCATAAACCTCCATTTCCTGGGTCCCCACAGTAGGATGTGTGACAGACAGAGTCATTAGGGGAATATTTACACTGACTTCAAGATCTGGGGACTTGGTGGCAGTGGTGAGGGAACCATCACTTCCTTTTATGGGACTATGAAGTAACTGGCTTAGCACTGGCATTTCTTTCAGAAAACTTAGTCATCCAGATAGCCAAACTTGCAGTTTGTTTGGTTCGTTCATTCATTCATTCATTCATTCATTCATTCATTCATGTTTTATGGTATGAATGTTTGCCTGAGTACAAGTATGCATAACACGTGCATGTCTGGTGCCTGTGGAAGCCAGAAGAGATTGTCAGATCCCCAGGAACTGGACTTACAAGTGCTTGTGAACTTCCAGGGGAGTGCAGGGAATCAAATCCAGATCCTGTGCAAGAGCACAATTATTCTTAACTGTGGAAACATCTCTCCAGCCCCACGTGATGCTACTCCAAAAATAACTATATTTTCTAACTTTTAAGTCATATCTTTACATTTTTTATGTACTTTAGAAAAAAACTGTAGTAGAGCTTGCTTGCTGGCCATATATATTTCCTGTTTGATCATTTTCTCCCCAACAGAATATTTGTTAAGATGATGACGATCTCTTGGAATACATGGGAGAGATGGCTATGAGATGTCTGTAGTAAAATGGTCTGTAGACTTTCTCACAGCAACCGTAGGCATTTAATAAATGCTTCCAAATACAAACCAAGCAAGCAGTGACCCATCTACTTCCTGTGGGAGCTCAGTGTTCTGCCTCCCACGTGGAGGCTTGTCTGATTGTTTCTGGAAGGCTTGCCTCATTCCAAAGTTGTTTGTTCTACACTTCTCAGCAAGTGTGTATTTTATTTTCATGGGCAGAAGACAAAGTGTATTTTATTTAGCATTTTTACTTTGCTTCTTTGACTTAAAAATGAATATTTGTCAGGTGTGGTGGCACATGCCTTTAATCCCAGCACTAGGGAGATAGAGGCAGGCAGAACTCTGTGAGTTCAAGGCCAGCCTGGTCTACAAAGTGAGTCCATAGGATATACAGAGAAACGCTGTCTCGAAAAACCTAAAAAAAAAAAAAACCAATATTTAAATATTGTACTGAATATCAAGAGAAAGAGAGTGAAGATTATGAAGACTTTTTAACTGGGGAAGGAACTGTGGGTCCCTGAAACATCTGGAAGATTTGGCATGGGATTGTATGCACCATCTTCCCCTGCTTCAGCATTAAGCAACAGTTCCTAGAAGCCTCTTGAGCCAGGAGAGACTTAAATTGAAATGTCATTATTAGCTTGGTAGAAATCACATATTCACACTAGAATTTTGCTATTGATGTTCTTAAGTCTGTAAGAAAACTATAAATCCATCTCACCTTTTTTTGGGTGGGCAGAAAATTATCCATTTTAATGAAAAATTCTCGAGTTTTATACTGAAGGTTTTATTTGTCCTTTCAGGAATGCTAATTTAGTCTGGTGCAGTTTAAAGCATGAGATTGACAACTTTAAAAAGTTTATTCTAGATACATGAATTTGAGATAAATTATGAGGTACAGTGTGTACCATTTATCCAGAAACTACAAGACTTTAGTAGAAAGTTTTTAACTTCTGATTCATTGTTAACACTTTCCCTGTGTGTATTGACTATTTTCCCAGCTCTCAGAAGGAAACCCTTGGAGAGCTCCCCGGATCTACTTGCTTCTCTCTACTTTGTGGTCTGTCAGCATCCTCCTTGTTCCTAAATGGTGAGATCCTTCAATCATGGGGTTAGATACCAACAAGCATGTGCAGCCATTGCTTTTAGAAATCAGCCAGACTAGGCAGCATGTAGGAGGGTGAGAATGGTGAGCTGGAGGTTGTCAGGCTGGCTGCTTCCATGCTGACTGAGGGTCTGGAAGTCACTATTCCTCTCTTCAGGAAGTCGCTGACTTGTGCTGAAAAATGATGGAGACAGATCCTGCACTGCTTCATGTTTGCTTAAACCCTGAGGCCCAGAGGAAAGAACTTCCTGCTTCTTTGTGCAGCTGTGTGTTTTCTTTACAGATTGTCACCAGACTGATCAGTCTGAGCTCACTGGACATTTCATTCACGGGGGAAAGGGTGACCAATGTCACAAGTTGTCATTTAGAATTTGGAACTGTGTGGATCTTATATCTCAACTCAACTTTTTTTTTTTTTTTTGAGTTCGTGCAGTTGGTTGTGGTTTGGTTTATGGAATCAGAAGCAGAACAATTCAGGAGAAGCCAAGAGAAGCCAGTTTGAATCAGTCAGCTTGGAGAGGAGTTCTGAGCCAGAGCAGCTGAGTTGAACCAGCCAGCCAGAGTTCAGAAAGAGCTAGAAAGGGTCAGTTATTCAGCAGTAAGCCTCCAAGATGACAATTACATCTAGCAAATACAAGTTACATTTGAAGATTGAGGTACATTTCATTCATGTATGGAAATTTCAAAGAATAAAAAAAGATGTTTTCTGAGTGGTTGAAACATAAAATGTGGAAATAGACTGACCCAGTTGATCTGGAGAAGCAAATGTCTGTCCTATGTTTAACTTTGCTTTATTAAATAAATGGTATAACTTTAAGTGTGTACATATTATTGTTTTTTATTTGTTTATTTGTTTATTTTACATCCTAATTGCAACCCCCTTCCCTCCCTTCCTCCCAGTCCCACCCTACGCCCTCCTACTAACTTCTCCCATTACCCACCCACCCTGCCCAGTGCAAGGCAGCTCTGTTAGGAAAATGGAATCCAGAAGGACATACCTCAATTTTTGCTTGTTGCCTCTCTATAGAAACAATTACACTTTTATTACTACTATTAATTTTGTTAGGAGACAGGATTTAGCTATGTAGACCTTGCTGGGTTCAAACTCATTATACTCCTGCCTCAACGTACCAAATACTGGGGTTACAGATGTGTGTCATCATTCCTGGCTTAGAACACCATTGTTCATTCAAAAGGTAATCGTATGCATTGTTTGCTTGTGGGTAGGTGTGATTTGTGTCAGACCCTACTGGTAAGGTGGAAGTCTGACATTACCAGAAAGCCCCTGAACTGGATGCTAAATGATGGACTGCCTTTTCTCAGTGGGGTTCCCTCTTCTTCCTGATCTGGGGAATCCTGAACCCCACACCCTTCATCTGAGGATTATTACGTAGCCCTCACAGAAGTTGTAGGCCCTACTCTTTCTCCTGGTAAGAGACCTGCCCAGTGAACACCTGGGCTTCTAGGGGAATACCTTCCCCATGCTAATGAGATCTCTTGGTGCCTTGGCTTTCAGCCAATGCCTCTAACCATACCTGGAGTTATTCCTTCACCCCTACTACCCATGGGATAATCAGGTTCTGCCTTCCCTTTCTTATGATAGGACCTAGGACCATGCTACTTTATGTAAATGAAGTGTCCCTGGCACTTCTAGCCCCAGTCAATCAAACACAATTCACCTCCAAAGCCCTTCCCCATTGCCCAAGGTTTATTATATTGCTTTTCACAAAATAAACTCTCTCCAAAAAAAAAAAAAATACTCAGCTGTTTATTTTGGGTTTGGGGAAGAAGGGCTTTTCACCCATGAAGAACTTGTTGCTGGACATGTCTCCCTAGCTAGGCTTACTTAGGGCAGAGGCTTCTGTCTCACTGCTGTCGCTGCCTGGCCAGGTCTCCTACTGTCGGTAGCTGGGGCTCATCTCTGAGCACCTGGAGCACCAGATCATACCCCTGCCACTGCTGACACTGTTGCCTAGCCAAACTCGAATCTCGATCACCACCACCAGCCACCCCAATTGCCACCTCCAAAGCGCTAGTTTCTTCTGTGCCCGCACCACTCACCATAGGGCTCATCTGCGGCTGTCCGGGGAAACAGCCACCACATCTTCCTGAGCTAAGTCGGACCCACAAAACTGCTTGGCTCAGTCCAGGAGCTCTGAGCTCCGTGAAGCTGCTCATTCCAGCACTGGCAGCTTAGTGACCTTTCTCTGCATGACAGAGAGGGTCAGGGTGACCCTAACCCTCCTGTTTGTTTATTAAAAGAGTTGTAACACTTGGTGTTGGAGACAATCCTTTCTCCTGCCTCTCTGGGATATTCTGTGGCACAGATCCCATCTGGTGTGCCATCCTTTTCTGTTCAGACCAACACAGCCCTGACCTTCCAGTGGAGGATCGTGCACTTCTGTTCTGGTGTCTGACAAGGCCTGAGCCCTGCTGAAAACCCCAGAATGACACAGAGACACATACAGACATGCACACACACATAGATATATACACACAGACAGACTACAACACACACACACACAGAAACACAGAGACATATATACAGAGACATACTAGGCACACTTGAAACATATATGTCTAAAGACACACATGTATGGGTTTTTGACTATAAGACTGGGGCATCATTCTGGTCATATTGCACACTCTGTGTGCAAGAGGCAATTGCTGGAATATAGACTGTTCATTTTCACCAACTCACACCAATCTAGAGTAGCAGATATCTTCTGACGTCTCAGGCTGTCCAGGTCAATAGATGTTCTGCCAAAGACATTGTAGAGCACAGCCGTACAATTTGGATTGCCTGTGGGACTTGCCCACAAGTAGACATTTAAGCTAAGATGGGGGAGGCACATTTTCCTACTTATTCTTTACAATTGTGATTGGGATGAAAGCCTGCTGCCAGTATGCTGAGTTATGATCTCATTAGGAAACAATGCTCTGTCTGGCTCATAGTCAGCTCCAAAGACAGACTGTGTCTTTCAGACCACAAGCCCTCTATCACTCTGTCTGCCCTTCCCATGCTTCCAGCAATTGCTCTTTCGGGGACTATGTACAGTTTGGTGCACATGAGTTCCCTGATAAGGTCCAGTGTCATTAGTTGTAAAGACCCTCAGATCAGGATCCAGAATGGAGCAGATTGGCAGGGAAAGTGTATTTCTTAATGCCTGACCCTGGCCAGTAGCTCATTAATAATTTTACCCAATCTGGAATTCTGAGGTAACCGATTGCCCTTCTGGCCATCTCAGTAATTTACTCCATGAGGTTATAAAATGAACTAGAATGTTTTTAATCCAAAGGTCAGCAACATAAAATATCATGTGGTCATTAGAAGTGATACAAGTGGGAAGGACAATCAAGAGCATTGACTGTATTTACACAGTATATGTGCACCTATATCTGTGTGTTTGTGTCTGTATAACTGCACATGTGTGTCTGATGCATGTATGTGTGCATATGTCTATGTGTCTATGTAAATGTGTGTATATGTGTTTCTCTGTGTGTGTGTGTGTACATGTATGTTTGGATACAGCTGTATATGTATATCTGTATGTGTGTGTTTGTATGCATATATATATTGCATATACATTGTATGCATATATATGACTGTGTACATGTGTTTGTGTATGTATGCATACATTTATGTATGTATATGTGTCCTTATGTATCTGTGTATGTGCTTTGTTCATGTATGCATGTATATGTGTGTGTTTTCTCTCCCTATGTTTGTATATATGTAGACATAGATGTATGTATGTTGTATACATATATGGTGCATGACAGTATACATGTGTGTGCATAAGCTAAAAACTGAAAAATGTAGACATAAAGGTGTGTATCTTCTTGCTCTGTGGGGATGAATTCTCAAAGGTTACAGGAAGAGAGTGTGCACATTGCTTAAGAGGATAATTTATACTAAAAAGTAAACACAGGAATGTGAGCAGAGAGGGAAATTGCTTCATTAATTACCTGGTTATCTTATCAGGGCTTTAACTTTCAAACTTTCTGGAGTGCACAGCAGGACCGTGTTTCCAGCTTCCCTTAGCTGGGTAGAGGGGATGGTTTTTATGTAGAAGACTTTCTTGTCTCATTGGAATGAATGAAGATAGCTGTCCCTTCTCCCTGCTCTGGGTGTGGTGAAGCTTGAAGAGCTGGGTTCGAATATGACAGCAGAGGACCTTTAGAGACAGGGCAGCAAACACAGAGTATGGGCTGGGACAAGGGAGGAAGTGCAAGGAGACATTAATAGGATTGCTTAGAGAACTATAACACCAACTTCTTTGGTGAGCAAAAAATGTCAGTAAATTGGCCATATAATCATCCAGCGTCCTAAGCAGTGCTGTCTCTGGAGACTTGGTGGGGACTGAAGACAGGTGGGCCATACTTTCTTCATTGGAAATGGCAGCCGCTGGACACTGAAGTCTGCCAGTCAGCAGGCATGAGAGAAAATGATGGAGACTTTCTGCACTTGGCACTTGGATCTGCCCAAACTTTGAGAAGGCAACAGATTTCTGTTGGATGTGTTTGCACAATCAATGGAGTCTCAGTGGTCTTGGTGACATTGAGTGATTTTGTCCTCTCACAAAGAAGAGGCAATAACTCATAGTTTGCTCTCCTGGAATCTGAGGATGGGACATCACAGTCAGCTTTCCATAGCTTATCAAAATAACTAAGGTAAATCACCAAACAGAAAGAAAGATGTATTTGGTGGATGGTTTTGGTCATAGTTGTTTTATCTTGATTCTTTGGGCCTATGTGGAGAGGCAACAGTGGTGGGAATATGGGGAGAGGGGTGATTACCTCATGGTGGCCAAGAAAGGAGAGAGGGATGCAGGTGAGGAGGGAAGCTGGAACTGGAGTCCTAAAATCCCACTCAATGACATACCCACAATGATCTAGTTTCCATCCACTGGGTCCCACCTCTTACAGGCTCCACAAGCCAAGTCTTTAGTGTAAGGGTCATTGTGGACATTTATGATCCAAACCATAATAGTATCCCAAAAAGGGATTTAAGGAACTGGAACGTCAAACATCAACCATTCAACCTTCTCTTTGTCCTTCTCCCCTGAGCCCTTTTTACCAAAAAAGAGTCAAATATCCAGACACGGCATGTAACATACCAAGGCTAAATAGTATGTGAGAGTTCCCAGTCATTGGCTGACTGACTAGATACACGCGCCTCTAGCACCTGGAAAGACAAGAATCTGTTACACACTGAGCAGGGAAAGGGCACCCCTGTTCAGACAGTTATGGGGAAAATGTACCTCTTGATCTCAGAGTCAGAGAACACCAAAGCAGACTAGACTGTTGGGCAGGTTTGCTGAGGGTTGGCAGCAGACTGACCAGACTAGCCACCAGTGGCTTCCAGAATGTGGTGTGAAAGGAAGCTGGGGTTGCTATGGCTATGAGCTGGGAACAAGTGAGACTGATGTTTAGACTTTGAGTGGCTTGGAATGGGTACTGTTCTGACCCAGGGGACACAGAGATTCCCCAAACACCCCTGACATTTGATTAGTGCCCCTTTCATTCAGTCATCAGATAGGAAGTCAGATAGAAAATAAAAGCAAATAAGAAAATTAAAAGCACCAAGTTGGTTCATTTGTTTTCCTTTTGTTTCATAACACAGCTTTTTGGCATTTTAGTGATAACACAGCCTTTCAGTGTTTTAGTGATAACACAGCTTTTCAACATTTTAGTGATGAACCAAGTAGAAGACAGGAGAGTGTACAGACAGTGAAACTGAGCCTTCCACACACTACAAAGATCTCAGTCAGTGCAAACGTGGACATCAACCACAGAACCATTCAACTTTATCAGCAAAGTGTGTAACATTGAAGCAACAATGAATTAGGGGACATGATGCCAATGAGAAGCTGTGATAACCAGCATTATCTTCAGGTGACAGGGAGAAGGCTGCCCACAATTTAGAAAGAGGGGCTAGCTTTCCACTTCCTCCTCCTGTCACCTCAACACTTCAGGGATCAAATCGTTTGCCCCTGGAGGATTACAGGCCATCCTATACCTTTGGCTTGGCTGTTGGAATTTTCATCAAAATGACCTTGGATGAGTTGAGAAGGATCAGGTTTTAAACATCTCACCTACCAGAGGCCCCCTGGGGATGGGCTTCCTTCCAGACCTCCAGCAGAGCCATAAACTTCCCCAAGCTTGTTTCACATGGGATTAACCCCTCTGTAGGCACATAGCAAAGCCTTGAGGGGTCTTCAGTACTCAGAATGGGGGGGAGGTGTATAAAATATAATAAGTAACTCTCAACCAGACTCCTGCCTTCTCCAAGGTTCTTTATCTGCTGGACCAGGAATTCTTTCCTTCTCCCTCATCCATTAGCCTGAAGGAAGGAGCAAAGTCTGTCTCATCTGTCCTGTGTGATTTTAATTTTCCTTTTTGAAACAGGGTCTCAAAGAGACCAGGGTGGCCTGGGACAAGGAAGTGGAAGATGACATTGGATTCCCGATCCTCTTACCATTACCCACCAAATATGTGATTTTAAGGTATCCCATCCATACTTGGAGACAAGGCAGGCTGAAGGATGCAGCCCAACTCAAGTGTGCAGGTTCTCTGTAGGCCCAGGACTTAAAACAGAATACCTGAGGGAGGGCAGCGACCTTTGACAGTTCATGATACCCAAACTCTGACAAGAAATATAGATGTGAAAAGAGAACAGGTGATGGTGTAGTGTTAAACATCCTAAATGTTAATTGGTCCTTTTTGCTGTCTGTTACTTATATTGACTCTGATTGGTTAAATAAAATGCTCAGGCCTGAGATTGGGCAAAGACAGAGAAAGGTGGGACTTCCTGAGATTAGAACAGGAAGCCTGTGCTTTAGACAGAAGAAGATATTCCAGCCAGGAGCAGCAGGAAAGAGGATGCACACCATGGGTTAGAAAAGAGAACCTCATTCCACATGGCCAGGAACATTGGCATATCGTGGAGAATAGCAGTCCAAGGGGACGTATGTATATATGGGGTCATATTTGGATAATAGAATTATGAGCTAGCTTAGATGGGCTAGGATTGCACAATTCAGGCCAAGGCTTGTTAAAATCCACGTGGTGTCTGTGTGCTCATTTATAATGGTGGCTTAAAGACTAATGGTTCCAAACCTATTAACAATAATCTAAATACTCTTAAACAATTTAATTAATTATTTCTACAAATGGCACCCAACGCCCAACCAATGTAATTTAATTAAGTTTTTTTTTTTTTTTTTTATAAATAGGTTTCTGAGATTGGATAGATTTCTGGGGTGGACTTATCAGTGGGATAAGGGGGACAGAGTCACAGGATGGTTCTCCTGAATGATTCTATTTTTCTTTTTTTGAGACAACCCTGGACTTCATAGAGATCTGCCTGCCTCTGCCTCTCAAGTGCGCCACCACCTGGATGTCTAGGATTCTTTTTAAATAACATCAACAATTGCCTCACAAGAACTAGAGATGTCTGAAGCCTGTGGTGGAATTGGACAGGAGTTCCCTGCTGGACAAAACTGGAGGGAAGTTCCATTGACCTTTGTTCATACCCCAAGGGGTATATTTCTTTATGCTCTGAAAATTTCCACCAGCCACTTTCAGTTCCTTGTTTTGAGGCAGAGTAACTCTGTGTAGCTCAGGCCGACCTAGAACTTACTTCTGGTGAGACCCTTGCCTCAGCCTCCTGAGTCTTTCCATTTCAGGAGTGTGCCACCATGCCTGGCCAAGTTGAGTTCTTAAGCCAGAACACAGGAAGAAGTCTCTTTCCCATTGAGTGTGAGGAACAGAGAGCTGGGTGTGATCAGGGTACCCTTGATGAAATCTGGTGTGTGAGCTTCACAAGTGAGCACAAGCTAAGCCACAGGTTCCCGTCCAGGCACTACCACCATTCACTCTGAATGACATCGGCAGAGGGATTAGTTTCACACCAGACAATGATACAGATTGTTGACGGATTATTTTTTCTTATTTGGGAGTCCAAATAGGTGCATATCTCTCCAATGGCTGATAATCTCTAGAATTCTAGAGCACAGGAGATTTTATGGCCAGATGTTCAGTCATGTGGACCATCCAGCCAGAGAGGGCATTTTGTTGGGTATGAGAGGGAAGAAAGGCAACTACGGAGAAAGGCAAGGGAAGGGAGTTAGAGAACTGAGGCAGCCACATAAAGCATCCTGTTGTTACCAACTTGACTTTTACTTTTGCTGTGTTGGTTTATGTCACCCATGTAAGAGATCTGAATAATTTTTGCTGATAAAGTTAACTTTTTTTTTGTTTTTTAATAAAAAAAATCACCAAGAAAAAATAAGGTGACTGTAAGGGGTTGATAATAAGAGAGCTTAAGCAAAAAATGCTGATCATGGTAGGGGAGATGGCTTTACAACCCTCATAAAAACCCAGCACTGAGAAGCTGCAGACAGACAGATCCCTGTGGCTCATTGGTCAGCTAGTCTAGTGGTGAGTGGCAGGCCAGTGAGATCCCTGTCTCAAAAAGCAATGTGGTTAGCACCAGACTCATGACATTAGAGGTTGTCCAGCCTTCACATGTAGATACACACACACACACACACACACACACACACACACACACACACACATTACTTTTTCTTTCTGAGAACAGACCTCTCGGTGCTGGGATGAGAAAATTTACCAGCAGCTGTAAACCAAATTCAGAAGAATTGTGCCTAGGTGTCTGCTTAGGGATGCTCAGCTGTGTGTGGCCCAGTATGGCACAGAGTGAACTTGCTTTTCTGAATCTTCTGAGTGTCTATAGCTCTCCTTTCTTTTCAGTAAGTTTACAAGAGGAAAAAAAAATATTTGACCCTTTCCAAACTATACCCTACACCCAAAGCATACAGGAAATGACAGTTGCATGAAGTCATTGTGTTCTGTTTTTATCCATCTGAAGGGGAGATCCAAAATTTCTACTGAAAGAAAGTCATCAGGTACTCAGAAAATCCAAGATTGCACGCATACACTATTATAATCTATATATGAACTATTATAATGTATATATACACTACTCTAATCCATGCATGCACTATGTAATCTATTCATCCACTATTATAATCTATGTATCCACTATGTAAACCATGCATACACTATTGTAATCTATGTATGCACTATTATAATCCAGACATGTGCTACAGTAATCTATGTATGCACTATGTAATCCATGCATACACTATTGTAATCTATGTATGCACTATTGTAATCCAGACATGTGCTACAGTAATCTATTATGCACTATGTAATCCATGCATACACTATTGTAATCTATGTATGCACTATTGTCATCCAGCCATGCACTATTGTAATCTATGTATGCACTATTGAAACTCATGTGCATTGAGACTGACATACAGCAGTTACTGGCTCTCTAATAAGTTTCCCTGTTGCACACACTTTGAGTGTGTCCTCAGGTTTGCTGATAAGTGCAAAGGATGCCCTGTGAGAATTGTCTGAGAGAGAGAGTCACTGGCTCCTGGACTCTGTTTCATGTGCTTGACTTTCTCTTATGTACTTGTAGTTTCACATTGTGGTCCTGGCAATGACCATGTACTTTTTTTTCTTGAGTCTACCTAATGAATCATTAAGCATGGAGACAGTCTGAGCACTCAGCTACAATTTACTGTTGTCACAAGAAACAGAAAAGTGATGTCACCATGCAATACAATGTTGTTCTCTGGTAAATTTTTAAATATCATTGAAAACAGTTGAAATAGACCTACATATTTATGGACTAGAAGAGTCAATACTTGATATTCTAACTTCTGATGAATTAATTTTATAAAGCAAATATTATAGTGGAGGTCTAGCCTGTTTTAGGAGGCTAAAGTTGTTAAGATCTTTATAAGAATAACATAAAAATATAAAAGGAAAGGAACAGAAAGGGCAGACTTGATACAGAATAAACAGGAAATGTTTATATTTCTGACATCAAGATTTATGCAAACATGGTATGTAACTGAGAGAATATGATACCAGTATAAGAACAGACAAGTTTTCCACTAGAACTAAGTAGAAAAATTACAGCTGAATGAACATTGTTCTTACTTCAGGATGCAAAGAAAAAATTAAAAATAAGAATCAGTCATGTAAGACAGCAGTCATACAATCAAGAAAACAAAAGTAAATGCTCTTTATTAAAAGGTGTGGTCATAGATTGAGAATGTGCTTTGAGCCAATTGTGTAGCAAAGGACTCGTAACCACAATGTATTAGGAAATCCTATAGACATTGAGAGAACTCAAGAGAAGTGGGTAGAAAGGCCACTAAAGAGAATAATCACATAGAAGATGAATCAGGCTCTGGGGATCTCAAATACTGTCCTCAGGCTTCCATGGGGTGTGCTTTGCCAGATAGCTGTCTATTCTAACACATCTGACATCTTGTGTGAGTGGTGCTCATGAGTGTGTGTGTGTGTGTGTGTGTGTGTGTGTGTGTGTGTGTGTGTGTGTATGTGGTTTCTCTACATGGATTTTAACATTTCTGACATGTGCCTCTCACTTTATGGAGAGTTTGCCCAGTTTAATGAATAAAGGAGGAAATGAATCATTCTAAAAGATGAAGCTATTTGTTTATGTTAAAATGTCAGTAAAACATTTGTGAAGCCCCAAATAAGCTTCATTCCTTCACACCATGCTGTTAAACAAAGAAAATAATATACTTGCTTTTAAAATATGTGTTTTGAAATTTATTTTATTATTTATTTATGTTTATGCACGTGCAGGTACCCATGGAGGCAGGAAAGGCAATCAGGTTCCTCTGCTGGAGTTACAGGTGGCTGTGAGCAGCCCTACATGGGTGCTGGGAGCTGAACCTGGGTCCTCTGCAAGAGCAGTGAGTGCTCTTAAGTAAGCACTGAACAATCTCTCCACTCATGAAATGTGCTTCTACCTTGGAAAGATTCTGCCTGGTGGTGGAATTTGACCTTAAAGGTCAAACATCTTCCACAAAAACTAAAAAACAGTAAGCAGAAAACACAATCTGCGTAACTTGCATATGATATGTATGTCAGTGTAACATTTATAAAAACCATTGTATATGCTCAACTCTGCTGTCAACCCTCTTCAGGTAAGTCCATCTGTTTACTTGTTATTTCTCTTTCTTATCTTCCTTTCCTAACTTTCCCAAGTTTATTTACTTGAGTGACAGTTCTAACTCTTTCTCACAGTTGGAACATTCTCTAGACTGGATGATTCACCAGTGGGAAACTATCTCAGGCTCCCAGGATAATTATGGAATGTCAGTTCACTGCACAAAGCGCAAGTTCAGCACGAAAGGGTGTGAGGCATGAACTTCAGAAGATGGAAAAAGTTAAAAGCAGTCAGGTTCAATTACAAGGGTTCTCCCACCCCAAGCTGGTCTACATGGGAAAGGGTCTCCCACCCCAAGCTGGCGCACAGGGGAAGGGTTCTCCCACTCTTAAGCTGGTATACATGAAAGACAAAAATGTTCTAACCTAACCATCTTACTTTCCAAGCTTTCTAAGATTTTTTTCAATTTGCTTCTAAGTTTACAAATTAAAAAAAAAAACCCAAATAACCCATGTTATCTTCTCAAAAGTCAACACAGAAACACCAACTGTTTAAAATTAAATAATCAGGTGTGATGATAAATTAAAACCCCAATAGTCCTGAAGCCATGAAGCAACTTTGGAAGGTTATAAATTTTGGTCAACATTAGGAGATTCTTGACTTTCATTTTTGGAGGAAATTGAGTAATTATGCCAGGTGAGAGCAGTCTGCTTTGGTCATTTCAGCCCTTAGAATCCCTTAAGAAAAAAATGATAAAAAAATGAGAAGCTCTAGCGCATGATGGAAGTCTCTAAAGATAGACACTTTAATATTGCCTTATGTGGGGCCTAGGGTAAAAGACTGCTATAGTAAATAGTACCTGAGTACAGTGAGGTGAATAATGTCAAGTGCGTAACAATCATTTGACATACAAGTTTCATTTACTATCTCATGACAGGCCAACTGGTATGCAAGAAATGATAATTTCAGGATTTTGAAAAAAGAGAAAGATTTATTAAGTGTTAACAAGTATAATTCCCAAATTTCAGAGAGTAAGAGTGACTTGCTCAAGATTACATGGCTTAGAAGTTACAGAACAATGCTAAAGTTATTTTAATTCTATACTTTTAACTATGTATGTCTGAAACGTATTGTTACTTCAGTGACCCAAATAGAACAATCACAAAATATCATCTATAGTCTATGACTTTGAGTCCAGGCTTGTATATTTGAATGGACAAAAATGGAAGTGTGTTGCTCTGGTGTACTTCCCTGCTTCTGTGTGGCGAAAAGGAAGCACTGGCAGCAAATGAAGGCAGGCCATGCCACACTCCTTTCTGAAGAGACTACAGTCTTGGCGTCAGGAAAAGCAGTATGGGAATCTCTTCGGAGCTAACCTCGGTGATGCTGGTCAAGGGATTCCAGGAAGTGTGTGTGTACAGTTGGCATTTATCCAGCTTTGGACTTACCAGTTGACAAAGAAACATTGGGAATAACCTAAGGAGATTCACGTGGACACCCATGACCACAAAACAAGATCTTGAAGCTATGAAGTGGGGCAGTTATCTCCAAGCCTGAGGAGTACAGCTTCTCAGGGAACAGGGCGGCTGAACTTTGTCATTCTTACGGGGGACAAATGGAAAAACACTTGAATGCACCACGAGGAACTTAATATAGAAATCAAGACTTCCTGACATTGGATTGAAAGTTCACCAGGTTCCAGAGTTGGCATAGATCTCTTCCCAGAGGTCTCAGGGCTGTATCGTTAACAAGATTGAAAGGGGACACTGCTGATTGCGATGAGTTTGGAGAGAACCATTGGCCAATAGCTAAGGTAGCCCAGGGGCAGACTATAGGCGTCCCTCACAGCTGGAGAGCTCTTGCTAGCTAAATTGAGCTGATTGGAGACAACGTAGTTGTTTGTGAGCCCCAGAGAGCCCTCCCACATCCCAACCCCGGGGCTGCTCACCGTATTTCCTCTGACCTTCAAATTTAGACCCAAGAAAACTGGAAAAATTCATCTGGCGTAGGCTGATTTTGGAGATCTGGAGTGTATGATCACTTCAACAAAAACAGAAGGCAAAGTTTGTCTCTCAGAGTACTATATCCTGGAAATTTCTGAGGTCTATGATCCCCATTTTTCTTTCAGATTGAACTGAGTTGGGGCGAGGGAAGTGAATTAGTTAGATGAGCTAGCTATCCACTATGGGAAGCTTAGCCCCATAGCCAGGAAGTAGCATGTACACACCAAGTATGGCTTTTTTGGGGGGATGGGGTAGGGTAACTATAAATTAACTATGCTATCCTGATTCAAGCACATTTCAATCTTTTAAAAAAATCTATCCTATGTAAGAAACATTTTATGAGTCTTATTTTAAAACAGTGGTTTTATGAAATGTCTTTACAAGGATGCCTTCCTCAAAGTTTAAAGCTTTTTGTGATATTACAAATACTGTATCTTTGAATGTCCATGTAAAATGAATGGAAACATATTGCCAAGCACATACCCTTATAAAAATAGAAAATAAAAGCTTTTAGTTTGTTTCATGATGATCCCCAAGTTTGAAACTGTAGTAAGCTTAGGAGGGTGTTGATTTTTGTTTTACTTAATATAAACTGCTATTGGACCAGTCACAACCAAGGTAAGCAGCTATTTCTTGTCATTCTGAAGCTTCTGAGGAGCTCTGGCTTTGTGCATGCTTTTTCCACCAGAAGCTCTGAGCTCAGTTGGTTTCTGGGCAGAAAAGGATGAAACACAGTCTGGGATCCAGGCCACAGGGTAGCCTGGAGAGGCAGGAGAAAGGATTTTCTCCAATGCCCAAGTGTTACAATTCTTTTAATAAGCAAGCAGGAGAGTTAGGGTAGTCCATCTCTCTTCACAATGCTCAAGCTGCTGCACTTCTCTCTCTCTCTCCCATCTGACCACCACACACCTGAACATTGTCATGGTTCCCACGGCAGGTGGGCCACGGGGCTGCCAGGCCTTTGGTGGGGTACGCCTCTAGATATCTACAGCCCTCTGGTAGCATGGAAGTTGGACAGGTCTATGGGAGTCTTCCCCTTCCTGCACCGTGTGGCATGGTGGCAGGCAGGGCTGTGTGTATCTATTGGCCTGCCTGTGTGTCTTTGAGTGTTTTCCCCTGCCCCCGCCTCATGGCATGGCTTCACACATCTCTGGATGTCTTCCTCCACCCGAACTGTGTTGTATGGCAGCAGGCTGAGCTCTGTGTGTCTCCAGACTGCCCTTGTTGTGCAGTAGAGGTCAGGTTTCTGGGCATCTTTCCCCACCCTTTTTGCATGGCACAGCTCTAGGCAGGTCTCTGGGTGTCTCCTGACTTTCCTTTTAACTTCCACTGCCATCAGCATATCCCTGGGATACTGTAATGACCTCCTTGTCTCTGACTTCAGTACAGCAGCTGGAAGTCCCGGCCCAAGGCAAGTCAGTAGGTGTGAAGTTTTACACATGTTACCATTTGGATTTCCTGTAAAGTCTGAAATGTCAGTGTGGTGGTAAGACATGATTGGCTGGCTTTCACACCAGTGTCTGGCCTGTGGAAGAATGACAAAGAGAAGCTGGAAGAGTCTACTGGGAAGGCAAGAGCTAGGATGAGAGGAGGATCGAAAGACTGGAAGAAGGTCATGGTCCAGCTTTAAACTGGAAATGGGTACCACTTACTGGAAGAAGAACTTCTAGGAAAAGACAAAAAGTGGCTTCAACAATGTTCATAAAAACTATTCCAGAGCTATAAGACTAAACTGAACTTTGAAATTAGATTTGACAGTCAATGACAGGAAATTGGTTATTCTTATTAAGCTTTTGATTTGGTGTTCCAGTCAACTGTCCAATTAATTCTTCGTTATCCAGGATAGCAGAAAGTGGGTCCTTTACATCTTCTTATGTGACTGACTTCACGTTGAGCACATGGAAAGACTTTGTCCCGTTGATTGATTTCTAATAATGTAACAGGAACATCTTTTGAGATGTAGTAAATGGGTGCTTAGGAAAAATGCATTTAAGGGAACTGATCTCTTGATTGGAAAAATAAATTTATGTAGTCAAGATTCTCTGAAAATCATAAGAATGCCTTCACCATCAGTGCAGCAAAGCAAGGCCAGTCATTGCATGTATTGTTAAGAGATATATTTCTGATTTGGGGAAGATCTGCTGTGGAATAAAGCAGGCTTCAAGCTTGCAGCATGTGCTCTCCTGGCTCTCTCTGTATCAGGCTTTTGTTTTGGTACGCATGATTAAGACTTTGGCTGAAGAAACCAAACATAAGTTTTAATCCAATGTAGTTCCTGCTCCAAGCGGTTCTCCTTATTTGTTCAAGAATTTCAGACTGATTATTTCCCCCACTTACTCTGATCACTCATCCTTCATGTATTTTGTGGACAATAGGCATCCAGGGACTTGGGTTTGATTTACAACATGTATTGTTAGAAAATAGTCTGTGCTGGTTCAGTCATTCTTAACAGGAGCAAGTTAGATGGCCAGTATTTCAAAGGAACAAGCTCTTTATGCCAAAGAACCACATTCAACACAGATATATTCCTGGTCTAGATGACAGAAATGTCATTTAAACTGTGTTTGTCAGTTTCAACAGGATGGTTCCTGTTCACTGTTGACCCTTCTGATAACCTCAGGTCCCTGTGAAAGGCCCTTAGATCTGTCTATACTTCATTTTGCATAAGGAAAATCGGTTTAGTATATGACTTTGGTTCCGTTCCTAGCATTGTAGAGAATGAAAGCAGCAGCACCCACCTAGCTATAATCCCAGCACCTGGGTGGCGGAGGCCAGAGGATCAGAAGTTCAAAGTTATTCTCTGCTATATAACAAGCTGGAGGCCAGCCTGGAATTCACAAGACTTCATTTCAAAAACACTGTTTCCCCCCATAAACATTATTGTGTATTAAGTTCATCAGTCTATTTTTGGGGAATCATATAATCATACAACTGAGGAACAAGCCCAATCCTTTGGTGGCAGTTCTGTTCCCCACTTGTTAAATGGTCTTTTCAACAGTACTGCCGATGATGTGCACATGAACTTTAATGTGCTTAGACTTGACAAAAGTCATTCAGCTAGTGAGTGACAAGTCAGAGATGTCAATACAAATATGCCGTCTTCCCCAAATTCCAAGTAAGGAAGAATTATGCATTTTTCAGTTATTTTGACAAAGACTCATAGTAACAGACCGATAAAATGTTAGTTTGCTAAGAGATCCTAGAAATGACCTAGTCCAAAGGCTTCATTTGCTGATCTGGAGAGCTGACCCTTGTGGCCTCACTTGACACCTTCACTTGCTTTGTGTCTGAATTCTAAGTGTTGCCATGTTTCACACAACATGGAGAGAGAGAGAGAGAGAGAGAGAGAGAGAGAGAGAGAGAGAGGGAGGAGATTATTAAAAGGTATTAAAAGGGTGGGTTTACTTCCTAACTAAGTCTTCATCTTAGAAACCAAACTCTTTCTGTCTCTCATTCAAGGTAACAGGAAGTGCTACAACAGTAAGAAAGAGGATTCTGCTGAAGGGCAGATCTCAAGGGTACCAGATTATATGGGAGAACGGAAACAGACATGATAGGAGAGTAAATAACAAAACAAGGAAGGGGAAAAGCCTTTTGTTTTCTTCCTGGGATGATCTCATATTGGTATGCTTGGTATGCAGTTCTCGAGGGACAGAGGCCATGTTCATGTGTGACCCAGTCTCTTGTTCTCTGCTTACTATACTCTTAGGGTATTCCCACTTCTCTCTCTCTCTCCGGTGATTTAGAAGACAGATGGAAGAAAGAAACAGATGAATAAAATGTAGCCCAGGAAACACACTGATGATTTTTGCCAATAGTTATTAAGACGTACATACAACAGACAGAATTTCTGACTTATAAAGCTTACATGGCAAGTCACACACAAATGTGTGTGCATACAAGCAAGTATGCATGTGTGTGTTTGACCATTGTTTGACCATGGATGATCTTCCATGATACTATCTACTCACACTGACGAACACTCTTGCATAAACTGTTGACTTTTTTTGTTTTGTTTTGCTTTGTTTTTGTTTTTCGAGACAGGGTTTCTCTGTGTAACAGAGTCCTGGTTGTCCTGAACTCACTTTCTAGACCAGGCTGTCCTCAAACTCACATAGATCCGCCTGCCTCTGTCTCCCGAGTGCTGGGATTAAAGGCGTGCTGCACCACACTGGGCTAAACTGTTGACTTTTATCTTCACTAAGTTTCTAGTGAGTCTAGAGGTTTGAGTTGGATCCCAGAAGATGTTGGTGCACCTAACTAATTAAAGTTTTGTGCTTAAATGGCTATTAAAAAAAAGTTTTCAAAGACCATTACAACCACAGGAGTGCTGTGTCTTGCACACGCTGTGGCTGTTTGCATGAATGTTAATCTTGCAGATGGGTAAGATCTCCCAGGGTTCCAGACTGGATGAGAGAACAGAGACACATGTCAGGAGAGTAAATAACAAATCGAGGAAGACGAAAAAGCCCTTCGTTTACTTCTGCCTGGAAAATAAATATGCAGAACGTTTTCAAATCAATGGCAGATGTAGACTATTTTTACAGTTAATAGCCATGGAGATAGCTGAGAAAACAAATAAACAAACAGAACTAAATTGCATCTGGAAACGTTTTCAGGAAAGGCTCAGTGAAGATCTGATTGGATGATACATCCGGAGAAGAACTGGGCAAAAATAGCTGCAAAGCTCAGGATGAGATATTTTTGTTTTGCTGTGTGTCTAGAGAGAAGAAATAAAAAAATAGTTTGAAGGCTATTCCATGAAGCCCCTGGGACCTAGAATCCCCTGGCTTGGTGCTCGATCACATGTAGCCTCTGTTCATAGGACCACCTGGTAGCCATGAAGTCTGAGTAGCTCTAGTATAGCAGTTTCCAGGTAGTGGAAGAAGGAAGGAGTGGAACTGACCCTCGTCTTTTAAGGAGATATGCCATAGATCATAAGTATCATTTTAGTTCATATCCAGAAGTTAGACAAATGCCTACAGCTGTCTTCAAAAAAGCTAGGATGTAAGAGTAGTTCAGAAGGCCCCATGCCTGACTAAACTGCCATTACTGTAGAAAATCAGAACAGGCAGGGGCGACTATTGGGTTTCAGCCACAGATGACTCTCTCACTCCTGTCTCCCTGAAGCCTTGTAAGTCTATAATTTAAAAATCCAGTACGAGCACGTCTTCAAGTCTTCAATGGAACCTATTCTTCAGACTCACTTCCGAGTTGCACAAACACCTCTTAGTGCCATGGTTGCGGGTGCGAACTAAGGATGTTGGGAGAAGAGGAAAGCCAAGTGGATTTGAACTTGGCCGGCTTCACTGAAGTGCCACAGTTATGCTGTGTGATCTCACCAGGACCGGGGTGCCTCACAGTGAGAACTTCACAGTCACAAAACAACTCCCGCTGGCACTGGAAGTTGGGGGGTGGAGGCCAGATTCATTTCAAACTTCGAAAAGGTTGGGACCACAGTCCCTCCTTCATGGCCTCCCTAGGTTTGTTCCTTTTGGAGTTTTAATAGGTGTCTCTAGCCCAGCAGGGGAGACTTGGCAAACCTGAGGAATGCTCCTTCCAGAAGCTTCCAGATCCTCTGGACAGGGGCCAAATTTGTCAATGGGAAAATAATCTTAGGAGGTATCATGAACTAAACTGTTTTGCCATGCTCTGAACACTGGCTCTTAGCAATGAAAATGTAGGCTTGCAAACAGGGCATGGAACCCGCTCTTGAAATGGTTAGCAGGTGGCAGTGCCTGTGGCAAGAATTTGTGTAGCTCTCTACAAAACTTCAGTGGACTTGTGCACACTGGGAAAAAATGAGTCAAAACAAAGGCATGCCTAAGCTTTCATAGTAACATGTTGAGGTAATTTTTCCCTATGATCCTGCTTGTGGGTTAAAGAGAAGGCCTCGTCTTGAGTATTCTGTAGACAACCCTTTTCACAGACTCTTTTCAAACTAAATATTCACGACATTAGGGCGCTTCCCTGTTCTTCAATTACAACTTCTCATGTTCTTCCCTCAGAGTCTTTAAGCATCTGTACATTTCACTCACAGAGTGGGGGAAGAGCCAGAGTGAAGGAGGAAAGAGTGAGAGAAACACACAGAAGGCCACCTCATAGCCCTGTTGTGAAACAGGACTGAGGTTGCTAGGACCCGAACACTTGCCTTTACTTCAAAGACGTGTAACTACTTTCTGTTTGGTTCAGGACTTGTAGTGACCTAAGGTTATCACAAGCTCTTCTTGCACGCAGATCGGGGAAGACAGTGTTAGCTGCCAGATGTTGGACAGTTTTCTGAAGTTTGAAAAGTATCCCCCTCTCTTGCTGCTCCATCCCTCATCCTTAGCAACTACAGCTGTTACAATACTTCTCAGAGTCATGATTCTCAGCTCTTCATGATTGTTCTACAGCCTATGACAGAGGAGAAAAGGATACACACATAAGGACAGGAAAATGTTTGGGGTGAAGTGGGAAGGAGACTCCTTCCTCCTACACTTCTCCTCACCAGGAAGAAACCCTTAGAAACAAACTCACAAGAAAGTCACTGTTTTAGGGACTACCGGCTCCATAGGATGGGAGCAGGGGTGTGGGGGCCTGCACCTCAGATATGCTCTCTCTGCTTGAGTCTCTTGACCCATGTCTTTCTCAGCAGTTTCAGAGCCCTGCTGTCTGTATGTTTTTAGTGGACAGGGCTCATCTGGTCTTTTCTCGGTGGCTGGTTGCAGCTGAGCACAGCTGGGTACAGCTGTGTGGGAGCTGTCTGAGAATGTCACTGATCATGGAAGGCGTTTAATGTTTGCAAGTGGAGTGGAAGGCTTGGTGCCAGGCTCAGCTAGCCACTGCAACTTTCTATCTGCAATATGCTGGTCACTGAGGGTCACTTGTGTGGAGTCAAAGAGAAAGAAGACCATGACCTGCTGTGATGTGGCTATGGCTGGGCCTCAGCCCTCTGTGCTCAGAATTGAGTGTGTGGAACCATTCTCCCTGAGGCTTTTCATGGTTAATCTGGGAGCCATCTCAGTAGGACCATTATATCTTCAATTATTTTGGAGTAAATTATGGACTTGTTAGATGCTGTGATTGATTATGAGAGTTGCCTATTGGGAAGGAGGCTCTCCCTTATAGTGTGTGTGTGTGTGTGTGTGTGTGCGCACGCGCGTGTGCCTGCGTGTAGGTCAGAGGACAGCTTGTAGGAGTGGCTTCTCTTCTTTCACCATGTTCATTCTGGGAATTGAATTCAGGCTGCCAGGCTTGGTGCTGGTGCATTTACCCACAGAGCCACCTTACCATATTGTAACGCGTTATGCTTAATCCTGATGACAGCCATTCCTGATTCCTGTGGATCAAAGGCCAGGGAATCTATTGCTGCAAGACTTGAGAAACTGGGAAACTCATTACTGTTTGAACCATTTAATGTTTAATTACACCAAGTTTATCACAAAACTTCACTTACATGCTCAGTGAACACAGTCTGTGACCCCCCTGGTAACTGCTTAATGGTAAAGATCTAGCATTCACAGGTACCATGTATTACAGACGAATTATGTGTCTGGTGCTGTTAGGCACACATGTGGACACCTTTTTTTCATTTGAACCTTTGTCTTATAAAACGATGCTAAAGATGACCTCTTGCTGGAGCCTATTCATATAAGGTGTACAGTACCTTGTTTCTACAAACTTGTTTAATTTCCCATGAAGGAACTTTAATTTCCTGGCACAAATTTCTCTTGAGATTTTATAAAATATGTCTAGTATGGGTCAATCATGTTTTTTTTTCTTATAAAGTAGAAAGAAAAATAAAATTAACTTTGCTTTCTTTTTTTCCTCAAGATCCAGCTGCAAAGACTAGGAGATCCATGTAGAGCCTTTGATGGGAGAGCATCAGCAGCTAAGGCTCCATCACCGAGGGGCCTGGGTTGATGTCCGCATTTTCTTCATTCTTACGTAGCCTATGACTTGATTCTCTCTCAGTTCTGTACTTTCTTCTGTTTTGTTACTAAGTCTACCGCAGTTGGTCTGGTTTAGGCCTTTCATGCTTGACATTGTAATCTCCACTGTGTCCAAACTCTCCTGACCTAGAAGACAAATGCAGTTGTTAGTAACAAATGCGGAACATTTATTACAGGTGGTTCTGCTAGGTGTGTTACCAAGAGCCTCACGTCTGTAGTAAGAACCTGCCATGTTATTTAGGTTGATCGTTGCCGTGATCAAATGCTTGACACAAACACTGTGGAGGAGGAAAATGCTCATTTTGCTTAGATTTGTTATGGGGAGAGTGAGTGTGGCAGGATGTTCTCCCTCCACCTTTGTGCCAGTCCCAGCGACTGAACGCAACTCCAGGGTTGCATGACAAGCACCTTTACCTGCTGAGCCATCTGCTGTACTCCAAAATACATGGTATGAAAGAGACTGAGAATGTGATTTCACCAAGGTTTACTTTCTGTTCTGTTTTTTTATTTGTTAAAATAAAACATCACCATTCTAATCAGAACATTAAATGGCAATTTCTTTACACTTGAACTATTACACTTCTACACCTCCATGCCTCTGTCAGTCATATAATTTGGAAGTCAGCAGGGGCAGATCATTGTGGCTTTGGTTGCATTTTTCTGATATTGACCATCTTTGACAGACTCACTGGTTTCTTTGGAGAGATGTCTGTTCGGATCCATGAGCCATTTGCAAATTGGGCTGCTGAGACATTTGGTGTCAAGTGGTAGGAGAGCTGTTTGTTTTGGGGGAGTGGTCCTGAATCAGATGTAAGTTGGTATTATATTCTGGAGTGCAGGTTGCCTCTCTGCTTGTTCCTTCCTTTGCTATGAAGAAGCTTTTTGATCTGATGCAGTCCTACTTGCTATTTCTGCTGCTGTGGCTCATGCTTCTGGTGTCAACTGTGAAATCACTGTCAAGACTAAACAGTTTAGCATTTACTCTTATTTTTGTGTGTAGCATGAGATGGTTCCAACCCTGTCCTTTTGGATGTGAACTTCTGGTTGTCCTACTGCCATTTCCTGAATCTTCTTTACTGATTGTATATTTTTTGTATTACTGTTGCAATCAATTGACTGTTTATATATGCGTTTATTCCTTTAGCACTCTGGGATGCTTTAATGACTCTAGGATGACAATTTATTTTGATACAAAGAAAGAGAAGGATGCTAACATGCCTTAATTTTTTCTTTTCTAAGATTTTGGGGGCTTTATAGGATTCTTTGTGACTCCATATAAACTTTAAAATTGTTTTTCCTGAGACTGGAGTGATCGCTTAGTGGTTCAGAGCAATTTCTGCTCTTGCAGTGGATCCGAGTTTGATTCCCAGCACCTACATCAGGAGGCTTACTATTACTTGTAATTCTAGTTCCATGGAATCCGACATGTTCTTCTCCTTTGAGATCATTTGTACATACCTGTACATACACACAAGAACACACACACATACACACATACATGCATACACACACTTACACAAATTTACAGAAATGGGAAGTTTTTCCCATTTTTGTAAAAATAAGAATTTTGATAAGAATTATGCCAACTCTGTAGTTAGCTTAAGACAGAACATAGTATATCGTTTTGTTTGCTTATGGCTTTTAAACTATTTTTCATCAGGGTTTTCTAGTTTTCAAAATGTGAAGTCTCTTACCTCGATGGATGGGCTCAACCTTAAGTCTTCATGTTTTCACACTTTTCTTCTCTGCTCCCTTTCCAGAGAGTTTGTTACTGGTGTATAGAAAGCCAGGTGACTGTTTTTGATTGGTTGGTTCTTTGCTTTTCAACTGTGATGAACTTGCTTTTTATACAAAATGTGTTTTGTTTGTTTATTTTAATGGAGTCCTCAAGGCTTCAATATATAATGTCATCTTACAAGAAAACAGAAAGTACTCTATTTCTCTCCCTCAGGTGTTTGTAGTTCCTTTTCTTGCCTCTTTGTTTTGCTTTGGACTTCAGCATTTTGATGAAGGAAAATTGCAAGGGTTTGTTTCATTCTTACTTTGTTCATGATTTCAGAGGAAAAAATTTCAACTTCGCATTGTTGAGTGAAGGCATACTTTAAAACTCTTTATTTATTGTTATATTAATATCTCTATCTCCCTTCCAACCCACCAACCTGAGATAAAGGAGAGAAAAGGTTAGTAGAGACAGAGAGTATAGACCAAGACATAGGTCTTTGGGGTGGTTCCTCAGGATTTCAGCTATCCAGCCAAACAGCATATACAGGAACAGGTAGGTATCAGCAGCAATGGGAACACAACCA
Source organism: Lophiomys imhausi (assembly GCA_907164525.1). Taxonomy (NCBI): domain Eukaryota; kingdom Metazoa; phylum Chordata; class Mammalia; order Rodentia; family Muridae; genus Lophiomys; species Lophiomys imhausi. Next base: position 1,730,874 of record CAJQZJ010004856.1, read on the forward strand.
ACTAGGAAACCAGCAGCAGTTCAGGGGAGCACCAGCATGGACAGCAGAATCAGCAGCAGCTCTCGCACCTGCCTTGGGGCCTCTGTCTCAGCCCAGCCTGGGCCGTGATCTTCAGCAGCAAAGGCAGCAATAAGTCTCAACAGAAGGAAGTTTTGAAACATTATCTGGAGTCTTTCCAAGCCAAGCAGTGATGAGAAGCTGAGGTAACTAAAAAGTGCTGTTTCTCTGTCTTTTAGGTTCCCTTTACACCCTCTTAAGAGTCTGGAGAAGGATGTTTTCCAATTGGCCAACATCACCCCCTACCCCCTGCATGAGGTACTTTCCTGTTGACTAAGATCACACACTCTCCAAGGAGTCTATCCATCAAAGGATGTTTTCCAGCAAAAACCATGTTCCTCTCACTTGGTAGTTTCTGATCAACAAAACATCACACATTCTCCTATCAGGATGATTTGCATGCCCCTTTCATGCATCTGTTTTTCAGCAGTGGACAAAGCACCCCCACATCCCACACTTAAGACCAAACAAAAAACACATTTATTCAACACAACCATGTTTTAAAAGAAATCTAAACTTCCACTATAGTTGATGTTGATGCCTCTGTGGGCTTTTCAGGTATCGGTTTTGTCCTGGTTTCTGTCTTTTCCTATGTTGTTGAGAGCTATTTATTTTGAAAGTGTGTTGACTTTTATCAAATATTTTTTACACATCTATTGAGACACCAAGTGATTTTTACATACCATTCTGTTAATTAGAGGGTCACATTAATTAATGACTATTATTATCTATATATTGAACCACCCTTGTATTCTAGGAATACATCCCACTGGTCATTCTGTGTAGTCCTTTTAGTGGTGTTAAATTTGTTTTATGTTAAATTTGTTTTATGTTTTGCATCTATGTTTATCAGGAAACTGGCCCATGGATTTCTTTTGTCATAATGTCATTGTCTGGTTTGTACACTGCAGTAATGTTGTTTTTATAAATTTTATTTGGATGTATTCTTGATTTTTGAAGAGTTCGAGGGAAGTTGTTAATTCTGCAATAAATCTTTGGTAGATCTTTCCCAAGGATAGTGTTTGGTTCCGAGTTTTCCTTTGTTTTGAGCTTTTATTCAATTTTTAAAAAAGATTTTTTATTTCTGACTCATTCTCCTTATAGGATCCAGGTCAAGTAAGACTTCAAAGTTTCTGAGATTATCAGTAAGTGAGTTGCATCTTCAGAAATGTATCTGCTCCTTCTAGGTTGTCCTGTTTGTTGGTATATAATTATTTGTAGTAATATTACATATACATATATATATTAAAAATTTAAATGTATTCTTCTCTCATAAACTACATCCTGAGTTTCCCTTTCCTCCTCTTCTACCAGCCCTCCTCTTTACCTCCCCTCCAACCACTCCTCCTCCACTTTCCTTCAGAAAAGGGCCAGTCTCCCAGGGATATCAACCAAACATGGCATATCAAGTTGCAATAAGACTAGGCACCTTCCGTCATATTAAGGGTGTATGAGGGAGCCCAGTAGGAGAAAAGGGGTCCTAAAAGCTAGCAAAAGAGTCAGAAATATCTCCTGTTCCCACTGTTAGGAGACCCACAAGAAGACCAAGCTACACAACTGTAGCGTATATGTAGAGGGTGTAGGTCAGACCCATACAGGTTCTGTGATTGTTGGTTCAGTCTATAGAAGCCTCTATGAGCCTAGGTTAATTGGTTCTGTGGATTTTCTTTGGTGCTCTTGATCCCTCTGGGTCCTACAATTCTTCCTTCCCTGTGGGGCCTGACTAAATCCATCTTGAAAAAAAAAATCCATTTTGTATTAAGTTTGACTCAAAGATGATCTCCAGTTCCAGAACAACAACAAAATGTACCTGACCTTGCATTCTAGGGATGTTCCCTAATCATCACTGGACAGCTCACTCTGAGAAAGCACCCAAAAAATCTAAACAAACTTTCTGGTGGTCAAACTGACCACTGCTGGTTAGTGGGTAACAACGAGCCAATCAGAAATGGACATGACTAGCTACCCAAATGTCATCCAATCATTTGATAAAAAAACCTGTTTCTTTGTCTAAGCCCCAATATAAACCTTGTATTTTTAGAGTTTGGGGCTCTCAACTAGAACTCCTGCATCAGTGAGCCTTGAGAGTCCAAGCTCTGAGCTTGAATAAACAACCCTCAGACATTTACATCGGAGTTGGCTCCTCGGTGGTCTTTTGGGTCTTCAGAACCAGGCAGAACATCCCCTCTTCCATAGGATTCTTCAAGCTCCACCTAATGTTTATGTTTCACTGTCGGTGTCTGTATCTGTTTCCATGAGTTGCTGGATGAAGCCTCTCTGATGGCAATTATGCTAGGTTCCTGTCTACAGGTATAGTAGACTATCACTGGGGAATCATTTCATTGCCTTTGGGGGAGGGGGTCTGGTTTTGTTTGGTTCTATCCTAGGTCTAGTCCTGTAGGCAGTGTCATGGGTCTCAAGTTGGGCCAGTCATTGTTTGGCCACTCCCATGATTTCACTGCCACCTTTACCACAGTACATCTTGCAGGCAGGACAAAGGTTGAAGGATTTGTGGCTGGGTTGGTGTCCCAATCCCTTCACTGGAAGTCTTGCCTAGTTACAGGAAATGGTGGGTTCAGGCTCCATAACCCCCCATACTAGGAGTCTTAGCTAGGGTTACCCTTATAGAGTTTCCATTGCACTAGTTTTCTATCTCAACTTCTAAATGCCCCCCTATTCCAGTTGTCTCTCCCAGCACTTTCTTCTTCCATCCTCCCTCCTACCTAATCCCCTTTGTTTGCATTCCCATCTATCTGCAGTCCACTTGTGATATCTCCCCTATTTCCCCTTCCCAGGGAGATTTATGCATCTCTCTTTGAGTCTTCCTTGTTATTTATCCTCTTTGGGTCTGTGGATTGTAGCATGCTTATACTTTACTTTATAGTTAATATGCACTTATAAGTGGGTACATACCATTTTGACTTTCTGGGTCTGGGTTACCTTACTCAGTATGATTTTTCTAGTTCCATCCTTTTGCCCACAAATTTCATGACATTATTATTTTTTTAACAGATGAGTAATACTCCAGTGTGTAAATGTACCACATTTTCTTTATCCATTCTTCAGTTGAGGTACATCTAGGTTGTTTACAGTTTCTGGCTATTACAAATAAAGGTGCTATGAATATAATTGAGCAAGTGTCCTTGTGGTAGGATGGAGCATCCTTTTGATATATGCCCAGGAGTCATATAGCTGGGTCTTGAAGTGGATCAATTTCCAATTTTCTGAGACATGTTGATTTCCGAAGTGGCTGTACTAGTTTGCATTCCCACCAGCAATGGAGGAGTATACCCCTTACTCTATATCCTTGACAGCATAAGCTGTAACTTGTAACTTGTGTTTTTGATCTCAGACATTTTGACAAGTGGAAGATGAAATCTCAGAGTCATTTTGTCTTGGATTTCCCTGATGGCTAAGCATGTTGAACATTTCTTTAAGTGTTTCTCTGACATTTGAGATTCCTCCCTTGAGAATTCTCTGTTTAAATCCATATCCCATTTTTTAATTAGATTATGTGATTTGTTGGTGTGTAATTTCTTGAGTTCTTTATATGTTTTGGAAAATTGCTCTCTGTCAGATGTGGAGTTGATGAAAATCTTTTCCCACTTTGTAGGTTGATGTTTTGTCCTATTGATGAGATCTTTTACCTTACCTAAGCTTTTCAGTTTTATGAGGTCCCATTTATTAATTGTTGATCTTAGTACCTGCACTATTGGTGTTTAGCTCAGAAAGTTGTTGCCTGTGCCAATAGGTTCAAGGTTATTTCCCACTTTCTCTTCTGTCAAGTTCAGTGTATCTGATTTTGTGTTGAGGTCTTTGATCCACTTGGACTTGAGTTTTGTGGGAGTGATAGATATGAATTTATTTGCATTTTTACATGCAGACATCCAGTTAGACCAGCATCATTTGTTGAAGATGCTTTCTTTTTTTCCATTGTATAATTCTAGCTTCTTTGCCAAATACGTTGTTTTATGTTGAGCAATCCTTGAATCTCCCTCACACACATATTTCCCTTCTTTTGGTTTTGCTGGTGTAAGATTATTTATTTCTTGTGTTTTCATGGGTGTTGTTAACCTCCTAGGGTTGGAGTTTTACTTCTGATACCTTCTGTAGGACTGGATTTGTGGATAGATATTGTTTAAATTTGACTTTCTTGTAGAATATTTTGTTTTCTCCATCTATGGTGATTGAAAGTTCTGCTGGGTATGGAAATCTGAGCTGGCATTTGTGGTCTCTTAGAGTCTGTAAGACATCTGTCCAGGCCCTTCTGACTTTTAGAGTCTCTGTTGAGAAGTCGGGTGTAATTCTGATAGGTCTGCTTTTATATGTTGCTTGACTTTTTCCCCTTGCAGCTTTTGGTATTCTCACTTTTTTCTGTATGTTTAGTGTTTTGATTATTATATGGCAGGGGGACTTTCTTTTATGGTCCAATCTATTTGGTGTTCTGTAAGCTTATTGTGCCTTTATAGGCATGTCTTTCTTAAGATTAAGAGAATTTTCTTCTGTGATTTTGTTTTTTTTTTCCTTTATTTTTTATTTCTTCAAGTTACATCTCAATCACAGTCCCCTCCCTATTCCCCCTCCAGTCCCACCCTCCCACCCTCAACCCCCCATCCTCTTCCCTTTTTTTTTTCTTTTAAGTTTAAGGTATATCTTATTTCCCCCTACAATTTCCCCTTTCAGTCCAACAAATGGCTCTTTCTCTTATAATAACAAATACAATACAGTACAACAGAGGTAATTAGGCCACAGTTATGAGGGTTATATGGCTTAACGTACATTCCCAATGACCAGTCCATATGTATTTGGTACCTGACTTTAACATTCTACTATCTAAACATCTCCATGAGTTTAAAGGTCTATATCTGACTCAGCATTCATACTAACTTGCAACACAATTTTAAAAGTATCTTCTTAGATC
>CAJQZJ010004856.1:1736251-1776595 GCA_907164525.1 Lophiomys imhausi
CCCACTTTCTCTTCTATTAATGTTAGTGTGTCTGGATTTATGTTGAGGTCCTTGATCCACTTAGACTTAAGTTTTGTACAGGGTGATAAGTATGGATCTATTTGCATTCTTCTACATGTTGACATCCAGTTAGACCAGCACCATTTATTGAAGATGCTTTCCTTTTTCCATTGTATGTTTTTGGCTTCTTTATCAAAAATTAAGTGACCATAGGTGTGTGGGTTTATTTCTGGGTCTTCAATTCGATTCCATTGGTCAACTGGTCTGTTTCTATACCAGTACCATGCTGTTTTTATTACTATTGCCCTGTAGTACAGCTTGAAATCCGGGATGGTGATACCTCCAGATGTTCTGTTATTGTACATGATTGATTTAGCTATTCTGGGTCTTTTGTTATTCCATATGAAGTTGAGAATTGTTTTTTCCAGATCTGTAAAAAATTGAGTTGGTATTTGGATAGGAATTGCGTTGAATCTGTATATTGCTTTTGGTAAGATTGCCATTTTTATTATGTTGATCCTACCTATCCATGAACAAGGGAGATCTTTCCATCTCCTGATATCTTCTTCAATTTCTTTCTTCAGGGTCTTGAAGTTCTTATCATACAGGTCTTTCACTTGCTTGGTTAGAGTTACCCCCAGGTATTTTATATTATTTGTGGCTATTGTAAAGGGTGTTGATTCCCTTATTTCTTTCTCAGCCCATTTATCTTTTGTGTAAAGAAGGGCTACTGATTTTTTTGAATTGATTTTGTATCCGGCCACCTTGCTGAAGGAGTATCAGCTGTAGAAGTTCTCTGGTGGAATTTTTGGGGTCACTGATGTATACTATCATATCATCTGCAAATAGGGATACTTTGACTTCTTACTTTCCAATTTGTATGCCCTTGATCTCCTTTAGTTGTCTTATTGCTCTAGCTAAAACTTCAAGTACTATGTTGAAGAGATATGGAGAGAGTGGGCAGCCTTGCCTTGTCCCTGATTTTAGAGGAAATGCTTTAAGTTTCTCTCCATTTAGTTTGATGTTGGCTATTGGCTTGCTGTAAATTGCTTTTATTATTTTTAAGTATGGTCCTTGTATGCCTGATCTCTCTAAGACTTTTATCATGAAAGGGTGCTGTATTTTGTCAAAAGCTTTTACAGCATCCAATGAGATGATCATGTGGTTCTTTTCTTTCAGCTTGTTTATGTGGTGGATTACATTGATGGATTTTCTAATGTTGAACCACCCCTGCATCCCTGGGATGAAGCCTACTTGATCATGGTGTATGATACTTTTGATGTGATCTTGGATCCAGTTTGCAAGGATTTTATTAAGTATCTTTGCATCCATGTTCATAAGGGAAATTGGTCTGAAATTTTCTTTCTCCATTGGGTCTTTGTGAGGTTTAGGTATCAGGGTAACTGCGGCCTCATAGAATGTGTTTGGCAGTATTCCTTCTGTTTCTATGTTGTGGAAGAGTTTGAAGAATATTGGTGCTAGCTCTTCTTTGAATGTCTGGTAGAATTCTGTGCTGAAACCATCTGGGCCTGGGCTTTTTTTGGTTGGAAGACTTCTAATGACTTCTTCTATTTCCTTAAGGGTTATAGGACTGTTTAATTTGTTTACCTGTTCTTGATTTAACCTTGGTAGGTGGAGTCTATCAAGAAAATTGTCTATTTCATTTAGATTTTCCAATTTTGTGGAGTACAACTTTTTGAAGTAGGACTTAACGATTCTTTGGATTTCCTCAATGTCTGTTGTTATTTCCCCCTTTTCATTTCTGATTTGGTTGATTTGGGTATTTTCCCTCTGCCTTTTAGTTAATTTAGCTAAGGGCTTGTCTATTTTGTTGATTTTCTCAAAGAACCAGCTCTTGGTTTTGTCGATTCTTTGTATTGTTCTTTTTGTTTCTAAGTTGTTGATTTCAGCCCTGAGTTTGATAATTTCCTCTCGTCTGCTCCTCTTGGGAGTGTTTGCTTCTTTTTGTTCTAGCTCTTTCAGGTGTTCTTTTAGGTGGCTAGTATAGGAATTCTCCAGTTTCTTTTTGAAGGCACTTAGAGCTATAAACTTTCCTCTTAGCACTGCTTTCAATGTGTCCCATAAGTTTGGGTATGTTGTGCCTTCATTTTCATTGAGTTCTAAGAAGACTTTAATTTCTTTTTTTATTTCTTCCCTGACCCAGAGGTCATTGAGGAGAGAGTTGTTCAGTTTCCATGTTTTTGCAAGCACTCTGTTGTTTTGGTTATTGTTGAAGCCTAGCTTTATTCCATGATGGTCTGATAAGTTACAAGGAGTGATTTCAATTTTCCTGTATCTGTTGAGGCTTGCTTTGTGACCGACTATATGGTCGATTTTGGAGAAGGTTCCGTGAGGTGCTGAGAAGAAAGTGTATTCTTTTGTTTTGGGGTGAAATGTTCTGTAGATATCAATTAGGTCCATTTGATTCATGACATCTGTGAGGTTCATTATTTCTCTCTTTGGTTTCTGCATTGTTGATCTGTCCAGTGGTGAGAGTGGTGTGTTGAAGTCTCCCACTATTAATGTGTGAGGTTCACTGTGGGATTTGAGCTTCAGTAGTGTTTCTTTAATGAATGTGGGTGGTCTTACATTAGGGGCATAGATGTTTAGTATTGAAATTTTATCTTGGTGGATTTTTCCTTTGATGAGTATATAGTGTCCTTCCCCATCTCTTTTGATTAATGTTGGTTGAAAATCCAATTTGTTGCATACTAGAATTGCTACTCCAGCTTTTTTCTTGGGTCCTTTTGCTTGGTATATCTTTTTACAGCCCTTTACTTGGAGATAATGTCTATCTTTTTTGCTGAGGTGTGTTTCTTGTAAGCAGCAGAATGCGGGATTCTGTTTTCGCATCCATTCTGCTAGCCTGTGCCTTTTTATTGGGGAATTGAGTCCATTGATGTTGAGAGATATTAATGACCAGTGATTGTTACTTCCTGCCATCTTGATGTTGGTAGAAATAGTGTGTGAGTGAGCTTCTTTCCTTTTGTTTTTGCTGCAGGCATGCTATTTGCTTCCTGTGCTTTCTTGTGTGTAGTTAACCTCTTTGGGTTGAAGTTTTCCTTCTAACATCTTCTGTAGAGCTGGATTTGTGTATAGATATTGTTTGAATTTAGTTTTGTCATGGAATATCTTGTTTTCTCCATCTATGTTGATTGACAATTTTGCAGGGAATAGTAGTCTGGCCTGGCATTTGTGGTTTTTTAGGGTCTGCAAGACGTCTGTCCAGGCCCTTCTGGCTTTTAGAGTCTCTGAAGAAAAGTCAGGTGTGATTCTGATAGGTTTGCCATTATATGTTACTTGACCCTTTTCCCTAGCAGCTTTTAAAATTCTTTCTTTGTTCTGTACATTTAGTGTTTTGATTATTATGTGGCGGGAAGATTTTCTTTTCTAGTCTAATCTGTTTGGGGTTCTGTAAGCTTCTTGTACAGCTATAGGCATCTCTTTTTTTAGATTTGGGAAATTCTCTTCAATGATTTTGTTGAAGATATTTTCTGGTCCATGGAGTTGGGACTCTTCTCTTTCTTCTATTCCTATTATTCTGAGATTCCGTCTTTTCATTGTGTCCTTGATTTCCTGAAGGTTTTGTGTCAGGACTTTTTTAGATTTGACATTTTCTTTGACAGATGTATCCATTTCTTCAATTTTATCCTCTGAGCCTGAAATTCTTTCTTCCATGTCTTGTATTCTGTTGGTGATGCTAGTGTCTGTAGTTCCAATTCTTTTCTTAAGGTTTTCCAGTTCTATGGATGTCTCAGATTGGATTTTCTTCATTGCTTCAACTTCCCTTTTCAGGTCTTCCATTCCTTTAAGCACTTTATTCATTTCCATCACCTCCTTTGCAGTACTTTGTTGTTGCTCTCTGAGGTATTTGATTTCCTCCCTTAGGCCTTCTATTATTAATATAAGCGTAGGATTAAGGTCATTTTCCTTTGCTTCAATTGGGTTCAGCTGTCCAGAGTTGTCTGTGGCATTATTGCTAGAATCTGGAGACATCCTATTGTTTTGTTTTTTTTTTACCATGTTCTTGCGCTGACCTTTTGTCATCAGATGGACCCAGGTGTTATCTGTTTGTTTCTTTTGTTACCTGACCTTGGTGCTCAGGAAAACTCCCTGCCCTGGGGGTTGGCTGATCCTGAGATCCTGGTGTTTACCTCCAGATGGCGGGCAGGTTCCTGTAATAGACTGACTGGCTCTTGGAGAGGAGGGTGGCTGCCGCTCTCCTCAACTGCTTGTGACCCAATTGGACCAATATAGAGGGGATTGGAGTGGGGAGAGGGCTAGCCTCTGAGAACCTCCTCGGAGCTGACAGGTCTCCTCAGAAAGGCAGGTAGAGCTGTGGTTGGGTCTGTGTTCTCCTCTCACTGACCCAGTCGTTTTGGCTCCCCAGCTAAGCTGACTATGCAGGCAGGGAGCTCCACCCACAACAGATGCCAGCCTCAGTGTGCCTGTTGCTGACTGCCTCAGATGCTTGGATGCTAGGGTGAGTGACCCACCCGCCCCAGTATTTGTGGAGAACACACTGTTGCGGGCTCTGTTTGCAGGCAGTCTTGGCTCCTAATTGCTTTGCTGTGACTGGGTTAGGTCTCTGCCTCTCCGCTACAGTGCACGCTGTGCCACCATGTTGGAAACTCTGGAAAAAAATAATCTCACTTACCTTTGCTCTTGTGGTGCGGCTCGAGTGCAGGCTGGATATCAGGCAGACCTCCACTGCTTTTCTAATCCAAAGTCCCCAAATCCACATTCCTCTAAACAAAATCATGGTCAGGCCTATCACAGCAATACCCCAGTCCCTGGTACCAACTTCTTAGTTTAGGTTTTATTGCTGTGAAGAGACACCATAACCAAGGCAACTTTTATAAAGGAAAACATTTAATTGGGGCTGGCTTAAAGTCTTGGAGGTTTAGTCCATTATCATCATGGTGGGAAGCATGGCAGAGTGCAGGCAGACACGCTGCTAGAGAAGGAGCTGAGAGTTTTACATCTTGATCTACAGACAGCAGAAGAAGAGAACTGTGTTACTACATATAGCTTGAGCTTATAACCTTAAAGGCTGCCTCCACAGTGATACACTTCTTCCAGCAAGGCCACACCTACACCAACAAGGCCACACCTCCTAATAGTGCCATTCCCTATGGGTCAATCATTCAAATCCATGAGACTATGGGGGCCATACCTATTCAAACCACCACAGGTGCCTGCATTGCCTCTGGGACTTTGGGCTTTGGGGAACTGCACAGCCTCTGGGATTCTGGACATCATCATGGCCTCTGAGGTTCCAGGTACAGACATGGCTTCTGATAGAGCAGAAATCTTCTGTCAGAATTGTGGCCTGAGATATGGAGACAAGGAGAGGGGGTGCTGTTGAGGGAAGATGGTCAAGATGTAAGGAGTGTTAATGGACTGTTGCCAGGGTCATATTTGGGGTTCCAGGTACTAGGGTGGCCTCTGGGATATCTATGCTTTTTAATGTCTGTGGCATTGATTTTAATGTTTCTTCTTTCATTTCTAATCTTAATCATTTGTATTTTCTTTCCTTTATCCTTATTTTTTTTTAGCCAAAGTCTTGTTAAAGTTATTTATCTACTTAAGCCAACTAGTAATTTTGTTAAATTTTTTCTTTAGCTTATTTCTGTTCAAGTCATTATTATTTCTTTACTTCTGCTAACTCTGGGATGAGTTTGTTCTGCTTTTTGAAGTCTCTTATAAAGAAAAATTGATATGAAATATTCTTTTTCTAATTGTTTTTTAGCCATCAAAATAATGGATTTTGTTTTGGTATTTACATGCATGCCTATCACTGAAGTTTGTTCTTATTCATCCCTTACTTCCTTCCCTGCCTCCCTTTCTGATTTTCTTCCTGTACCTGATTAGTCACTCTTTGGTTTCACATCTTATATTCTGGTACCCTTCCTTGTTTATCCATCCTGATCGCTTTAGAACTCTTTCTTTTTCATACACACCCATCTTCATACCATACAGAAACATATATATTTAAGTCTAGCTTTCATATGAGAGAAAATTTGTAGCATTTGCCTCTCTGGGTCTGGCTTCCTTCATTTCACATACCAACCTCAATTCCTTCTTAATTTTGTCTTTGCTGTTGCAAACTTTTCTCTTATTACTGATATTGCCATAATTTTTTATGATTTTTTAAAATCTCAATACATTCTCTAATATCCCTTTGACTTGATCATTTGTCCATTTGTTGTTCAAAAGTATAATGATAAAGTATGCTCTTTTTGAATTTTCCAGTTTTCATGACATTATTGATTTCTAGTCTGATATACCTGTGGCCAAAGAAGATTTTAATCTGTAATTTGTTGAGATAAAATCCATGAGAGACTATGTCGGTGGTGAGGATAACTGTTTTTCTTAGATTTAGATTTTGTCTATCTACAAACAGTCTGCAAACCATTCCACCTCTTGCCCTTGTGAGGAATTGTTTTCTTCCTTTTGGTAGCTCCTCTTGTTAAAGGCATCTGTTCATACTGAAGATATCTGTCCATAGAGAATGAGAAAGAGCTGTTCATCCACAGTTGTTTTTTTACAACCTCATTTCCAGATATTTAACTTTATCTCATGTTTGTTCTGGAAATAATAGGAAGTCTCTGAGTAAATTTGTGAAAAGGTAGAACAAATACACAATGGAATTTCTTACTAGAATAACCGAAGGTGTTTTCATTTTAGGGTAGCATTTTCATTTTATGTAGGTGTATTTCTGTTGCTCAGAAAATATAATATATGTCTTCAGAAAATGATTTTTATACACATCCATACTAAGCCTAGAGCAAGTGTCAAAACAAGAATAATAATTTACAAACATAGTAGAAGTTTCTTTTACAAAGCTGTCCAAAAAAATTAATGCAAAATCAATATATGAGTCAAAAGGTACAGAATGGCGAACCTAGACTAGGTGATCAATGATCAGCTGGTGATTGAAGATGTGAAAGCCAAGGCTGCAGGGAACGATGTGAGTGGGGACAGCTAAGTCATCACACAATAGTGACTTCGACCCTTACTGTCCACCATATCATAAATTCAAGGCACAATGGACTACACTTCATATTAAGTGAAAACATAAGCCTTACAAAAGAGAGCAGAAGGTCTCTTTGACCATGGGTTGTACAAAGATTTCTCAGATGCAGTGTTAAAAGAATGGCCTATAAAAGAAAATATTGATGAATTGATATCCATTAAAATTAAATGCTTATGTTCTTCAAAAGAAGCAAAAGAAGGGTGGTAGCTACAAACACACAACTACAAAAACAAAACAAAACAAAAGCAACAATCCTGTGTCCTGAAGAAAGATCTACAGACACAGTTATTTGCAAATAAGTGCTCAGTTAAACAGAAGGTAGTTGAAGGGAGTTGTCGCAGGGAAGACATGACCAGTGAGACAATGGTCACTGCCATCAGGACTGTGTAAATGCCAGAATAATCCTAAGGAGGTATGAGGCCCACAGTGGGAACACACTCACACATTGCTGGTTGGAATCTGGAATGATACCCCACTTGGAAACCAGCTCATCAGTGTCTTACAAGGCTGACTATTTCCTGACATACAGCCTTGCAGCAGGAGGAGCAGGTGCCTTCCTAAGTGTGGTTTGAGCAGTTCACCCAGGAAAGTTTATAGCTTCTTAATAGTCACAGAAACCTGGAAATACCACTAACACCCTGAAGGCTTCCCTGTCAATGATGACATCCGGCTTTGAGGGCTAGGCCAGCTGGTACAGATGGCAGTGTATTGTCTAGTGTTCTTTCTGTAATGGAAAGCTTCTCAAGGAACACATGGTCACTTGGAATTCATGGGTGTTTTCTGAAATTTAATTAATTAATTAATTGATTGATTGATTGATTGATTGATACAGAGTCTCCTATGTAGTTATGGCTGGCCTGGAATTCACTATGTAGATCAGGCTGCTCTTACACTCACAAAGATCCATCTGGCTTTGCCTCCCACCTGGCTGGATGGGTTTTGTTTTTGTTTTCTTCAGTCCCAAATTCTTGAACAAAACTTTCAGTTATTTTTTTATTTTAAACTTTCTTGTTTTGTCACCTCTTGTTAATAAGAGGGTTTTGACAAAGTAGCCTCATTTGTTGGACAGACAATTGACCCAGGAACAGCCAGGTCCTTTGGTAGTCGGTGATAGATCAAAATTTCCCCTGTGAAGGATAAAGAGTACAGAATCTGTAGAATAGCATAGACATTGATCTTTTTAATCTGTTGTTACATTGCAAAACTCTTTCACATCAGCCTTTGTGGGATCACTTAAGGGAAGTACACATGTGAAGATACACACATATGCACACACACATATATACACATACACAGAACACATTACACACACATACACATACATATACACAACACATCACACACATACAAACACACATACACACATGCACTAATTCTTACTGCACTTATTCAGCTATTCAGTACTAAGCAGGCAGTTATTTTCATTTTTAGGGTCTGTAGACAGGGTTGGATCTAATTCCTGCCAATATACTCACTCCTCTTTGGCACAGAGTAAGCTCTTCTATTTTTGAAGTGTTTAATTAATTAATTAACAAAATCTTATGTAACTCTGGCTGGCTTCAAACTCCTATGTAGACCAGGATGACCCTGAGATCCTGATCCACCTGCCTTTCCCACTCAAAATCTGGGATAACAGGTATGCAACACCACCACAGCTGGTTCTATGTGGTGATGGGGACGGAAGCCAAGGTTGTGCATTCACACCAAGCCCTCTGCCTACTGAGCCACAGTTCCAGTCCTACAACATGAACAGCTTCTAAACCCTTCAAAAGTCCAGAGCAGTGGCAGAGGGAGAGATTGAACACTTCCACATCATCATTTTCTGCCGTGTTATGAGTATGCTGACTTCTCATTGTCTGTTGGAAGTCGGGCATGCTCATTAGCTTGTGTTGTGAGCAGATGAATGGCGAAGTGGCCGCCTGCCAGGTAGCCTTGCGCACACAGCCTGCTTCCACACACTCCTACAGCTCTGTGTACTCAGACTGACTCCTAAAGGTCTGAATGGCAATGAGTAAAGGCAGTTGAATGGAGCATGGCCTGGAGGTGATGCTTAATCTTCCTTTCTTACAGCAGATGTATATTTATGTAAATTCCAAGAAACTAAATGAACATGCAATGCTGTCTGTGTCTTAGGGTTGTTTATATAGCTGAGGAATTTCGATGAGAGGCAGCCCAGTCATGCCCTGTCTTGGTTCAAACACACCTGTCACTCTAGCTGAGAACACAGCAAACCAATTGGAGTGTTTTAGCTCCTGATAGATGTTTGCTTATCCTCATCTTTGGATAACTAACACTGGTTGTATTCTTTGAAAGGCACAGGATACCACCTTATAGGTAGCTCTTTCTTTCTATTTTTGCTAAGTGGAAATAAAAGAAAAGAAAAAGAAGTGTTCTATTGGACAATGACAGATATTTTTCCTTCTTTTAAGGCACATTTGTTACATTTTAACTTCAACTTTCCATTTTTCTTTATTAACATTTATAGCTTCTTTTACTTCAGATATTCACTGACTATGGACATGTGAGGTCCTCTAGGTCCCTTGGTTTACAAAGAGGTCAACAGATTGGGCCTGCAGCCAGGTCTGCCTCATGGGGAGCTTGCAGTGCAGGCTATACCAATTGCATGAGACTGCACACAAAGCCACAAAGTGGAAGGGATTAAAGGACAGAAACATCTGTGCTTTATTTATTAATGTCACTGTGAGGAAGAAATGCTGTGAGTCAGCTTTGCCTGGTTGTGGCTTTGAAATAATCCACTCAGAATACTTTTTGCTCCTTCAGGTGACCTTGTTAAAGATCCCGTGTCTCCTGTGGCTTATTACTTCCCAATGTTTAGACAAACATCAGTTACCAAGCACCAAAAACACTTCCAGTTGTGTCCCTCTATGAATGGCAGAGACCAAAAAGACCCAAGAGGCATGGAAACAGTAGCAAGGAGAATATCATTGGTTAAGGGGGCAGGTGACAGAGGTGTGCTGCATGCTCTGGTTGGCAATATTGGGCTCCTTATAGAGTGTGGATTATTGTTAAGCATATAATTATTAACCAGAGTGATAAAAGCCAGCTTATTGGAAACTTTAGCTATCCACAAGGAGTTTTTACTATAAACCTAGGAAATTAGATGTTGAACTAAAACAGCAGGCTAGGGAGGTGGTAGAGTGAGTGGAAGAGCTTGCTGCCAAGTCTGCCAACCTGAGTTGGATCCTCAGGACCCAGGTGTTGGAAGCAGAGAACAGATGCAGTTGCTTTCTGTTCCTCCATGCTCTGGCCTTGCCCCTCCCACACTTATGTACAATTGAACGAATTGTGTTTTGTTTTCATTAAAGAAAGTAAAATGTGCTTGCGAATCTGCTGTCCAAATCGCAGGCAGCAGCGGTCACAAAACTTTTCATAGTCGTTTCAGAACTTTTAAGGCTTTTGGAAATTTCTCAGAGGGATTATGACTTCCTCAAAAAAATTATTATTTAATTAACTAATTTGGGGGGTTATAATTACATCATTTCTCCCTTCCCTTCCCCCTCCAAAGCCTCCCATATATCCTTCCTTGCTGTCTTTCAAATTCATGACCTTTTTCTCCTATTAATTGTTTTTACATGTATATATGCGTATGTATATATGTATATGCACACAAGTATATCGTCACTTGTATGTATGTTTTCAGGGCTGACCATTTGGTATCAGATAACCAGTTGGTGTGTTCTTCTCTGGGAAACATGATTTCTCCCACTCTTGGCATTCTTTAGTTGCCTGTAATTTTTTATGTAAGGTTGGGACCTCTTGATCTTTCTCTCATCCACTTTAGCATGTATGTTGTTCT
Source organism: Lophiomys imhausi (assembly GCA_907164525.1). Taxonomy (NCBI): domain Eukaryota; kingdom Metazoa; phylum Chordata; class Mammalia; order Rodentia; family Muridae; genus Lophiomys; species Lophiomys imhausi. The sequence continues at coordinate 1,747,108 of CAJQZJ010004856.1, forward strand.
TGTCCTTATTCAGTTCATGTTTAGGTAGTTGTATTGGTCAGATTCTTTGCATGTAGCTTCTGACATTAGTGTGAGACACAATCTCATAGCAAACTCCCCAATCCTCTGCTCTCACAATCTTCCACCCTCTCTTCTGCAGTGTTCCCTGAGCCTTTGGTGCAGGAGTGTTTTGTAATGGGACTGGGACTGGGGCCTGAAACTCCGCAGTTTGATTGAATGTGGCCTTCTGCAGTGGTCTCTATCTGTTGCAAAGAAAAGTTTCCTTGGTGAGACATGGGAACTACACTTATTTGTGGCCCTTTTTTGTTTTTACAAGATTGATTTATTTAATGTATGTGTACACTGAATGTACATAGGAACCCGAGTCCAGAGGAGGGTATTGGATTGCTGAAACTGGATTTTCAGGCAGCTATGAGCTATCCAACATGTGTGCTGGGACAGGCAGGATCCTCTGCAGAAGCAGAAATCACTCTTAACCTCTCCAATATGAATGATAAGTTGGCTCTTTAATGGGAACGTTTAGAAGTATTTATATTTGTAGTTAATGATGCCTAAGAAAAATAACCACAGAGCTGTACTACATTGTGACTATATTGCCATTTCTTGCTTAGGAGAGGAGTCTACCAGGGCATTATCTACCATGAAGCCAATGCTATGTGAACCTGGAATTCATTCATGGCCTAATGCATAGCTGTTGTCACTGATTACCGTGACAAAAGAACAGAGGCTCCAAATGTCACTCAATATATGTTTGTCTGATAGTGCCTGTGTTCTCAAAACCAGTTGATCAGAGTGGAACTAAAACGCAACCGTTTTCTTAAATAGCCTTTAATTTAATTAAAAAACTGGCTTTTTGGTAAATTTTTTAAAAATAATTTTTAAACTTTTTTTTTAGAATTTCATACATGAATAATGTAATTACATCCTTTTCACCTTATAACTTCTCCCATGCTCACCCCACAACTCCCTCCCAAACTCATGCCTTCATTTATTGTCACATGTGTATTTATGTAGAATTATAAATACAGGTGTATTCTATGTATATAGCCTACTGGGCTCATTTAGTGTTGTTCATATGTACATGTGTTTAGGCCTGACAATTTGGCATTAGATAATCTACTAGGGGATGTCCTGATCCCCTCTCTTAGCAGCCATTAACTGCCTGTATTTCTTAGTCAAGAGGCAGGGCCTTGTGGGAGTCCCTCAACCCATGCTGGTATGTCAACTGGTCCTGGTACTGTTACTGTGCAGGTCTTATTTAGGAGGCCATCTTGTTGAGACTTTATGGGTGCAGTGCTCTGCTACGGATAGATGACATTAGCTCACAGTAGGTGCTCTGGTCCCCTTCCCGTCCCCCACCACTGTTTCCCTGAGCCTTAGGTGTAGGGGTTGTTTGTAGATGGATCAACTGGCTATGGGCACCTACCCTACAGTCAGTTGTTCTCTGCGTTTTGACCAGTTGTGAATTTGTGTAATAATCTCTGTCTACTGCAAAATCAAGATTCTTTGATGGGAATGAGAGCAACAGTTACCTGTGGCTGTAAGGACGAGTATGTAGGATACAGTTGGGAATTGTACTGGTTTGAGAACATGGCAGTAATATGTTTTCCTTTAAGGTTTGGTACTCTCACCAGCTGCAGACAGTTGGCTAGGTATGCAGTAACATGCATGAATTCCTTCCTGTTGGGTGGGTCTTGAGTCGAGTTAAGTGATTGTTAGTTATCCCATTGTAGTTGACTTTAAAAATACATTATCTTCCTTCAAAAAAAAAATACATTGTAGTGTTAAGGAAACTTGAGTGAATGGGATATACTCTCCTTTAGTTCACCAAGAACTTTTAGAAATGTAAGGATCAGGTTTTGTTCCATTAAGCTAGGTTAATTGTCATGTGACATTTCTAGTGTGCATGGAAAACAGTGGCCCTCTGAAGGGAGGACCACGAACAGGCCTATGTATGTATGGTTTGTGAATAGTGAGGGTGGGTCTGACCTTCAAGACACACTCCACTGTGAGTGGCGGTGAGCAGAACTTTGGTGTATTACACATTCAACTGGTAACCTTTGTGTGTGTGTGTGTGTGTGTGTGTGTGTGTGTGTGTGTGTGTGCATATGGTGGCTATGCAGAAACAAGAAGTCAGAGAACAGCTTTTAGAGTTAATTCTGTCTTCCCACCATGTGGGCCTGGAGATTGAACTTGAGTCATCAGCCTTGGCAACAGTTGCTTTTATGGAGTTGAGCCATTTTGCTGGTCATCAACTGATGTTCTGCCACATCAGGAATGGGGGAAGTTGAGATCACATGCTTTTGGAAACATAGTCTGCTGTCTTAATAATTGTTCTATCACTATGAAGAGACACCATGACCACAGCAACTCTCATAGAAGAAAGCATTTAACGGGGGTTTTCTTACAGTTTCAGAGGTTTATTCCATTATCGTTATTGTGGGAATCATGGTGGCATGCAGGCAGACATGGTGCTGGAGAGGAACCTGAGAGTTCTACATCCAGATGGTCAGGCAGCAGGAAGAAAAAGCCACTGGACCTGGCTGGCTTGAGCATTTGAAACCACAAAGTCTTCTCCCCATGGCACACTTCCTCCAACAAGACCACACCTACTCCAACATGGCCACACCTCCTGATCCCTCTCAAGTAGTGTCACTCCCTAATGACCACACATTTAAATATACGAGCCTATGGGGGCCATTCCTATTCAAACCACACAGTTGCCCATCTATTATGGGTGGCTGATGCAAACATCTCCCATGGTTGCTTATGCACCCCAAACCTACCACATTTCAACACCAGAGAATGGCTTTCTGCTTCCCCTTCATGGGTTCAACTACAGGCACCATTGAACTGTCTTCAACAGACTCCTGAAAGTTAAAGATCTCCTGTCATGGAGGGCATCCCCAAGCATAAAATCATTGTACGACATTTTCATGGAGTTCAGCTGACATTCCAGCCTATGATTTCTAACATGCAAGGGCCTGGCTTCTGGATTGGCCTCTGCTGCCTCTGTTTAGCTGCAGTACTCAAACCTATGACTCCCTTCAGAGCCAGTGTGGGCCCAAAGGAAGGGAATTTGCAGAGGTGGAAAAGATATGGCTTGATACCTGAGAGACCTGGTGTTCAGTGCTAGGTATCCATGTCATCAGGGAAAGCAGGATTTGTGCACATCGCCTCTTTGGAAATTTATAGATGTCAGGTAAAGAGAGAGTTGTTATGGAAAAATAGCCCATTTTTCCCTAATTGCACACTTTTAGCTCTTGAAGTACCATGTGGCTTGGTGCCTCTCATTTAGTTGATTGCAGTCAGAAGCAGAGTGTGGAGAGAAGGAAGATGAGGAAAATGTAGTAGAGGAGTGGCTGAGACCAGAACCAGCTACGTAGTCATGAGATTCTTGTAAGAGCTTTTACCTGCCTGTGGATGTTTATTGGAGTCACCCTGTAGAGGATCCCATTTCTGCACTTTTACCTCAGCACACTTACTGCATGGCAAGATGTTTCAGAATATTTGATCACATTGTGAACTCTTAGACTGTGAACTGAAAAAATCTGATTCTTGTGGGTTGACTCAGCTTTTAATCCTAGCACTTTCTGTACACAGGATCAAATAAAGTTTATTCTAGGTCAAGACTTGGAGCAAGAAACTATCTGACAGGGATTAAACAGAAAGGAGGGATATTGAGCTGAGGATATTTGAGATATATTGAGGCATAATATTGAGATAGATTGAGACAGTGTGGACCTTGCCCTTAGAGAAATTGCAGCTATGTCACATGTGCATCAGTAAGTGGCAGAGAAAAGAGGCTATGTCTCCATTCAGTGTTCTTAACTATGAACATCTGAATGAATAGTAGCCTCACATTCTCAGAAAAAAAGCAAGCTGGACACTAACACCACTTCTGATCCATGGGGCCCAGACATGGAGCTACCTTATGACTACCACCAGCCCAGCACAAGGCAGACATCAGATGGGCTCCAAGGATAAGAAGCAAGCCTGAGACTAGAAGAACACTGCCTGGCCCTGGATGTGGGGATTGTGGGTAAGACAGCCCCGAGAGTGTGAGTGTGGGAGAGACAGCCTTGCCTTTTGTTTGTTTTGTGATGGTGTTGGCGATGGAGAGATCTCCTCCCCTCCTCTTTGCCCTCACCAATAGTGGTGGAGAGGAGATATGGACCTGATGGTGTCACAAGAGTAAGAGAGCTGTCCCTGCCCCTCACATGCTGCAACACTTGGGAGAGCAGACTCTGTAGCTCACCTGGACAGGACAGTACAGCTGGCCCAAATGTGGGGGATATGAGTGAGTCATCCCTGAAGGAGTGAGTGTGGGAGAGCCAGCCCTACATCTTGTCTGCTTTGTGGTGGTGTTTGCAAGGGAGTGATTTCCTTCACTCTCTGATGCCCTCACTACAGGTAGCAGGTGGGAGAGTTGGCCCTGATGGGGACATGAAATCAGGAGAGCTGGTCTGACTCCTTACCTGCTGTAGGACTCAGGAGAGCAGACCCTGCACCATACCTTTGTAGGACAGTTGAACTGGCCCTGCAAGTGAGGATTGCAAGCCCAGAATCAAGAGTTTGAGTTGGCCCACACCAACATATACCCTATGGATAAACTGCTGGACTGCATGAAGAAGCCAGTTCCACAGACCCAAAACTACAGGATCTCCATGAACAGGACAATAACAACATATCTGAGAGAAGTCCCACTGAGGTTCCAGTACTGGCAAAGTAGCAGAAGCCAGAGGCCTCATACCAGACCAAGAAGTTATTATAACGAACATTTTCAAACAAAAAATGTGTGGACAAAAGGGAATATTGTGGGACACATTGATACACTACAGCTTCCATAATGAGGTTTTTTTTTTTAATGTTGGGGGAGGTTACAAGGCTGGAGGGTGGCTCTGAGGGGAGCTGGAAGCTGAGAGGAAACAGGGTGCATGATGTGAAATTCACAAAATTATAAAAAAGAACAACAAAAAGAAAAAAATAAGACAGTGTGGAGAAGGAGTTGAGGTCCTTTGTGTTCCATCCCTCAGAGGCTCCTTCAGAGGTTTTCTCCTTTAGAGTTCTTTCTCCTTTAGGCTAGTTCTTCTTCCTTTAGAATTATTTTTCCTTTAGGCTAGTTCTTCTTCCTTTAGAATTATTTTTCCTTTGGGCTTTCTCCTTTGGGGTTTTCTCCTTCGGGGCTTCTTCCTGTAGGTTCTTCTAGGCTTTTTAGTTTAGGGCATTTGGCTGGGACATTGGTGGAATAGGAACATCAGCTAAGTGCTTTCTCTGACTCTCTGAGCTAGCAGGCTTTCATCCCAGCATCTGGTTCCTGAGTCTTCATTGGTAAAATAGTATGACTGGGATATTTTACTTTTAGTTTTTTTTTTTTTTAAACAACAGCAAGGGGTCTACTGTGATCATTTCAAGCCTAGTGAAAAGTTTCCTATACATCCCAAGGAAGATTCCCCTGACCTGGTTCAATTCAGTCTATTTTTGATGAAAACTTATTTGGAAGGATATTGGGATATCTTTTTCCATCAACTTGTTTTTATTGGTTGTCTGTCACATGGCTATGTCACTTTTAGATGCTAAATGAGAAGCATGTATAAGGGAGAATAGAAACACACTCTGTCCCCATCACTACGGGTAACGTCCAGTATGAAATGTGGGTTTTCTTGAAGTAGAACATACTACTTTAATTATTATGTGCAATTTGGAAACATGATGAATATTTATACAATTAGAAACTTGGAAGCCTAACACAAATTTTTTCTGCTTGGACTCTGACATATACATTCTTTCTCTGATCTGGTCTACAAATGCAGAACCTGAGATAGAGGACAGCCTTGAAGCCACTGGTCTAAGGGAAGCACGCAGCAGAACTGGTTATGAGGGGTATGACCACTGATTGTCATTTCAGCTCTTTGCACACTTGAGTGACATTAGGACTTTTGTTACTTGTGTTTAAGCTTCTCAGCTCTGTGTGATAAGAATCAAATCAGACTTAGGGAGTGTGTGGTTTATCAGAACATTGAAAAAGCACATTTAAAGTTGCCCACAAGGGCAGCGGCTTCTTCTTCTTCTTCTTCTTCTTCTTCTTCTTCTTCTTCTTCTTCTCCTTCTTCTCTTCTTTTTCTCTTCTTGTTTTTATTCTCATTCTCCTCCTCCTCCTCCTCCTCTTTTTGATTTTTTGAGACAGGGTTTCTCTGTGGTGTTCTGGCTATCCTGGAACTCTCTCTGTAGACCAGGGTGGCCTCAAACTCATAGAAATCTACTTGCCTCTGCTTCCTGAGTGCTGGCAAGGGCTTCTTATAACCTCTTCATTGCTTTTTTAATATCTGCCCTGTTCTAATTTTTCTGTACAAAGATGGATATTCTTATACATTTCCAAATTAATATAATGCATATGGACATGAATTCGACCTATGTTTTTTATTTAAAACACACACATTCACACATTCTCCTCTGTATTGTTCTCATGAGATGTTATGACGTATTGTACACATGTATTAACATATCACATGTACCCCATAATATGCAAAATTGCCAAGTGTTTGTAAAAAAGAAAACAAATTAAACATGCACCTATGGTCTAATACAGTCATCCCACTCCTGAGTATTTATCCCAATGGAATGAAAACATGTCTAAGATACTAAGAGTCTATGTTGGCTTTCATTTTTCATTTTTCTTGAAGGCAGACATTTGATGATTTCTGTTTTAGGTTTTTGGTTTTATTGCTTTTACTTTTTCACTTACTAATGCTAAATTAAATTTACTTGAATTCTTCTCATATAAGCTATTGAACTTTGCATTCAGTTTTTGTGTGAAGCTTTAAGATTAGCACCCAGTGGGCTGGAGAGATGGCTCAGCGGTTAAGAGCACTGGCTGCTCTTCCAGAGGTCATGAGTTCAATTCCCAGCAACCACATGGTGGCTCACAACCATCCATAATGAAATATGGTGCCCTCTTCTGGCCTGCAGATATACCTGCAGACAGAACACTGTATACATAATAAATAAATCTTAAAAAAAAAAAAAGATTAGCACCCAGTTGGTGCCACTGTTTGGCTGTTTGGCAAGGCTGAGATACATTTAAGAGGTGAAGCCTTCTAGTAGAAGTACCTCACTGGGGGCAGGTTTTGCAAGTTTATAGTTTTGCCCAATTCCTATCCCTCTGGCCCTTTCCTGTGTGTGGATGAAATGTGATCTCTTTGCTTTCTGACGCTTAGAGTTCCTGCTGCCATGCCTTCCCATCATCATGGAGTGTGTCCCCTCAGAAACTGTAAGCCAAAACAAAACCTTTTTTTTCCTAACTTGCTTTTTGGGGTATTTTATCACAACAGCAGAAAAGTAACTAGCACACATTGTAGGCAGGTCTATCTCTGCCTTACCTTCTCCCCTGTGAGTTGCCAGTTAATATGGGGAAAAGCCCCTCCCCATTTCCCACCTCCATCCCAGGGAAGTTAAACAGAATCTGTAGCCAAAGTTGGAATTGGGAGTCTTTTCAATTACATTGCTCAAATACAAATTCTACAAATTTGTTTTTCAGAATGATGAAAAAGTATATTTCATCATTCTCATTGAGTCAAATACATGACCAAAAATAGATACGTGAGAAATTATATAAACTCTGGTCATTTGCCCACCTAGAGCTGGATTGGTTGAACAAAAGAATACATTTTTTTTCTGAGAAATGATGTCATTATATATAACAATCAAAGCAGGTGTGGTCTTTTGATATCAAATTTTGACATCAAATTACTGTGCGTGTGCGACTTGACAGTATGTGGAGGAAAATCATGTGATGGGGTCCCAGGATGCAAATTTGCTGCAGCTCATTAAGCATTCTGAGTAAAGCCTTCAGTTGTCATGAATGTCTTCCTCTGTTGTCAGACCTTTGGCTGATGAAGAGCTTAAAAAGATGGGGAAAGGAGCTGAGAGTTGAGGTGCTGGCATCTGTTCCTTCAAGAACCTTGTCTTCCAGAGTCTGTCTCCCAGAGTTATGGAGACAACATGGGTCTAGAACCTTCCAGGTAGGCTAGGCTGATCAGGAAGCCCTAGGGCTCTACTTGCCTCTTCCTCTTCTGTGCTGGGATTACAAGTACATACCGCCTCGCTTGGCTTTTATTTTTTTTAAGATTTTTTTTCTTTTTTTAAAAATATTTATTTATTACTTCAGGTTACATCTCCATCACAGTGCCCTCTTTCCACCCCTTCCCAGTCCCGCCCTCCCACCTTCTATCCCCTAACCCTTCAATCCCACTCCTCTGGAGTGGAGTGTCCCTACATAACAGTCCCCCGCCCCAGTTCAGCAGTCATATGAGGGCCAAGAGCCTCCTCATACACTGGGGACCTACAAGGGAGCACCACCAGGGCAAAGTGTCTCACTGACAGGAAACAATCGCTTGGCTTTTTAAAACTGAGCTATAGGGACTGAACTCAAGGTCTCATGCTTCATGGCGAACATTTCACCAACTGAACTATCTCCCTCAATAAGGATATTATTGTTATAATTAATTGTTATTATTATTAATTATATTTTTGATAAGGGTTTTTGAGAAAAGCCATGAGCAAAGTAATAAAAGAGGTGTGGCATGGAGAAGTGGGGGAGGTGAGCATCTGCTACCATATTGGTTGGACAGGGGCCTTGGAGAAGAGAGTTCCTGGTGTTATGTTGATATTATTTTCCTTACCTGTGCTCTGTCAGAGTGTAGAATGCCGCTCACCTTCCAGAACCAGGATATTCTGAGAATGAAATAAAATTCCTTTAGATTTTTATCAAGCCATCTGCTTCCTGACTCTCTGATCTTCTGAGCTCTTCTGCCATCCTCTCAGTGATCACAGCTGCAAACCAGTGCAGCCCAGGCCTACTGGGCACAAGGGCAGAAGTGTCCTTTTTTCAGCACACAACTACTTGTGATGAGTAATCTTGACCATCAGCCTGACTGGATCTGGAATCAACTAAAATAAGAGTCTGGTGTGGGGGCCACTTTCTTGATTAGATTATTTAACTCAAGAAGACTTAGCCTAAATGTGGCTAAAGGCAAGAGGTTGCACCTTTTGGTGGCGGGCAAGGTAAAAGGTTGTGCAAGAATGAAATTTTTGGGGTTTTGCTTGCTTTCCCTCACTCTTGCTAGCAAGTTCATCCAACCACTACTCCAGCATCCTGTCACCAGTACTGGAAACAGCTTCTTTGGGTTTTGAACATTGACTGAAGACCAGGATTTCTCCAGGAAGCGTGCAGGGTGTCAGTACCAGATTGGGATTGTCAAGATGTGCTATCTCATGACTGAGCAGCTACTGGATCCTCAGCCTCTCCAGACTTACAACTGCACCCCGTCAGTTGATTTAATAAGTCGTCTGCATGATTGCATCTATTCTATCAGTTCTGTTTCTTCAGAGAGCCTCGGCCAGCACATGTCTGCATGGCCTTACTTCGCCATGGAGTATGATTTCAGCAATCAGGCTTAGAGAGGACCTGGTCTGGAGAAAGGGAATCTACTTTTTACTTGATTAAAAACATCTGAAAGGGAAAATTTCAGAGGGATTCTCAACTTGCCTCTTTTCCATTTCTCTGGTTTTTTTTTTCTATGCTATATTAGTCTGATTGTTAAAAATGGATTGGAATTCTACTTCAGCAATTGTTCTTTTAATTTTCATTGCTAATATTAGTTTTGTTTACGGCCATAAAGGTAAATTTTAGTTGAATGATGCATCCTGTAGCTGCCATTAAAAAGTAGCTTGATTTACTTATTTTATTTGGAACCAAGAGTAGAGTGGGGGCTTCAAAGGGTGATGTCTGTCGGTCTGTCTGTCCTTCTATTCATCCATCCACCCATCCACTCTGTCTGTCAGAAGACGTAATTTGTAATACTTGGCTCTAAAAACCTGTTCGAGATAGTACAGCTAATATAAAGATCAACACACAGGACCAGTCCACTTATGCAGGAGAAAGGAATCAGTAAGTAATTACACAGTTGAAAATAAAAGTAAGTGGTGTAAATGCATATTTGCATGGCTAGGCATCAACCTGTAATGGCTGTGAGAGTCCCAACACATGACCTTTCCTCCCTTTCCTCTTCCTGAGTAGTCCCAAGGGGACAGTCTTACAGTCATTAGGTTTTAGTCATATCTCCTGCCACATTTGTCTTTTTCTCAACAAAATTCATTCATGGATTCATCTCTAGCTTTTATATCCTGCTTAAAGCTTCTTAGGTGCAAGATCTTGCAGGCAAACTTGGCAGTTAGTAATTTTCTTCTCTAAACTTCTAGTTTGCTGTGGGGCAGGGCCAGCTTAGCAGAGCTGAGGGGAAAAGCCAGACTAACAGGCATTTAAAAGGTCCAGTGTTTTCATTTATATCTTGTCTTAAGCTGGCTCAAAGCACCTCAGAAAATGAACAATCGGATCAAATCCCTTATATGAATATGGTTTTCACTGTGGTGTGTGTGTATGTGTGATATGGGAGGATGAAGAATGGGGATTGGCTTAGTTTCAGGTGAAGTATGACTGGAAGAGATAGAGGAAGGACTTAAGAGATAGAGGTTGAAGTTTAAAGTGGAGTGTAGGATTGCCGAAAGACTTTGGTCTCGTGGTCCAGAGATTGTGATGAGAATGCTTTCCCATGTGGTGATGGCAAGGAGGCCCCACTGCTTCCTGTGTGTTAAGAATTTTTGTTCTACAAAAGCATTTCACTTATTCCTGGAAACCCCATGAGACTGAGTTTGTCAATGGCATATGTTGGCTGTTTGCTTAGGCACAAGGCAAGATTCTGGCTCCTTGGAGCAAGGCACGGAGGGAAGAAAATTATATTTAAGGAAAGGTAAAGTCTGAGAGGCAAAAGGAAACTTATTGCTTAGTCTCACTGATGAGTAAATGAAATCTCACTTCACCAGCTAGAGCAAGAGATGATGTGAGTGATAGGCTAAGCTATGAAGGAACTGGAAGAGGATGCTGGAAAAAAGGATGAGATTGCTCAGTCAGCAACCCTGCCCCAGCACCAGGTAGCTTTGTCTCGAAGATGTGTACCTCTCCACATGTTGGGTTTATTCTTTGTCTTTTCTATGTTGTTTTATCCATACAGCATTCCTTTAATCCTAGCACTCAAGAGACAGAGGCAGGCAGATCTGTATGAGTTTCAGGACAGCCAGGGCTGTTACACAGAGAAACACTGTCTCAAAGCAAGCAAGCAAACAAAACCTCAACCAACCAACCAAACAAGCAAAAGAAGCCAAATAGTGATTTCAGTCAGTAGACATATGCACTAATGGGACTTTTTGGGTTTCAAATTCTCAAATTTAAAACAATGGGTCAATCAGCTCTGCTATATCCATGTTTGAGAAGCTTTTTGCTGGGTTACAGAGAAAAGGGAGTCTGTACTGTAAACTTTTCTGATGAAGCAATGAGTCTGGGGAAAGGGTGGTTCCAGGGTTGGCTCATCACTAAATGATGTCCGGGGGGAAATATCTATGATTCCTTGACCATTTCCAAGATAGAGTGGTGACCAGTGTTGCTGTGGTAACCAGGGCCTGTGGGCTCTTCTGAGGAGGAGGGAAGAGTCAGGAACAGCACCCTTTGTGTAACATTATCTTATCTGGAGTCAAACCATGTTGCAGGTCTATGGAGCCTAAATCTGGTACAGTTTTGGAATACTCTTTAAGGAAAATGTTTTAAAATACAAAATTTTGGCTAGAGGAGCAGTCAGGTCCTTGAGAGTGTGAGGTCCTGGGACTTCTCAGTCAGTCAGGCTGGCTGCATTTCTTCCTTTGTATCTGTGGCCCACCTGAGTCACAGGAAGCCAGGTCACTAGGGCTGCAAGAAGTAGGAAAGCAAGTGCCTGCTGTCTGTGACTCTGGGGGAGTGGAGGAGGATCCTGGTTGGAATAAGAAACCAGTTTGCTCCCACAGGTATCCGTGGGTGGATGCACAGCAGTGGGACAGAAGCGTGCTGCAAAGTGTGCTTGTGGTAACTGTGGACAGGATGCGGTGGGTTAAAGGGTCCCGACCCTCATGTCCATCTAGGATCTCGGTATATGGCTGGTCAAGTGGTAGATGTGGTCATCACCTGAGAGGAGGTGCTGATGAGCTGAGTTCCTGTGGCCTCCCAATCTCCTTCCAGTTATGTGAGATGCACAGACACAATTCTTTTTGTGCTTCTACACTCCCAGACACTCCCAGTTAGCTCATGAGAGGCCCCATGGCACCTGTAGAATTCTCTGTGGGGAGTTCTTCTCCTTTTGAATGGTTTCTCCTGTCCTAAGTTATGTTAAAAATATTATATGTGTATTTTTATTTCATCTTAATATATCAATGACACAATATTAATTGCACCAACAATTCTTTAGTTTGTTTAGTTTAATTCTTTAGTTTTAAGGCCCCATCTATGGAAGTTATCATAGCTAAAGTGCAGAATATTCATTCAGCCAGTGTTGTGGGCAGGGATGCAGGTGGGTAGCAGAGAACTTGCCTAAGATGTATGAGCTCCTGGTTCAATCAACTCCCCCCCCTCTCTCTCACGCGCGTGTGTGCACGCGCGCGCACACACTCACACACGCGTGCACACACAAACATACACGCACACACACGTGTGCACGCACACACACGCACACACATGCACACACACAGACATGCGCACACATGCACACACACACGCATGCACACACGCGCGCACACACACACACGCACACACACACACACACACACACACACACACACACACACACACACACGAGTCTCTTGTCAACACTGACACAAAGCCAGTATGTAGCTCTGGTTAGCTAGCCAGCAAAAACTACTAGAAAAACCTGATGGTGCCCAAAGGCAGCAATTTCAACATAGGTAGCAGCGATAAGTGTCCTAGGCTGTCTCCTAACTTACACGCCTGAGTACACAAGGTATTTGAGTCTCTAGGTACCACCGAAGTCAAAATGTCAAGAGTACAGTTTCTGAGGTCAGAATCAGCTTCCTAGACTGTCCTAACCGTCGGCTCCCTCCCTGACTATTGCTGTAAGAGTAAATGGTGAGGGAACTCACCCCCTCAGTTGGCATAGTTGGACCCCTTAACAGGAAGCAGACTGGAGAAGATGAGGGCTTCTTCTAGCCCTCTGAGGACCCCACTATGCTCCTGACTAGGTCTTTCAAATGTGAGTGCGCCTCAGGCTGCTTCCCAGCTTCCAGCTGGATCCTGGAAAAGGCTCTCCCTCAATTTCCTGTTCTTCAGCATTATTAAAACTGTTCAGTTGTCCACCCCCACCCTGCTGCTTCTTTTCACATGGAAGGAGAGAGCATTACCCATAATTCTTTGCCATGAAGAACACAGGAAATTGTTGGAGATGAGACTGTGATCCAGCTCCAGAGTGTGAGAAATGAGTGGTGTGAACACACACACACACACACATACACACACACACACACACACACACACACACACACACAAGGGTGTGGAGAGAGAAAAGGAGAGAGAGAGAGAGAGACAGAGAGAGAGAGAGAGAGAGAGAGAGAGAGAGAGAGAGAGAGAACAGAGAACAGTCAGGGTTATGAAGTCCTGCAGTCCTGCAGTTATTTCTGGCTTTGAATTGTGTCCAAGTCTCATACATTCACAGACAGCCTCGCCAAGGCCCACAGCTGTCCTGCATTTTCAACAGATCCCACAGGGCCTCGATGAGGCTGAGAGACATTCCTTTGCTCTGACACAGGGGCTAAAGGGAAGGGTTGTAACATCTGAGGCTTTGGAGGTGGGGAGCCTGTCACCCTGACCTTCCCAAAGTGCCCAGGCATACAGGTCGAAGAGAGTACTAGATGGCACAGCCAGGAGTGTCATGTGACCGATGGGTGACTGTCCTCAGAGCCCATACACCTAGTGTGCTCTGCTTTCTGTGGCTGTGGAGGACAGACACATATTCCTGTTGCTATTTGGGATGTTTGTCACAGGAAAGGCATGCTCCTCTGGAGATCTTCCCAGCTGTCAGTAATGTGCTGATATACCAAGGCCAATCCAGAGCAGGCATGCCAGATAAACAGGATGTCCACAGTATGTGAGAACACATGAGTGTAGTGATCCTCTGCCCATCTCTCAGCCCTATATGGGACTGGCATGCCTTGCTCCATCTGCCTGCGTAGGGCAGGAACACAGGCATGGAACATGTGTGAGAAAAGCTTTCTCTTTGGCTATAGGAGCCATTGGAATGACTTGGAGAAATCTGGCACAAATGGGAAAGAATGTGGATTTCTTGTTAGCCATGTACTTATTGGAAGCACTTTAAGGCATCCCAACACACTGGGGAAAACATAATTAGATCATCGGTGGCTATTGTGGGAGACAAGGGGGCCGGTCTACAGGAATAGCTCTGCATGCCAGTGGAATCCGCTTCGTGTTTTCTTCTTGTCAGACACACATTAGTTATTTGCACGAATGTACAGAGACAAGGAGTTGTGTCGTTGCCCTTCTTGTTTGGAGACGCTGTGTCTGTTGATGATTAGTGTGTAAACATATTCTCAAGGAGGCAGCAGTGGCCCCTTCAGCAGTCCTGTACAGGCCCAGCCCTTGGAAGAAAAACAGGAGTCATCTTGGTGTGGGCTCTTCTGTGGCCAAGAGTGTCAAAGGTGAAGCCCAGAGCAACAGTGAGCTGGCAGGACATTGCAGTTGAAAGAGAACTTAGCTTCTTCTCTGACCTGGGTTTACAGATATGGGAACCATGGCTGTGATTGCACATGATCTCCTAGAAATAGGGCCAGAAAGTCAGATACCTGATTCTTATCCTCCAGGATGCCATGGTGCTTCTCATGACATGTTTTTCTATATCAAATACAACCTCATTTACATGGATTCAGTGTTGTTGCTTACTGCTTTAAATTGAATGTTGATTATTTTAATCCTCTGATTTTTATTTATTTATTTATTTATTTATTTATTTATTTATTTATTTATTTTTGTTTTTTCGAGACAGGGTTTCTCTGTATAACAGCTCTGGCTGTCCTAGACTCACTTTGTAGACCAGGCTGGCCTCGAACTCACAGAGATCCGCCTACCTCTGCCTCCCAAGTGCTGGGATTAAAGGCGTGCGCCACCAACGCCCGGCTTAATTCTCTGATTTTTAAACTCCAATAGAAAGAACAAGAAGGAAACACCCTTCTTACTTTTTTTTGTCTCTTATTAGCTCAAAATTTAGAATTTAAAAAATTTTTTAATGATATAAGAGAGGCTAATTGCATAAAATAGAAATTTTACATAAGAAGAAAGAAGGTGAATTACAATACGAATCTTCAGAGAGAATCAATATTTTTTTCATGTATAAAAGTTTGTAACTCTATGCTGGATCACAGTTAAAAGCTTGTATATGTATGACTGTTTACTTACATGTGTGCATGTGCACCATGTTTATGTCTGGTGCTGTGGAGACCAGGAGAAGATATAGAAATTGAAGTTACAGATGGCTGTGACTCACTTTGGGGGTGCTAGGAAACAAACCCAGATCTTCTGTAAGAACAGACAGTACTCTTGGGTAATGTCGTCCCTCCAGACCTGCAGTATCACAAGTACTTTCACATAAGTGTAGATTTACATGTCTTCCCTCCCTCTCTCCCTTCCTCCCTCATTCTTATCTTTTCTGTGTTGTTGATTTGTTGTTATTGCTATTGTTTGGGACAGGAGCTCATTCTGTTGCCCAAGCTAGTTTGAAATTCATTGTGTAGTGATGGGGTGGTGTTAAGCATTCTAAATGTTGATTGGTCCTGCTTGTTATCTGTTACTTACTTTGTCTCTGATTGGTTAAATAAATGCTGAGGCCTGGTGATTGGGCAAAGACAGAGATAGGTGGGACTAAGGTACGCAGGCTTTTGGAGAGAGAGAGAGAGAGAGAGAGAGAGAGAGAGAGCGCATTTTGGGAAGAAGAAGCCTCGGGGAGAAAGCCAGGAACAAAGAAGGAGGACACGCCATGGGTTAGATTAAAGAAGGTCATTCCACGTGGCTTAGAACATCGCCATAGCATGGAGAATATGTATATATGGGGTCATATTTGGGTAATAGAATTATGAGCTAGCTTAGATGGGCTAGGATTGCACAATTCAGGCTTAGGCCTGTTAAAATCCACCTGGTGTCTGTGTGTATTCATTTATAATGGCGGATTAAGGATTAACACCGCCGACCAATTAAAGATAATATAAATACTGGTTAAATAATTTAATTGGCCATTTTTTTCTACAGTGTAGATTAAGCTAGCTACAAACTATTAGGATTCTTCCTGCCCCAGCCATCCAAGTGCTGGTTTCAGACACCACACCTGTCACTGTAAAATGAACATTTTCTCTTTTTTTCCCATTATATTTTATTCTTTTTTTTTTCAGCTACATTGACAAATTATTCTGAAAACATGGAGCATACAAAATATGTTGGGGAAAGCAGTGAAGAATTAGGATCTGGAGGAAACCTAAAACCATGGCAGTCTCAAAAATCCAGCATGGACTCCTGTCTGTATCGAGTAGATGAAAACATGACTGCCTCCACATACAGTCTGAATAAGATCCCAGAGAAGAATTTGGAGACGGTTTTATCACAGTCAGTACAGTCTATTCCTTTGTATCTCATGCCTTGGCTGAATTCTGTAGCAGGTAAGTTGGTTTTTGTTTTTTAAGACTTTTACAGAGTATATAGTAAATAAATAAGACAAGTCTTCCTTTTGTGTTTCAGTAGCATACATACATCTTTGAACCTAGGAGAAATTTCATCTTCAAGATGAACATTTTCAATGTAAACAAATATGTTTGCGATATTACTTTTGGTGACACACAGATCTGTCCATCCTATGTATCTTATACATAGAATATTTACTCATCTTTAGGTTTTGGGTGCTTGAGGATGACTTTCCTCTCCAATAAATTACTATACAGTGAAGTTTCACTGAATTATATACTGGCTCTTGTCATAACCCTCATTTCATAAGTAGAGTTTCTGGGTTACAGGCTGCACATATATCCAAGGCATACTGTATCTGTAGTTTGTATTTGGGGCTTCAAGACTTTTAACATCTAAGGTTTGGAAGTAGACTCGGCTCATCTGACATGATATTTATTAACTAATATGAGATGATGTATTAATAAAATTCAAATCCTCACAACCCAAAACAAGAAAAACTTCAGGAAGCTTTGCTGGAGTGTTCTAGAAATCACCATTCAAAGTAAGCTCAATTTGTGAATGAAAAAAATTTAAACTGAAGTTTTTACTTTCTAAAAAATGAACTAAGAGAATAATGATAGTAAAATATGCTGCTTGTATTTATGGAGAGGTCATTGCAGTTTTGGAGTGCAGGGCAGGCACATTTAGATAGAACAGGGAAAAAAAGAAAAGTAAAGAAAAAGCCTATCCTGAAGGTAATTTCTGATTCAGTGTGGGCCTAAGTTGAGCTCATCCGAGAGCTCTGGGTGAATTCTACATGGCAGATATTTGGGCCTGGCAGGTATTTGCCAGATCATGTGTTTAACCCAAGTGTTTGTGCTTCAGAATGGCTCTCCTCAGCTTCATCATTGCCCACCTCTTGTCAGAACTCCTGTCATTCACACTCCATGACCTTTGACCCACCAGCTAATAGTGGATCCTCTTAGCTGCTCATTAGTTTTGCAGTGACCTTGGCCTCTGTTTCCAGAGACTGGATCTGTATCTCTGCCACTTCCCTGTTGAAGCAGAATCATGAATCCAGGACTATCTCTATGGCAGACTGTCTTCTGATCGCCAAACATAGCATGTATCTGAGCACTTTCAAATAAGTGTAGCGGGAACTTTGTACCAGTCTCTTAAGCAATAAGTGGGTCATATTTTTATTTTATTCATATATTCTTATACTTTAAAAATAAAACATTTATCTTACTATAGGTCGGATATCTTCAAATTAAAAAATCTGAAGCTCTTTGAGTGTTGACGTGATGCCACAAGTGTCAACACACATTGTCATTTTTAAAAATTTATTCCTTTCTCATAAATTACATCCAGAACACAGTCCATCTCTGTCCCCCCAATCCACTCTTCCTCCATTTCCTTTCAGAAAAGGACAGGCCTCCCATGGGCATCAACCAAACATGGCATATCAAGTTACAATAAGATGGGCACCTCCTCTCATATTAAGACTGGATGAAGCAACCCAGTAGGGGAAAAAGGTCTCGAAGCAGGCAAAACAGTCAGAGAGAGCCCCTGTTCCCACTGTTAGGAGTCCCAAAAGAAGACCAAGCTACACAACCATAACATATATGCAGAGGGCCTAGGTCAGATGCATACAAGTTCTGTGACTGTTGGTTCAGTGTCTGTGAGCCCCTAGGAACCTAGATGAGTTGGGTCTGTGGGTTTTTTTTTTTTTTTTTTGGTGTCCCTGACCCCTCTGGTTCCTACAACTCTTCATCCCTGTTTTTCTGTAGATTCTCTGAGCTCTGCCTAATGTTTGTGGCTGCCTGTGGTTCTCTGCACCTGTTTCTATCATTTGCTGGATGAAACTTCTCTGATGACAATTTCACTAGGCTCTTGTCTATGAATATAGCAGAAAATCATTGGGAATCATTTCATTGCCATATATGTATATGTGTATATATGACATGCATGTACATATACACATATATGACATATGTATGTATATATATCTATGTCATATCAATGTGGCATATATCATGTGATTGATGTGTGTGTATATATATATGTATGTATACACACACACACACACACACACACACACACACACACACACACACTATGAAATGATCCCTAATCATTTTCTACTATACTCATAGACAGAAGCCTAGCAAAGACCTAGCCTGGTCTATCTTGGTTCTATCTTGGGTCTTTGGGCTATCCAGCCTCCATGCACAAAATTATTTAAGAATATTGAGAAAAATTCCATCCAGGTTATATGTATAAGGCTCACTTAGCACATAAATGAACTTTACATGGCACATGAATTTCACCTTCAACTCAATGCCATAGCCAAGCATCTCACAAGCAGATGCTGTAGTCTGAGACAGTTTGGGACCAAGCATCTCTGATGAGGGACCCACAACCTATAGGTGATCTGAAGGGAGATGACAATAAATGCAGATAGATCTCAAGAAAAGATGGATCTGAGTCCTGAAAAACCTATAGAAAGTATCATGGCCAGCATTGCATGAAATTACACTGTGCCACATCTGGACATACTGTGAAGTCCACACATGCAGAAGTGGACTGGTTTTCTCTGATTAATCAACTAATTAGGAGACTTGATCTAGGACACTTAAGGAGCAAGTGGAAGTCTTGAGACAAGAATCCCAGTCAAGCCTAAGTTCCTCATATTTGTTTTCTTCTGGAACTAAGGAGAACTAATGGCTTTGGAAACTCTTCTCTCTTTAACCCTTCAGACTCCTATCACTAAGGGCAATAGTAATTAACCCTATGTTATGAGCTGAGGAGTTTAGAAAGGACTAGTGCATGGCAGTATTTTTTCCCTCTCCCTGTTTTAGAAATATGGGCCCATGTGTCTATAATCTGGAAAAGGCTCCAGATGTCCACTTACTTTGTGTCCTACTCAGCTTTACCTGTCAACTTGACACAGCCTGAAGTCATCTGAGAGAAGCCTCATTTGAGGAAGTGCCTCAATCAGATTGGCTTGTGGGCATATCTGTGGTGATTGTCTCAATCATTAAGTGATGTACAACGATTCACCCCACTGTGGGTGGTACAATCCTTATGCAAGTGGTCTTGGCTTGTGTAAGAAAACCAGCTAACCATGAGTCTGAGATCCAAGTAGCATCATCCGTGGCTTCTGAGGTGCTTCTTTGGCCGTGGGCGAGCTCCCTGCTTAGAGGTGATGACAGGCAGAGCGTCAGACTTTGTGTCCCAGCTTTGAGGCCCTGCTCTCATTTCCCTCAGTGATGGACTACGACCCACCAAATAAATCTCTTCCTCTCATTCCATTTAGTCACTGCGTTTTCACAGCAGCAGGAATCAAACTAGAACACTGTTTGGTCATACTAAGTAAGTCTCTTTGAAGGAACAATGGAGAACTCTTACAGAAATGGGCAGCCACAGAAAGTTCTCATTATCCTATAGTGTTAAGGGAAAAAAAAGTTCATGTCACCATTGTTGCTAGACTTACTATGCCCAGTCTTTGTAGGCATTCCAACAATAGTTACTACTTTCAGGGAACCAAGACATATATTTTTTCCATTACAATAACTGATATTTGCTTTCCAGTGAAATCTAATTCACTCAAATCTTATCAAGTAATATCTAAATCGTAGTATTTTCCAGGATTAAGCAGCTTTCTGCTAGCATGGTAAAGCATATAATATCTAATGTCACTGAAGTACAAGCCATAAAAAAGAAAGCTGATGGCTACAAAAAGATGTCATCTGAGGCCAGATCAAATGGATGGATGCAGTGACTTCCCACCAAATAAAAACGTCTTTGACTCAATAGAAAAAATCTGCTTCATCCTGCAATGAACATGTCCTTCCCTAGAGCAGCGCTGATAATTAATGCCACAAACTCTTGGTTAGAAATATATATGAGTTTGGTCATAAATGTTCTCAGGCATTTTAAATGTCAATGATGTGAATAGCCTCTATTATTCCAGAATGATAGCTTGTTCCCAGACACTGCTACTTTGCAGAGAATGATGACCGCTCTGGCACACAATGAGGCATTCCGGGAACATGCCTGAAGGATTTGGAAGACTTGCCCGTAGTGCTGAATCAGAGGAGCAGAGGCAGCATATACGGGCATAAGCACATGAAAGGACACTCAATCTCAGCTCTCTCCTTACTTCCACTTTTTCGATCAGATCATGAGTCAGTGTGTGAATATTTGAGACTTGGAAAAAGTTCTCTGTTTTCCTTTTTGGACAATGGTCCTTTCTTTGGCCTCCAGGGCTATGTGCTCTGTTTCATAGTCTCTTCTGCTTTCTAGACACATTGTTTTCTTGTCTTTTTAGAAGGTCTCTGGGTGCTTGACTTTGGTGGGTGACTGAGACAGAGGGATTGTGGGATCATCAGGAACAAGGGATACTCATACACATCAGAACATGGGAGTCTGTTCTAAGAGCAGCAGGAATGCAATGGACTTCACAGAAGTAGAAAAGTTGGAATCATAGCTTTACCTCTAAAGTTTAATGAGCTTAGAGGCTGGTGTTAGCTTTTGCATCAAGAAAAAGCTAATCAGACTGAAGCTTGATGGGTTTGAGAGTGCCCACCAAAACATAGTTGGTTTTGTTTGTTTGTCTAATCCTGATCCTCAGAGTCACCTGTAGCCCAGGCTGACCTCACACTTGCTGTGTAGCTGAGGGTGACTTCAAATTTTTCATCTCTCTGCCTCCACCCCCAGGTAGTGTGATCAAAGGTGTGCTCCATTGCTCCTGGCTTATGCTGTGCTGGATGGGGATGAAACCCAGGCTTTGTGAAAGCAGGCAGATGTTGTCCTATGAGCTACACCCCCAACCCTATTTCTCTCCCACCCTCCTTTTGAGATGGGGGTCTCATGTAACTCAGGATAACCATGGACTTATTATATAGCTGAGATTTATCTTGAATTTCTGACTGTATTTACTCTACCTTCCCCTACATATGTGCTAAGAATATTGGTGTGTGTCACCATGCCTAGTGCAAAATGTGTATGTTACACCTCATGTTTTGGACCAGGCAGAGTGAGTGTCCCAGCTAATATCTTCTCACCTGGAGTGGATGTTGTCTGTGCCATTGTGTGTTATCTGCAGCTGGATGGTGACTAGGAGGATATTCAGGTGCTGAAGGACCTGCAGGAGACAAAGGACCTGAGTGGTGTAGTTTCATAAACACTCCATCCTTCCTACTCTCCCACTCTGATTCAGGACAATGAGTCTAGGAACCTCAGCCTATTCTCACATTAAAGATTCAAGAAAAGACCCTTTGTACCTGCGTGGTGAGGGGAAGAAGAGTCTGTAAGATGTCCCCAGAGGACTCTTAGAAGTCTTACTCCAGCAAGGGTGGAGGGGATCTCATCCAGGTTACTGCCAGATTTCTGGTGTCATTGTAGGGGCCAAATTATACCATGAGATCAACACCCGTGAAGGGTGAAGGGCACAGTCTGGCCTACTAAACACTCAGACAATTCTAGAATATTTTTCTTTTCCACATTAACATCTCACCAACAGGATTGGGGTTAATAAAAGTGGATTATGATGGAGAGAGCTATTAGGCACAGACTGTTTTTAAACAAGAGTGGTTAAGGAAGCCTGAAGTCAACAGGGAAGATAGAGACAAGGGCTTGGGACGTTTGAATCCTGCATCACCTACAGTTAATGACAAGCAGCTGGACATGTCTGCCCTCTACAAAAATGTCCCGTGGAAGATAAACATCCATAAAAGCTTGAAGAGAGAAAGCACAGGGAGGAGTCACACTCAATGAGTCACAGACATTAGGATTTAAAGTAACCGTGAATTTGTTAAAGGTCCTGATGATGAAATAGGTAACATGTAGAAACAGACATGTATAAGCAAAGTGTTGGAGACTGTGAGAAAGTAGAGAATAAATGAGGGTGCTGAAAGAATGTGGTGTCAGTAGGGCTTGTCAGTAGGCTGAATATGCTGAGAGACTAGTGGGATTGAAGACAGCACAGTAGAAAGCACCATCTCAGATATCAAGAACAACAAAGAATCGGTGTATGATTGGGTTAAAAATGTGGGACAATAGCAGATATTCTTTATAGATTAACATAAGTTTATTTCATGCTCAACACAAACTGACAAGCTATTCATTTCCTCCAAGGCTAGGAATATCAACTTTTACAGGCTGGAGACCAATGTCTTTCAATCTTCTTGCCTAGCTCTTCATTGGTTATGGAGGGAGAAGGTGAGGGATGAGACAAGAGGGAAGGAAGAGGGAGAGAGAAGGAGGCAATGAATGGAAGAGGGAGTGGAATGGGGAGAAGGGGAGACGGCGGGAGAAGAGGGAGAGGGATGGGGAAGGAGAATGAAATCAATGGGGGAAAAAAGGAGGGACAGGGCAGAGAAGAAACCATTCACATGTAATTCATACATCTTTCTGCAAATGCATCCAGGAACGCAAACTTAATGAAAAGATGCCTGTGTGCTTAAAGGGAAGATGAGACATTAGGACTAAAAGAAAGTTATTCTTATAACATCAACTCAGGTCATTCTGTTACATTAATACATTAATCTTCACTGTAGTATTTTGAATAAATTCACACAAAAAAACCTTTAGGGCTTAAAGAAATGAGAAAGAAATAGATCATGTAAAATTTGATGAATAATTTCTGGAAATTAGTCTTCACAAATTCTTTTCTTTATTTTAGCACAATGTTTTGCTTTAGATGCTAACTGGTCTACTTAAGCAAAGTCTAAAGCTAAACTCATTAAAGGAAAAAAATGCTGGCTTAAAATATTTGCTTTTCTCCTAAATTTATGCCTTTTGTTTCCATTCAGTTACCACACATTTCCATGTGGATGGGCTAGTGTGTAATTAAAATAATATGTCCAACATAAAAAGAATCCAGTAGAAGAACATTCAGTATTAAGGAATCTGAAGACAATTTTATCAATTATTAGAAACTGGAATATGAAGAAATGAAAAGTTTAAAATTAAGACAAGATAGTAGAGAGTAATTAAAATAAATAAAATTATGTCAATATATACATACTGATTAAAATGATCGGTTAAATTTATATTTCAAATTTCATATTTCATTTTTTAACTTTTTGACAAAAACAAAATCGATAAAAGTGTTATGAACAGAAAAATATATCAAATAAATAATATATTACAGTAATACCAAATAGATATGAAATTAAGAAGTTATAGAAGTTAGAATTTGTTCACCCTGATGAACCTGCAATTTTGTAAGATGAAGCCTTCTTGAATCTGTTGAGAATGAGTCACATTATCCTCATACACTTGAGGCAATGCTGAGGCACTGTAAAAAGTGAAATTAATGAGCCAAACTATTTAATGCAGCCCTGTGGCATGGAGTTAGGCCAGGCATCCGACTTTTATTTCCTTTGCAGATGTACTGGATAACAACATGGTTGGCCTGATGTCACAGTGGCTAATCCCTCACAGTGATTAGAGAATGTAGATTGTTCTCCATATGCTCATGGTACAGCTGTAAAGGTACACTACACACCCAATGACAAATGAACAGGAAATGTCAACCTGATGCAACCTGGTCATGGGAAATATGATCACACACCAGTGTTTGAAAGAAAACTCAAACTTGGGTGTTTTCAAGCAACTCTATAGAATATCCCATGAATTTAATTATCATATGTATAAATAGAAGGGCATTGATAATGACGTTGGCAGGTTGTGGTGACAGTTATTTAGCAAAGATCACAGGATCTGTGTAATATACCTCCTTCAACACCAGGAGTGAGTTCTACCTCAGAGGCAAGTTCTAGCCCAGGATGAGTTCTGTCCAGGGATGAGTTGTAGTCCAGGGTGAGTTCTAATCCAGGGTGAGTTGTAGTCCAGGGTGAGTTCTATCCAGGGATGAGTTCTAGTCCAGGTTGAGTTCTAGTCCAGGGTGAGTTCTAATCTAGGGTTAGTTCTAGTACAGGGGTAAATTCTAGTATGGGTGAGTTCTAACCCAGTGGTGATTTCTAGTCCAGGGTGAGTTCTATCCAGGGATGAGTTCTAGTCCAGGGTGAGTTCTAGTCTAGGGTGAGTTCTAGTACAGGGGTAAATTCTATATGGGTGAGTTCTAACCCAGTGGTGATTTCTAGTCCAGTATGAGTTCTAGTCCAGGGTGAGTTCTATCCAGGGATGAGTTCTAGTCTAGGGTGAGTTCTAGTACAGGGGTAAATTATAGTATGGGTGAGTTCTAACCCAGTGATGAATTCTAGTCCAGGAGTGAGTTCTAGTCCAGGGTGAGATCTAGTTTAGGAGTGAGTTCTAGTCCAGGGTGAGTTCTACTCCAAGGTGAGTTCTAGTTCAGGGTAAGTTCTAATGCATGGTGAACTGAGTTCTACCCAGGGATGAGTTCTAGTCGATAGGTGAATTCCACCAAGGTTGAGTTCTAATCCAGGGTGAGTTCTAGTCTAGAGGCAAATTCTAGTCCAGGGATTAGGTTCCATTATCACCGGTGTTTGACTGAGGAAAATACTCATGACTAGTGATGATTCTGAAGCTCAAAGTGAAGACTTGATTCTAGGGGCCATGAGTTCTGTAATTGCTCAGCAACTGAGCTCCCTGCCTCAAATCTGTTGAAAAGACTTAACAGTTTGAACAGTTATAAAAGTAGTGCATCTTACATTCCTATCACGGTGGAAACACATTGAAAATTAATGCCAGGATCCAAGATGGTGCCGTCCATAAAGCATGGTATCTGAGTAGTAGGTGAATGAGATTAATCACTATGGAGTGAATGTGAGGTCCCACAGCCGACTGTGAAATACAGATGTTGTCTGAATTTCCTCAGTGAATGCTGAGACTGGTCAGCACTCAAAATAGCTCACGCAGGCCTCAGGATCACCACCCTGAAATCAGCTAGCTTGGTCACCTGTCTGGAGAGAAGCACTGGTCAGAGCAGATCTAGCCCACGGGAGGATCCAGCCCCAGGCTCCAGGCACAGATCAGCTGCCCCGCCTGTCTGCCTGATATCCAGCCCGCATGCGGAACTCTACACCCAACTGGGAAAAACAGCCTGACCACAGAGCAAAGGGATAACTAAGCTTAAAAAATATAATAAAAATAAAATATAAGATTTTCAAATGATAATTTATCAAAGGCATACTTACCTTACTGGCATGAAAGGAAAAATGGTCTTAATTTCAGGTTAGAATGTGAGACTGCAGGTTACCACATAGCTCACATACTCTTGGATATCAGTTTATAAGTTTATATATATATATGAAAATATCCTTTATATATACATATATATGTATGCATATATGTATATATATATAAAGGATATTTTCGTTATTTGGCATTAAAACAGGAGATAAGAGGTTATCTTATCTCTTCAACCATTGAAGTCCCTTAACTGATGGTTGAGAACTTGCTTGCAACATAGTCACAAAGCTACTAACTTTAGCTCCAAAATTTGCCAGACCTTCAAAAAACAGACAGCATCCCTCGTAGGCACAGTTTCAAAGCCTAGGGCTGGGGAAGGCTCTTTCTAACTCACTGATATCAAAGAAAGATAGAGTGTAAAACAAAAACGATGAGTAAGTTTCATCTTGACGATAGTTGCAAAACTTTTAATATGTTAGCCAATCAACAAGTATATATTCCTACAAAACATATGACATCTGATTTTCTAAGTATGAAGCTGAGAAATACGATGATTGACGAGCTTTGTGGTTTTTTTGTGATGCAATTGCACAATCAGGAGTACATGCCAAACATCTGTTTTCAAAATTCTGTCTTGATAACAGGGATTATTTTCCAGAACAATAATTTTTTCACTTATTAAAAATGCCTCTTTTACATTGAGACTTATCAGAGGTGTGTGCATTTAAATACAGTGAAGCAGCCATTTCTCCTTACAGGAAAGGTCAGAAATTTGGGGCTGTCTGTTTTTTTTTTTGTTGTTGTTGTTGTTGTTTTGGTTTGTTGTGGGTTTTTTTGTTTTTGTTTTGTAATAAAAGAAAACCATGCAACTCACTTTCAAATTCTCTTTTTTAGGGACTTTACCATAAGAAAGCCAATGGATGTCTACAGCACATAGAATTTTCTTGCTAACTCTCCATTTTCTAGTGTACATGCTTCACAATATTTTTTGTGTATTGTGTTGTGTAGCCAAATCATTGTAATATGATCCCAAGGATCTTCGACCTATAAAGCCAAATGATAGAACCAGTTTGAACCTGCAAATGAATTATTACCAAGTCAAGTTGTCCTACTTTTCATAAGAAAATTTATGAGTCCACCTTGTGCCCACATTAGAGACTGGGGCTCTGTTGTGAAGGTCTTCAGAAATGCTTCCACCTAGGAGGTGGCCCAGAGAGTCTAACATGGAGGTGTTGGGAGGACTGCTCAAAGTATTCTGAAAACTATCTCATCCAAAATGATCAACATCACCCATGATCTACTCCAAGTGGATGGCTTGGCAATGTGACCAATGTTCTTGTCCAATGATGATTTATCAAAACACATTTTGGAATGCTAATAGGGAGGCTTCTCTTGAACTCAAAATACTTTTAAAGAACTGTATTAGTCCCAGCTGATTTGAACATTGAAGGTATATTCAGGAAAGAGAAAAGGCTGGGCAGTGGTCATAGACCTGCCCTTTAAATTGCAAGGTGGAAATACTACTTAAAGAAACAGCCTTTTTTCTTTTTCTTTTCTTTTCTTTTCTTTTTTAAGAGTTTCTAAACCTGGCCCAGTCCTAGCTGGAGTTCCATGGGTTGTATAAATATTAATAGAAATTTCAATGGCCTTGACATCAAGCCCCTCAAAAGAGTCGTTAGAAGAAATGTGCTTGTCTGTTTTAACAGCTAGCCAGACTAAGCATATTATACATTAGAAAGTCAGTCCCTTGTGTTTACCTTTATTAGTATTGGGATTGCAAACAGTTTGTCTGAGGAAAGAAAAGGAGACTGAAGTCCTTCAGAGCGCCTCTCATTAATTCTTTGTGCAAACAAACTCCAGTTTGGTATAAAGTGAGATAACCTAGTGGGTGTTTTGTAGAGGATGTGCAGTCACTTTGTTTAGCAGTTAACGTTTATCAAATGTGATGAACCAAGAGACGAGCCAGGCAAAGTTTGCAGGCAGTAAATCTCAAAACATTCCCCAAACACCCAATGTCCAGACTTCAGCTTCGAACAGACTTTAAGAGTCAAAGGTTATAGTTCTTGCAAACAGAGGGAACAGCACATGGAGTTTGTGTTTATTTTTGTGTCTCTTAAAAAAAATCAAGTGTGGCCTCCAGTGATATAAAACTATCTTTTTTTTTTTTTTAACTAAGGCAGAGAGTCAATCATGTTCAGGTTTTCTCTATTTTGTTTTAACAAATGTTTGGATGCATTTGTTCTAAATAAGATGTTTGTAAGGAGGGGCACATTGGGTCAGTGGCCCATGAGCCAGCACACATCTGCATACATGGGTGGGGCTTTTCTTCAGTTCAGGCAGTATTTCAGCTTCCCTCAGGAGGCTTTCAAACTTAGCACAATTATGCAATGCTAGGAAGCTTCTTAATTCCTTTTCCTGATTCCTGTAGCTTGAAAAGTAAAAATTAATATGTGTTGGGAAGAGTCAATTTTTGTACTCAGCTGAGTCAAATAATGAGATGACATCCATCCTCAAGGTAATTTTTATTATTAATATTAACAAGGTTTACGAAAAATGATTGACTAGCCAAGGTGAGGCAGATGACTCACAGCAAAGTCACTAGCTCATTGGTGGGGCTTTAAGTCAAGGGAGGATTTTCTAGGGCCCCAAAGGGGATTCAAGTTTCTGATTAGATGATCAGCACTTCATGTGATCCACAATTTTAATTTTATGTGCTTAACAATAAGAACAATTGCTGTTCTTGGGCTGGGAAGATGACTTGGTGGATTAAGTGCTTTTGCCTCACCAGGGTGAGTGAGGGGCAGAGTTTAGATCCCAGAACCTACATAAAATCTGGGCTGTGTAGTGGCTGTCTGTGATCCCTGTCCTGGGGAGGCTGAGACAGACTTTCCTGGGCAAGCAGGCTAGTTAGAAGACCTGGAATTGGGGGGGCTCTGAGCTCAGCAAGAGACTATGCCTCCATATAAAGTGGAGAGTGGTCAAGGAAGACACCCCACCAACATCAATATTAGACTTCCATGAGCATGCACATCTATGCACATATACACACACATGTACATACACATGCAAACACGCATGTCACACACATACACATTCAAAAGTTAATAGACATTTAAAAAACAGAATAAAATAAACAAAATAAACCTTTATTCTAAATTCTACTTTAAATGTAGGGAGGAGCAGGGAACTGATCTTCCCCATATAGTCATAAGGGTGACGGATTTGGAGTTGGGGAGGATACTTTCCAGATACATTCAGATAATTGTTTCAGTAGAGAGTAGCTATCTATACATTTAGCTATATTTACAGTCTCAGCTTGCAAAAAAAGATGCCCATTCATATAACGAACAAATTTTTCTCTGACCCAAATTATCTTTCTAGACCCTGGTCAACTTGAGCTTTACTGAGTCCTTTCCTATCCTTCATATTCTCTATACAAGTAGCTTTGAAACGTCTTTGACTCTTTATTATTTGTATTTAATTTTTTTGACTGGCTTCATTATATTGCCAAGTGTACACACAGAAATGGATTTGTGTAATAAACAAAAACATAGATGCATATCTTTTCTTTCACCTAGGAATAACTTCCAAGAAGAAATTGTTGTTTTATCTTCTGTGCTTTGCTGTGGTGTTGATTAAACTCACGGCCCTGAGCATGCCAGGTAGATAAACTACCATTGAGCTGCACCCCAACTTAGGAACACTCCCCACCCCAACACACACACACACACACACACACACACACACACACACACACACACACACACACAC
>CAJQZJ010004856.1:1776605-1794247 GCA_907164525.1 Lophiomys imhausi
CACACACACACACACACACACACACACACACACACACACACACACACCCCTTTTGTTTTTCAATTTGTAGATGATAGCTCTTCAAGTGAGCATTTGGTTTGGTCAGCAATTATAAGTATGGCTTTTGCCTTTTGAGATTATGTTCAATCTTACAAGCACATGAATCCCTAATCACCCAAATCTAGGATATACAAAGTTATTTGTCTGGAAGTCTATGAAAGAGAGTGCTTCAGAACTTGTGCCACCAAAGCTTGACTGGTTTGTGTTTTTCATGGGTGTCTTGAATATTTGGGTGGTTACTGGAGAGAGCAACAGTTGGAAACCAATCATGACTTTTTACATAGATGATTTTACTTATTTTGAGAGGTAGAAACAGTTTTAATCCCTTTTTTATGGGTGAGGATGCTGTGAGAGATAGATCAGCCCCAGATGCTGTAGGGGGGTATCATGTCTCTCCCTTAAAAAAATGAGTCCTGGGCTACCTCTCCTTCATCAGACCCTTATACCTCCACCTCCTTTCCTGTGGACTCTGCCTGATTTTGTGACCTCAGCGGTTTTACTTGGTTGCAATCTGCACACTTGGTGAGCCACAGAGTCTGCTGGGTCCACTGTCCCCTCCAGTGTAGGGGGATCTTTCAGGATCTTGATGGCCCTTGTGTTCATGGTACCAGTGACATATACAGCCAAGGACCCCAAGGAGGCTTTCTGTTTCTGTGCCTTATTTATGGCTCTGGGCTTCTGACAGTCCTCATAAGCTAAATAGTAAATTTCTCTTTTCCTGAAACTTCTTTAGAGACTGTTTTAAGTTTTTAACGCTCCATATTTTGTGAGGTGATACAGATTTGGGGCTCCTTCAAGACAAAGCAGATGCCATGATTTGAGTAAGAAATGTCCCCCATAATCTCCTGTGTTTACTCCCCAGCTGGGGCTGCTGTTTGGGAAGTGTGTGGTTTCTTTAGGAGGTGGAACCTCACTAGAGGATGAGATTGCTAGGCCTATGTGGGAATAGGGGCTTGGGGTTTTATAGCCTGGTCCCATTTCTTGTCTGCCTTCTAATACGATGTGACCAGCTAGCCCCAGATTCCTTCTGCCTTCCTTTCATAATGGACTGTATCCCCTCCAACTGTGAGCCAAAATGAAGTTTTCTTCCTTTAAGCTGCTTCCAGACAGCTTGCCTGTGCTTTTTGGCCATCACAATTATTTTTGCCATTCTAACTGGCATTTTCTTTTGAAGAATGAGTTATCACTCTAGCTCTTCTCCCAGTTGCCCCTAACAGCAAAGTACATGGTGGCTTCAAAACTTTGACCTTGACATTAACAATCTATGGGACAGGAAGCTGATCATCAATTTGGGTTTCTTAAATGATGATGAAAGCTACCTGGTAGTCTAAATCAGATTGGACCAAGGTCTTCCCTCTATTATAGAAATAAACATCAATGAGGAGTTTTGGGTCCCCACCAAGTACTCATGCTTTAAAAGACAGAAGAAATGAGTTTGCACGCAGAGAATTGTGATTAAGAAAAATACTCTATGGAAATCTGGCTGACTGACAACACATAGGCAGATTTTTGCATTTGTAAGCTGGTTGTGAAAAGATGACAAACAACAACAGACTGTTGAATTTGCAGTAAAAATAGTTATCTTATAAGCTGGAAGTCCAAGGCTGGGAGCATGCACAATGTGCAGAAGGGCCAGGCATCCATAAAGTCTAGTCTGGAATTGGTTCTCAGCAAACTGAATGCATGGTCTCAGGACCAGAGACAATTTTCAGCTTGCTGACACTGGTTCCCAAAGAGACTGCCAACATGCATGGGTACCACAGAGGGCCAAACTGATGTGTAATAAGACGAAAGTTAGTCCTTCCTGCCAAAACTTTGAAAAACATGCTTATCAACTAGAAGTAATCACCAAGTGTGTATGCAAAACACTTGTAATGGAGTTTGACAGAGTAGGAGCAAATTTTTAAAATGGAACAACTCAAAAGCAGTCCTTTAAGTATTCAGGCTATATGCCAGCTGGGCTATTTTTTAATGCTTCTCTGAATTATTTTCTTTGGAGATTCATGTACCTTGTTGTGTCAGTAACTTTATTTTTGTATATAATGAGGTAGACCAGCTCTTCTGGATTGTAGCATTTCTGGTTGACATTTTCTTTTTTTTTTTTTTTTTTTTTTTTTTTACTTTATTTTTTATTTCTTCCAGTTACATCTCAATTGAAATCCCCACCCTACCCCACCTCCAGTCCCACCCTCCCACCCTCTTCCGCCTCAACCCACCCATCCTCTTCCTTTTTTTTTAGGTTTAAGAGGTTGACATTTTCAATAGTCACTTTCCCTTCAGTAATTTATAACTGCAGATTTCCTGCCTGCCTCTGGTGTTTTATTCAGAATAGAATGTGTTTCTGTATTAAGGCTGATGTGATGCACAAATGATTTTAGGCATATAAGCTGATGGTATAATTTGCACTTGACCTTGGATCTTGATAGTTGCAACAAAAGAGGGAAAGAGGTGGATTTTTTTTTCTTTTCTTTTTTTGCCATTTGGAAACTACCAAAAGCATTATTTTAAAAAGGAGACTGGAGTGATTACCATTACATTTATGTTAGAGGGCAAATTCTGTTATTTCCTCTTATTGCTTGGTTTTACAGAACGTTATGCCCCACTGCTTTAATTAAATTCAAGTAATAGAGGAAATGGCAGTTATTAACCTCCAACACTGGTGAAAAATTAGTCTTCAGTTAGCATGGCTTAAAATCCAAGCCCTGGTTCTAATCGTCTTTGAGTTCCCTGGGCAAGCACAGTGGAGCTTTGTGTAGTCAGCATGCACATTTATTAGGACAATAAGGTAAAACCAAAATGTAACTGAAGTTAGCCTCAGGGGGATAAGATAAGATTTTAATGCAAGCTGTGTTCTTATGAGCCATGTTAAAGTGTGCATGATAGGGTAAAAGTAAATATCGACCCCTAATATCAAGTTTTTGTGACCAGTAAGGAATTAGTTTTGATAACTTGATTCCCTTTGCTGAAAAGCTCTTAGGAATTTAGTATATAAAAATAGGACTTCCGAATTCAACCATTTTAAAACTCAGTTATTTTAGAAATGTGTCTCCCTTCTAGACATGCCTGCATCGATACAAGTCACTTCCTGGAGAGATTTCTTATTTGCAAATGGCTTGCCTCCCAAGTGCTACAATTAATAGACTTGGATCTGCTGTCAAATATATTCTGGATCCACAAGAAGTCAGATAATTTTATCCAAACGTGGAAATGAATTTATTAAATAAAATTTTTAGCATAGTAATTTATTACAGGAAACTTTTTTGGGTGAAGAGTTTAACATTATGGCCTATTGATTAAACAGATTAACCCTGAATGTGCTTGATATTTTTGTCTGAATGTAACAGTAACAAACTGTATATCTACTAAGAAGTGCAAATATATAAAACAATTTTAAAGATCTGTTAGATTGTTTGATCTTTAATCTAAAGTGAATTATCAACTTTCTTAAACGTTCTTTTTCTTTTGTGGAACAAAATATACCTTTTAATTGTAAGTATATTGCTTTCAAAAGCTAAGTGTATTTGGCATACCTTAAAAAACAAGGATGCATGGAGAAACACCCTTGAATCTACTGCTCTTATTTCAAATAAACAATTAGCTGATTCAGAAAAAAATAGTAATAAGAGAACACTGTATTTTCTGCATCTATTCAAAGGTTATTCTGGGAACAATAAACTTCGATGTGAATTAAATGGAGCCATCTGCATGGAAGTATTTTGTAAGCACACAAACATTAAATAGTATGTTAATAACGGCGCAAAAACTTACAGGTCACGGTATTTCTAGGTCCGTGTCTAATAGAAAATAATGACGGTAAGTACTGAACTCAGTCTTTTAGGTAAACACCCATTCTAGTTAGTCATGTGAGCAGTGTTATTGGCAGCGCTCAGCAATGGGCAATGGATTCACTTTTTAAATTAACCACTTCAATGGTTAATTGAGGATTTCTAAGCCAGTAAATAGCCCTTCAGCGTTACTGACTGCAAGCTCAGTGAGCATCCCGAACAAGCTAGCTGTGAATGGACCATTCTACTCCCACCCATGAGGAAGCTTCCCTTCTTCCCAGCACATTATAGGACGCCGTCCTTTCCCACTTAGGGCAGCTTTTGTGCAAGAAGCATGTGGCTGTTTAAAGGTCCCAGCGGGACATCCAGGGACCTCAAAGAAGGGAAAAAATGATTTGGAACAATTTTCTTCGGTTCAAGGGCACCCGAAGTAGCCTGCAGCTGGCCCGCTGCTTTTCTGGTCTGCGTCAGGAGCCCTTCCTGCAGCAGCTTTCAGGAAGCTTTGCGCTGCTGGCCGGCTCCTCCTGCTCCCAGCCTTTGATCAGCCATCCCTTTGCAAGCTGCTTAAAAATAACAGCTGCTGAGAGAAGCCAGGTCTTAGGGAGAGGAAAAGGCCTTTCCTTTCCTTTTCCAACTCTGTTGTCTTGCTTTACTTATGGAAACACAGATTCTCAGCTCAGAGGAGTGGAGCTCAGGAAACAGTGGAGTTAGAAGGGAGGAACTGTTACGACAAGTGAGGAAAGTTTGATAATGAACCTAACCACTGCTTCCATGCTCATCTTTTCAGTAAATTCAAGTTTTGAGTGAGAGAAGCAGGAACTTTATTTTCTTCGAGAGTAACCCAGTCAACCCCAGCTTCTTCCACTTAATGGCCAAACCTCTTGCAAATCTTTTTTTTTTTTTATTATTTAAAATTATTTTATTCTGCTGAGGCAGTAGCACCTGGTAATGTCAATACAATTTTTCAATCAATATACTTGAAAAAGAATCATAAATTTCACATATAATGTTCACATATTTTAATGAAGTTGAAATAATGATAATTATCATAGAAATATTATGAATATTTATCCTATGAATTCTACTACTTTCATTGATATTTTTGCCAGCCCCTAAAGCAATAACTATGCATGAAGTATGGAATTTTTAGTCCCATGCCCAGAGGGTGGGGAAGGTGTTTCTCCGCCCTTCTTTTTGGTTATTTGAAGGATAACTGAAAACTCTGATATTTAGGGGAAGAAATTACAAGCTGATAAATGGTCCTGTTTAATGGGTTTTGGAGGTTAGACCCAGGGACTTCCTACTTTTCCTTTTCTGTATCCTTCTTCCTCTCCTATGTAGGAGTGCATAGGCTTGAGAAAAATGAGATATAGACATAGCACAGGAAGGTCCAAGAAGAAGGGGCAGATTATTGAATATACCCTTATACCTTTGTATATTGATACAAAATTAGTAGTTTATTTGGCTAAAGTGGTATTGACCATTGTTTATTGTGCAAAAATAAGACTGTATTGGATTACATCAGTATTGATCTTTGTATATTGATACAAAATTAAGATTATAGTTGGCCACAATGGTATTGACCCTTGCATATGGACGTAATATTAAGATTGTATTGGGCTACATAGGCATTGATCTTTGTATATTGATACATAATTAAGAGTATATTTAACCACAATTGAATAGATCTTTGTATATTGATACAAAATTAAAGGTAACGCTTCCTAATGGTATCATACCTAGAGATACTTAAAAATAAAATGTGAAGCTCTGGCCTCTTGATACCAACTGTCTAAAACTGTCTAGGATAGTTAAGTAAAACAAACTCCTAGTCATGCAAACATGTCACTTTGTTAGCTACTATGACAGTCTATCACAGACATTCTCTAAACTACTCAGTAATCAAGTTGTTAAGAGACAAGCAACATTTGCTTATCTAAATACAAGAGATGGATAGGGCATCTTCAAAAACCCCAAGAGATCTGCAGAATATGGCATTCAAAGATGTTATCTTAAATCAAGATTTTTTTTTTGATATCAAGACATATCAGCACCTGACAGCACCCCCTATTCTACTCCAAGTAGAAGATAAGCATCGAAGAACCTCCACTGTAAGATGGTTGAATTAGTGGCAAGCCTTTCTCTTGGCATGAAAAAACCCCTTGCACCAACTGCAGACAGACTGCTGTCCAAAAGGGACAAAACTTGGTAGCAGGGAAGTCGACAGCCTAACTCTGCCAAGACAGGGTAGGTAAGTCCTTCATAATCCCTGCTCTACAACAAATGTCTGTCAGAGAAACAGGACCCAAAGGCTGAAGACTGATGCAGGAATGTATGGAGAGAAAATGGGAACTGTCCTCTTGCAAATCTTTAAACCTCCCAGGATAGCTCTTAAACCAAAGACACATCTAGGAGAAAACAAAACAAAACAAACCCCATCACAACCACAACAAAACAGTGATAATGCTTCTTGTTAGTAAGCCTAATACAAACAGATGAATACATAATTAAATTTTTGATTAAATAATGCTAATTAGTAAGATAAAGTGAGAATAAAAATAAGTCATTTTTATTTCTATTTCCATTTGACAATGCTTTCTAAAATTTTCTAAATATTTGTTGACTAAAACCAAAACTGAAGTATCTCTTACACTTTTTTTTTTTTTTTTGTGACAAGAATTCTGTAGATAGCCCACTTTGGCCTGGAATTCCTGATCCAATCATCTAGCTTCAGTCTCCCGAAATAACAGGCGTGCACCACAACACCCAGCTTACACGGTTTTTGTTGCTGTTATAGTTACAGTCCTTCTAAGAATTTTGATTGACATGATTAAGATGCAGGGTTTAGTGACCTTCATTATTGTCTGTTTAAGCAAGAAAGCAAATGCAGGAGAAACCTGGGCATCAGCAATGTGACTGGACTTGAAATGCAATCTAGATTGTAAAGTTACAGTCACTTTGGCTACAGCATGGTCACAGGGGCCTCACAATAATGACATGTGTAGATGGCCCTTGGGGGCCTAGAAGCTTTTTCTGTGGTAGGCAGGATTATCTTTTGTTAATTCATTTGTGCAAGGCTGACTTCTTTGGGCGAAACAGGCTACTGAGCTTCGGTAATATTTGCCTTTTGGAAAACTCTGTCCCTGCAATGTGGACATCCTAGGTGATGTGGTTATGTCCTTGATGGGTGATCCATGCTCTATTTGTGTCTGGAAACCAACTTGCTCCTAATTGATTAAAGAACCACAGCAGAGTAACTAATCACCTTGGCATAGCCTGTAATGTTTTAGGGACTGTGGGATCCCTTTGGCTCATGGCTCAACATGAAGTTGGGTGTGTAGTGAGGAAGGAAGGATCTGGGAGGAGCAGGGAGAGGGAAAATATGATCAAAATATATTTCATAAAAAATTTTTAATGCATGCAGAAAAATCCAAATAGATCCACACTTATCTCTCTGCACAAAACTCAAGTTCAAATGGATCAAAGACCTTAATATAAAACCAGATACACTGAAACAGATAGAAGAGAAAGTGGGGAATAGCCTTGAGCTCACTGGCACAGGAGGAGAGTTTCTAAACAGAACACCATTAGCACAGGCACTAAGATCAATAATTAATTAATGGGACCTTATGAAGCTGAAAAAGTTCTGTGTGGCAAAAGACACCAGCATTTGGGCAAAGTGGCAGGCTACAGAAAGTGAAAATATTTTATTTTTTACCAACTACACATCTGATATTTTGGCTAATATCCAAAATATATGAAGACCTCAACAAACCAGATATCAAGAAAACAAATAAACCAATTAAAAATGGGGTGCAGATCCAGAGAATTCTAAAAAATAGAAGCTAAAATGGGTGAGAAACAATTAAAGAAATGTTCAATATTCTTAGTCATCAGGGATAGCAGAAACTTTTGATCCACAAGTGGTACACATAATGAGGCCTTTTAATATTTTAAAGCTTAGGCATTTTAGCTGGGCAGACTCTTAGCCAACTTTCTAGCTTAACCTAACTAAACCTGACACTATGTCCCACCATGTGGCCAGCTCTACCTTTCTGCTGCTCTTCAGGTATGTCTGTTCACCTCAGTGTCCATTGGAGGATCTCCCACCTTTGCTTTCTTCTTCTGGAGTCCCTCTCTTGCCTGGAAGTTCTGCCCTCCACTTTCTGTCCAGCTATTGGCCATCAGATCTTTATTACATCCAATAGGCAAGTGAGGAAGGACTAATGTTTACAAAACATGAGACAAGTGATGTGCCATAGAAATAATCATGCCATGGCTAGTACTTAGCTCTCTGCCATTTTAACAATATACAGAGACACACCTTCACAGAATGTACCCTAACAATGAGGATAATGCAAATCGGAACTACTTTGAGATTTCATCTTATGCCCATCAGAATGGCCAAGATCAATAAAACAAATGATCACTCATTCTGGCAAAGATATTGAATAAGTGGAATATCTCCATTGTTGGTGGGTCTGCAAACGTGTACAGTCACTATAGAAATCAATGGGGTGATTCCTCAGGAAGACGGGAAATGCTCTACCTCAAGATCTAACTACACTACTCTTGAGCACATACCCAAAGGGTGCTTCACCCTACCACAGAGACTGTTGCTCAAACCTGTTCATTGTTGCGCTATTCATAATAGCCTGAAATTAGAAACAGCCTAGATGTCCCTAAACAAATAAATGCACAAAGAAATTGGAGTACATTATGAGTGTTATTCAACCATTTAAAAAAATGAATTTTATGGAGAAATGGAGGGAACTAGAGAAATTTATCCTGAGTGAGGTAACTCAGACCCAGAAGACAAAAATGATATGTATTCACTTACATGTGGGTATTAGCCCTTAAGTCTGTGGTAAGAAAGCTATAATCCATAAGAACCAGAGAACTTGGGTATAGAATAAGGTACTAGGATGGACAGATAGATCTCTCTAGGAAAAGCAGATAGAATAAATAGTTATGGATGGATGGGCGTGTAACCTGTAAACCAGATAAACCCTTTCCTTCCCAAGCTGCTTTTAGTCATTGTACTTATCACAGACAGCTACAGCAAGGCAAACTAGGACACTATTTATGATTGCTGCACATTTCCTGGCCCCTCGGAGGCTTTGCTTGTAGTTTTGAAAGCACACTGTGATAAATCAGGGACAGCTATCATTCTAGAAGTTTATCTCTTTGCAGAAGAGTATAGAATGACTGAAGTAATAATTCCCCATGACTTCGTTTATGCCCGCTGTAGTCAGTGGCCAGATACCGTCCACTCATTTTCCTGATTATCACCACAGCCATGCTCTGGAAGACTGTTTCCCTCTGCTTTGTGATGGTTTCACTGGTTCACCTGTGTCGTAGATCTAAATACTGCCACTGCTTCCTTTTATTTTGTTGTTTTGCTTTGTTTTTTAAATGTTTGAGGCACAGTCTCACAATGTTGCCCCAGCCAGCCTTCGATTTGCGATGGTGCTGCCTCAGCCCCCTGAGCAGCTGAGATGACAGGCCTGCTTGCCAAGCTGGGACCATTTGGATTATCATTCTATCCTCCCTGTGGTGCTGAATATATTTCTGGGTGTGCTGTGAAGTGTTCAGTAAATGTTTCTTAAGTCTTGCCCAAAGTTAGGGAGCATAGTAAATATGGCTATGTGGGGCAGCTGTGGGGCAGCGGCTGCTCAGGGAAGGCCTCTGTCAGGTGGATTTGGAGAAATCTAGTGTGAACCTGAGGTTGTATGTGGTGGCCATGGTAAGAGCGACTGGTCATCACTAGAGAGAGTGTAGTCAATGGCCATTTGAGGAGGTTCCTGCAAAGAACTGGGTCCCTTCAGTGTGACCTTCTGAAGGACCTGTGTCCAGACTGCCTTCTCAGGAGAGCCCAGGACTGCACACGTGTCTTCTTAACACATGTGTTTCCTGGAGGCCAAAGATTTGTTCTTCTGTGAACAGCAATGTCTAGGCCAAGTGGAGCAGTGTGAAGCCCAAAGCCGAGCCTGTGGTGACCCCACAGCAGCCTCTCTGTGTGCTCACTGAGCTTCCGGAGTTGCTGGTTTTCCCAGTGGAGACCCTAACTCATTGTGTCCATGTCCTCAGGCCCTTTGTCCTTTCTGTCTTTTACTTCAGAGCCACCATAGAAATAGTTTTGGTTTTTCCCTGGACTATTTCTAATGTTATCTCAGAGAGAGTTATAACATTTTCATGAGACAACAAAACTACCAAGTTCAAGCCCCACTGCGAAGACAAGTGTGGGAATTGGGAAATGAAC
This sequence comes from Lophiomys imhausi, assembly GCA_907164525.1. Classification (NCBI taxonomy): domain Eukaryota; kingdom Metazoa; phylum Chordata; class Mammalia; order Rodentia; family Muridae; genus Lophiomys; species Lophiomys imhausi. The sequence goes on from CAJQZJ010004856.1 coordinate 1,786,713, forward strand.
TCAGGTGGTGAAATGCTGGCCACAAGCATGGGGACCTGAGTTCCATCCTCTTCCCCGTAGAAATGCCAGGCAGTCAGAGTCTGTGATCCCAAGCTTGGGAAGGAGGATCCCTGGGCTCACTGGTCAGCTAGACCAGCACAACCAGTGAGTGACCCTATCTCAAAAAACAAAGTAATGAGGACCTGATTTCCACCTTGCGCTTGTTCTCTCTCTCTCTCTCTCTCTCTCTCTCTCTCCATCCTGTTGGAGGAGGAGCATTGGCTTCAGGTTTTTGAAAGAATCAGTTGGCTCATGGTGATGAAAACAGACGCATGAATGCAAACAGACAACGGTGGCAGTTGTTGGAGCACAAGAGACTTGGATAGGGTGCAAGAACAAACATTGTTTGGGAAAAATGAGAGAAGTGTGCATATTGACCCTGGGTGGAAAACAACTGAGTGCCAGGTCCGGAGGTGGAGCCACCTTGGCATGATCCACTGTAAACCACAGGTATGGGACAGCCTGGAGTGACCTGGTATTTCAACCATGGGAAAGGGGAGCTTACGCCGCAGGGCTCTGGTGGCTTTGTCAGACATGCTCTAGTATTATGCACACAACCTGCTTCTTCCATATAGTCCTGCTGCAGAATAATGCCTCAAATTCTCAAGTTAAATTCTCCAAGGAGCTTAGAGCTTCACACGTCTTTCCAACTAGAACAATACAAATGCACCTTCCTCCCTTTCCTGGCTTCTGCAAAGTGCTCTGTTGGCTATCTACATGTGGTTTAGAAGCAGCCTGGCCACTGCCATAGTGAGACATGGGCGATGCACTCCAACCGGGTGAGACCACCAAGAGAGTTTTTTGATTGTTAATCCACGAAGGACACTCTCTGCCCATTCTGACTCCAAACCCACACAGCTGCGGAAAGTGACTCCAGGACACATTTCGTCACCCAGTTGGCAATGACTTTTATTCATTTTCATTGTTGGCTGCTGTGGTTTGATCTGAGTTTTCCCCCAAAGGTCCATGTGCTAAACACTTGTTCTTCTGGCCATAGTGCTATTGAGGGATGGTAGAAATTTTAGGTGGAGGGGCTTAGTTTCAAAACATTGGGTGTGGTGATGGTATCAGTCATGTGACACTCTTCCTGGGGAGATGTAAACAATTATCTACTCATCCCAGATAGGGAACCAACAGTAGACCTTAGTAACTACACCATCAAAGTCCAATTTGATGAGCCAATGAATCTATTGGTGCTAGAAGAGTATGGGTGAGGGGTTACTTACAGAAGTATGGAGGGCTCAAAGATCACTACATCACTAAAAGCTAGAACCTGGGAACTCTTTGCTCAACTTGCAGGCAGCTCTACAGATGGGAGAATGTCCTATCCTTGACAGTCCTTAAAGCTGCCTTAGAGGGAAGGGCCTGTGAATCTGTTAAGTTGTTCTGGAGTCTTAATGAACTGAAAGCCTGTGGGTCTCAGTACTTCCCTTCAGAATGGAGTTCTCCCATTTGGAAGAAGTGGTGTAGGGGATCCTGGTGTCCTCTCTTTGCTTTCCTCCTTACTACAAAATGAACAACTTGCTCTCTATGAACCCTTACTCACCATAATACCAAAAGCCATGAGATGAACTGGTGATAGATAGACCAGAGAGACCACAAGCCTGGATTAATTCTCTTTGAGTTCTCTTGGATGCTTGGAAAACAATCTGAGACACCAGTCATGCCTCTTCTAGTTTCTGATGAAGGATCCTAATGTGGGCATTGTGAGAGTTTCAATTCTCATATCTTTGATTCATTCTGCAACTATTGCTATTTGGTCTTTTTTCTTTCATTCCATTTTCTTTCTCTTCCCCTAACCACTTTTTTGAAAGCCCTGTGCCAATCAATCTTCCTGTTATGTACATAGAAACCATTCATCTGTGCTGTCAGCTCCCTGGTTATCCACAGCTGGGGTTTGATAGAGCACCCTTACCACTTGCTCTTCTTTGTAGCATCACAACAATTCAATGAAATCCAGGCTTCTCTGAGTGGGAGTGGGGAAATGCTGTAGATCCATGGAAATTCCAGCCTTGTAGCTTGTGCTCTCCAAATGTGGTCCCCTCCCAACTCTGACACTGCAGGTTTTCATGCAATAGGTATGTCCTCTGGGACAATTCCCATCATCTGCCCAGGGACTGGCATAGTATCATAGAAGGCCACAAAATCCTATGTATGAACCACTACAAATACATCCAACCCAGGCTCTGAATAGGTACGAAGATAAACATATAATCCTTGTGTCTTGTTCCTGTAAAGAAAGGAAAAGATGGTTTAAGTAAGGTTTTCATTGTTTACTGGGTTTTGGATTGTCTCTAACTCCAGTGCAAAATGCTATGTCTCTCCTTGGTTGTATACCCTCCATTGGCTTAATCTGTTCCTCCCTGAAAATTAACTGTATTTTTGGTAATAAAAAGAGCAAAACAATTGACTATGTATATTTATTATTTTCTTTTCTTACTCTTTGATGCCAAGCAAAGGAATGGCTGGTAATTAATTATAACATGGGGTTATGTAACAATATGAGATAAATGCATGTGATTAAGGAAGCCCACTTCTGGGCATGTGCCTGCTGATATGAACTTTCTGTTCACAAGGTGAAGAGAGTTCTGTGGACGAATGAAGTTATGGTAGCAAAATGTGAATGGCCTCCATGGCTTTGACTTGTGAGTATAAATATGATTTTGAGATGGTACATTTTATGTGATGTGTATTTATCACAATCAGGAAAACCTTGAGGAATGGGGAGAAAGTTTAGTCTCAGACAAACATGGTGGGGCATGGTAGCACAATTTGTGATCTCAGTGCCAGAAGTCAAAGACAGGATCCTTGGGGCTTGTTGCACAGACAACATGGCTGACTTGGTGAGAGACCATGATTCACAAGACATGGTGTGTGGTACCTGAAGAGCATCCAAGGTTGTCCTCTGGCTTCTTCTGTATGTACAGGAACACATGTGAACACATATACACATTACAGCATGTTATGAAATCACTTTAGGTTGTATCTCTAATGTGAAATTAGTTACAAGTTCCCTCCCGTGTGTAGAACACTGAGAAATTCATCTCACCTTACAGCATTTCTCACTGGTATCATTCTGACTTTGGAATAGACATTCAGAACAGCCAGAAACCCTTACTGGAGTTATGTAAAGGAGCCGAACCAGAGTGACACCAGTCCAGCTCTGTGCCTTCTCTGTCCTGCCTCGTTCCTGCCTCGTGTGGTCACATGACAGGTTCATATGTGCACATACACCCATATTTGCCTGAGGGTGCATGATTCTTTATCCTAGGATTATTGTGTTAGTTACCATAAATACAATGAGTGTGACCACGTAGTAAACACTGCAGAACAGTCCACACAGTCTGCTTACTGCCTGTGGCCTGGAGCAGTTCCCATTGCCAGGAGCATCTGGAAGAGTTTCTCCAGCACACTCGGGTCCCTGACTCAGGGAGAGGGAGCCAGGCTCATTGCTTCAGCCCTGGGCTTCAAGATCACACCCTGGCATTTTGGTACAAAGTGAATCCAACTCCTGAGGAAAGGACCCAGCCTGTCCTCCGACTTTAGTTTCCCTCCCAGTTTTAAGAGAGAGAATGAGTTATTTGAAAATGCCTTATAGAAACTTTGTAATTTTTTTTCTCCTCTGTATGAGACTTAGTATGTGTTCATTGTGTAAAATGAATAGTCTACCTGCTAGAGGCAGACGGTGCATCCCATGGTGGGCAGAACTACTCAAGCCTTGCTGGAATTTGGGTTCTTTAAGTCTGGACACAGAGTGGACTGAGTAGATGTTTTCTGCCCAGGAACACAGGTACACTGGGTATGGGCCCAGGAGCCTTCCACTTGGGGTACAGTGTATTGTAAGACGAGGAAGCGAGCAGACACCTCCAGCTGCCATCAATCAGCTCAGAGCCTGGCTGGAGCCATAGTGGGTGGATTCTGTTCTGTGTGGTGGAAATACAAGGAGACAGAGACAAATGTTCTCTGGCCTCCCCAGTTCTCCACTGTGCCCTTTCGCAGTCCTTAGCATGTGTGCTCAAATTAATTTAGTCCCTTTCCCCTCAACTCAACCGTCTATTTTCCTTGCAGACTGACAGTTTTATGTGTGGCTGCCCTTCCAGTAGCTATAGTGTTTCAGAAACATTGACTTCCAGACTTAAAGGATGAGTGAGGAGAGGGGAGGAGAGGAAGGGAGGTGAAGTTGACTCATTTTAATTCCTTTTTTTATGGGGTGCAAAACATGCCCATCACAGCACCAACTTTTTTCTCTCCTTGTTTTTCTTCTTTATTCTTTTTCTGTGTCAATGATTTCCATGAAAAGTTCTGAATAAAGCCTCACACTTGAAAAACACATCTGCCAGGTGATGTCAACACCTGGCCTGCCCCGTTTCCTGTTGGGTGGTGAACATGCCATTCTCTCATGGCCCTGGAATGCTGATTTGGTCCAGGGGCGAAGGCCAAACACAGGTAGGGTCAAGCTGGAGAAGCAGGGTGGGGGAGGTTTCAGTCCTCAGTTCAGCTTTTGAGGTTGGGGGGCTGGGAAGAGTCTAGAAGCAGTTTATTGTCTGTTCTGCAATGGAAACTCAGAGGAGGGGGAGAGGGGAGGAAGTAAAAACTGGACTGTCAACAATCCCTTGTCAGCTGCCTGCACTGCATGCAAACATGCCAAACCTTGGGTGGACTTTGCCTGGGACAAGCCGGGACCCAGGTCTGACCCTTACCCTGACATTTTTGGAACTGGATAAAAGCACCTTCTCGGAATGTGTGAGAATATTTCTGGCATCGAAGGTCGAAGACTGAGCCTCGGAGTTCAAATAAATATTCAGGGTAAGGAAGGAAACGGTGAGGTTAAGGGTTTGATCAGATATGAGCTCTGAGTTCACCTCCCTCCCTGCAGTCTCTCTGGTTTCATGTGCTCATCTACACAGCAGCCAACACACAGCTTGTCCTCCTGCTCCCATGGGGAAGGGCTGAAGGAAGGCCACTGATTTATGTGGACAAATAAAGATAAGACAAACAAAATAAAATAAGGTAGTTTCAAGCTTTGACTCAGGCCTGAGTATTTTCTGAGTTGGGTATTTAGTTATTTGTATTGTCTTACCCTATAGAGTAGTAGAGAAGACAGTGGAGGAAGAGACAAGTCTTAAGATAGTATTCTCACCTTTTTATAAGAAAGAAAATCTGGAGGAAAAGATTGTAAGACAGATAAGATACATTCTTGTCTATGCATACAAAAACAAAGAGTTTTCATTGATCTCGCACGGTTAACTTTATGGTTCAGGGCTCTATTTGCCAGCAGGGTGACCTTGTTGCTGGATGCTTTCTAGATTTCTAGAAGCTGCTGGGAGTTGGCCCTGCTAGGTACTGAGATGATATTTGGGGTCATCCTCACGTTATCAGGACTCATAGGGCTGTCCTTGTCTCCCTGAAGTTCTCACGATCTTCATGGTTGACTGTTCCTAATCAGACACTGCTTTGAAACACCCAGTAGCTCTGGAGCCGGGCATGGGATGCCCCTGGGGAAGTGAAGCATGCAGTTCCTGAAGCCAGACAGTTAGTCTCCACTGAGGACCATGGGTGGCTGGGAAAGCCTCCCCGATGGCCTCTGGCTTCTTCATCTTGGGATAGAAGGTGCACTGTGGCCTGCTGGCTGCCGGGGGTGTGGGCAGAGGCTGTCTAAGAAGGTCAAGGGTGACTCAGGGAGTTTCTGTGGTGCTTTCTGCAGCCATGGGCCCTTCTTTACCAAGGTCCCGGGAAAACACCATTTAAAAGCACAAGCCTTGTTTAGCATGAAGACCTAACAGGTGACAAAACCACTGAAGGGAAATCTTTCCTTTGACAGTGAACTTCAGATCTCTGTTTAAAGGCCATGAGAATATATACACACTAACTACTCAGTCACTGAAAAAGCCTACATTTATTTTCAAGGACATACTACAGAGGGTGTCAGTACTCTAGGAGAATGGGAGATTTACAAGAGCATTTGTTCTGAATGCCAACTTGGGATCTATAGTAGTCTTCTCTTACCTATGGCTTCACTTCCTGTGGTTTTGATGATAGTCAATTATGGTCTGAAAATGTGAAATGGAAAAATCCACCATATGTGGGTTACATGCCATTCTAAGTAGTGTGATGATATCTCTGACAGGGTAGAAACCATTCCTTTGCCTGGCACATCTACCAGGTTTGTCCTGCCCACACATCACTCACTTCTCAGTTACGCTCAGATCATATCCAGAGTAATTGTTTCTCAGAGCTTGTGTCTGAGTGGCCTTAGGGGCACTGTGGGTAACTTTAAGATAGCACATCTTTACAACTGCTTAATTTTATTATTGCAACTGTTCTAGTTTCATTCTCATTTTATTCTCTGTTGCTCTGATGAAATGCCTTGACCAAAAGCAATGCAGGAAAGGGTTTATTTCATCTAACAGGTTACAGTCCATCATTGAGCAAAGTTAAGGCAGAAATTCAAGCAGGAGCAGAGACACGGACCATGAAGGAATGCTGCTTGCTAGCTGGCTTCATCACTTGCTGAGAGGCTTATGCTCAGATAGCTTTCTTATACATCCCAGGCCTTCCAGCATAGGAAATGATGCTGCCCAGAGTGAGCTGGGGACTCCTTTATCAATTACTAATCAAGGAAATGGCCTAAAGATATATCTGTAGGGCAATCTGATCTAGGCCATTTCTCAGTTGAGGTTTCTTTTCTCAAATGACTCTAGGCTATGTTAATTTATCTCTATTTCGAGTCAATTTGAGCTATTGCCACCAATTTCTTATTGCAGCTAACTTATAAATTAAATGTAATCAGAAGGATGTGCAGGAGGGATGGAGCATATATGAGATCTCAGTGCTACCAACACACCCAATTTCAGCTGTAGCTTGGGAGTCTAGAAACCTTTCCCCAAGTTCACAGGGAACTAATGTGCGTTGTGAAACATCAGGCCTGCCCCCTGGGAACCACTGAACAGATTGCTTAAAACCGGACAATTTTCCATTAAATTGGAACAAGTGTTTGCCATGCTAATCGCTTGCATAATTAATTCTTTATTGGCCTTTAGACATATTTTAATTGTGTAAATTTCTCTAACAAAATAAAACAGGAGGAAGCCAATAAAGATGTTTCCTCCTACTTGAGGCATGGAAGAAAACTTCTCAGTTTAAGGAAGCCTCTAGATGGCTGATTCGATGTGGAATGGTTGTCTTAATCATGTGCCTTTTTATCCTGCCTGGCAGATAGCAGTCCATACAGCTTTCTGATAATGTTTCTGGGATAATCCATGGGGCATGGACCAGAGCTGAGGACTCACACTTTGGACTTACTGATGTTATCTTTTAAATAAACAGTTCTTCAACTGCAAACTAAGACTTTGTGTCGGCTTTTTATAAAACCCAGTGTTGAATAGTTGTTCAAAGCACGTAGGGTTTGGGGTACATCAAGTCATGGGAATTTTCTTTCTTTCTTTCTTTCTTTCTTTCTTTCTTTCTTTCTTTCTTTCTTTCTTTCTTTCTTTCTT
>CAJQZJ010004856.1:1794257-1829960 GCA_907164525.1 Lophiomys imhausi
CTTTCTTTCTTTCTTTCTTTCTTTCTTTCTTTCTTTCTTTCTTTCTTCTTTCTGTGTGTCAGTTTAAATAGTTGTATTAGACATTCCATTTTCCACTGCTTTAGATGTTGCATTTTCCATTTGGGATACAGTGCTTACAAAGTGCAATGTTATTTCCTCTCCCTATGCACATGTTCCATGCTCAAGTATTAAGAATGCCCAGTAATTGGTTGTAGCAGCTTAAATTTAAGACCGCCATGTAACTTGCTAAATTTGGGTCCTTCAAATGTTGCCCTGTGGAACAATGCTGCACCTCTGCTTGGATTGATGAAATCCACCTCTTCAATGGTGGGGCCTGAAGAAGCACCACCAGATGGAGATGCTCCACCTCCAAGGAAGCTGCCAGGCATGCCTCCAGGCATGCCTCCAGGCATGCCACCAGCACTCTGGTACAGCTTGGTAATAATGGGCTTGCAGACTTTCTCCAGTTCTTTCTGCTGGTGTTCATATTCTTCCTTCTCTGCAATCTGATTCTTATCCAGCCAGTGTAATGATGATCTCATTACACTTGTCTAGAATCTTCTGTTTGTCCTCATCATTGACCTTGCCTTGAAGTTTCTCATCTTCAACTGTTGCTTTCCTGTTGAAGGCATAGGACTCCAGTGAGTTCTTGGAGGAAACCTTATTTCTCTGCTTCTCATCTTCAGCCTTGTACTTCTCAGCTTCTTGGACCATGTGCTCAACATTCTCCTTGTTCCAGTGGCCCTTGTCATTGTGATGGTGATCTTGTTCTCCCTTCCTGTGCTCTTGTCTACAGCAGAAACATTGAGGATGTCATTGGCATCGGTGTCAAAGTGACTTCCATCTGAGGGACACCATGGGGTTCTGGACGTATGCCCATGAGTTGAAACTTCCCAAGCAGGTTGTTATCCTTTGTCATGGCCCTTTCACCTTCATACACCTGAATGAGCACGCCTGGCTGGTTGTCAGAGTAGGTGGTGAAAGTCTGTGTCTGCTTGGTAGGCATGCTGGTATTACGCTTGATGGGGACAGTCATGACTCCACCAGCAGTTTCAATACCAAGGGAAAGAGGAGTGACATCCAAGAGCAGCAAATCCTGACCATTCCCAGACTTGTCTCCAGATAGAATGGCTGCCTGGACAGCTGCACCATAAGCAACAGCTTCATCAGGGTTGATGCTCTTATTCAGTTCTTTTTCATTGAAGAAATCTTGCAGAAGCTTCTGGATCTTGGGGACTCTGGTAGAACTACCAACCAGGAAAATATCATGGATCTGAGATTTGTCTAGTTTGGCATCTTGAAGGGCCTTTTCTACAGGATCTAGTGTGCCACGAAACAGGACTGCATTCAGTTTCTTAAAGTGAGCAAAGGAAATGGAGGTATAGACGTTGATTCCCTCATAGAGAGAATCAATTTCAACACTGGCCTAGGTGCTGGAAGAGAGGGTATGATTAGCTTGTACACAGGATGTACAGAAATGCCTGGCAGACCTCTTGTTTTCACTGATGTCCTTCTTGTGCTTGCGTTTAAACTCAGCAATGAAATGGTTGACCATTAGGTTATCAACGTCTTCTCCACCCAAGTGGGTGTCTCCAGCTGTTGACTTGACTTCAAAAATTCCATCCTCAATAGTGAGGATTGACACGCCAAAAGTACCACCTCCCAAGTCAAAAATCTGCACATTCCTTTCAGCTCCAACCTTCTGATCTAGACCATAAGCAATAGCAGCAGCAGCTGGTTCATTGATAATCTGAAGTACGTTGAGGCCAGCAATAGTTCCAGCATCTTTTGTTGCCTGCTGCTGAGAGTCATTGAAGTAAGCTGATACTGTGACCATGGCATTGGTAACACACTTTCCAAGATAGGGTTCTGCAATTTCCTTCTTCTTAGAACCATAGAGGACACTTCCTCTAGGTAGAAACTTTTTTGTCTCCCCTTTGTATTCTACTTGGACCTTGGGCCTGCCTGGATCATTCACCACCATGAAGGGCCAGTGCTTCATATTAGACTGAACAACAGCATCATCAAACTTACATCCCAGCAGACATTTGACACCAAAGACTGTGTTGGTGGGGTTCATTGCAACCTGATTGTTCGCACCATTCCCAGTTAATCATTCTGTGTCTGTGAAAGCAACATACCTGGGGTGGTTGGGTCACCCTGCTCACTGGGAATTGTCTCTTCCTTTCCATGCTGGAAAACACCCACACAGGAGTAGTTGGTGCCAAGATCAATGCCAACTGCAGGTCCCTTAGACATGGTTGCTTGCGTGTAGGCCCAGCTAGCTGTGCTGGTGAGGAGACCGCATGAATCCGCAATAGCTGGCACCCGTTCAATGAGGGGGGATTTTGTTTCTTTTCTGGGGCGTGTGGCCTCATGAGTCAGCATTCTTTGAGAAGGCCTGAATCTTTCAGGGCTGTTTGTAAGCTGGTAGAAGCAGCCATATGCTACCAATGAATGGATTATGTTTCACAGGAGAAGATGGGGTGTCATTGAAAAGCAGTTCATAGCATTACTGCTTTTGCAGAAGACCTAGGATAAGTTCCCAGCACCCGAGCTAGGCAGCTCATACCTGCCTATGCCTATGACTCCAACTAGGGGACCCAATTCCCTCTTCTGGTCTCTAGGTGACACTCTTGCATGCATGGATGTATACACACACACACACACACACACACACACACACACACACACACACGAATCTTTTAAAAAGAACTCTTTATATATTATGTCCAAACAGAAATTTTCACAGCAAAACTGCTTCTCTTTTATATTCATCATGCCGTAGGATGTCCCTTAGAAGAGCCAGTCTGCTACTACTAGTAGATATAGAAACGAAACGGCTACTCATACTTAGCAAAACATAAATATAAATATATATATAAAATCTATATATAATTTTACACAAATACATATTTATACACGCAGAGCTGGATATGGTGGTACACACTTATGATCTTATACTTGGGAAGCATAGGCAGGAGGATCAGGAGTTGGAGACCATTCTCCTCTCTGTAGTGAGTTTGAGCCTAGCCTGTCTCAATGCTTTCCTCTCGCCATTGCATATTATAATGTATATAATTTACATATACATTGCAGTTAAGTATGTGGTGTATAATACAAGAAACAAAGTGAAACAGGTTTTCCTTGGGCTTGAAACTTACCATTCTGATTCCATTGGCAACAATCCCACAAATATTTATGCAGCTATATGTGAGGCGTTAGCACCAGAGAGAAAGTGAGATGCAGGGATTGTTGTCTTTGAGGTGTTTGTGTTCTAGTTCAGTGGTCTGGAAAATAGAGAAGATTTCTCTCTCTCTCTCTCTCTCTCTCTCTCACTCTCTCTCTCTCGCTCTCTCTCTTTCTTTCTGTGTGTATGTGTGTGTGTGCCTGTGTGTGGAGGCCAAAGGATGACCTTGGCTATTGTTTCTTAGGTATATTCCACCTTTATTCCACTTTTCTTTCTTTCCCTCACTGCTCTGGGGCTCACCCAGGAGGCTCCATTTGATGGCCGGTGAGCCTCAGGGGTCCTGCTGTCATCTCCCAGCACTGGGATTGCTGGTGTACACCAGCACACCCAGCTTTGTTACATGAGCTCAGGATACCAAACCCAGGTCCTAGTGCTTGCACGGTAAGAACTTTAGCAACTGAGCCATTTCCCCAGCCATGAAACATTTGATTTTGATAGGAAGTACTTCGCTGACCTTGTGAACAATGGTGCTGTGCTCTAAAGGTGCTGAACACAGATGGGACAGTTGAGGGGTACTCTCATCTAGAAACTTCAAGTCTCACTTAAGACATCCCTTGAAAAAGACACCCACTGACCTTCTAGAAGAATGTTTTTTAAAACGCTGTGTTGTTTTTCTAAATTAGTCTTTAGCAATACCATTTTTTCGTTGTACTTAGCAATTTTCTTATTTGATGCATATGTTTGACTGCATGTGCACCACATGTGTGCCTGGTGTTGGCACAGGCCAGAAGAGGACACTGGATTCCCAGACACTCCCAGTCACAGGTGGTTGTCAGGCACCATGCAGGTGCTGGGAACTGAGCCTAAGTTCCCCGCAGGAGCAGCTGGTGCTTTTCACCTCTGAGCCATCTCTCCAGCTCTAGCTGTTTTTCCTGTGAGCACAGAAACTTGTTGAAGGTGCTTTTGGGGGAAGAAGTCAAAGTTTAAAAGAAGAAACACTACCCACTAAGCTAAACTATGGAGCTCACTTTACCGTTTACTGACTTTGGTGGCTTTCATGGAATTGAGTCCTATGCACATTAGAGATGAAACCTCTGAGAGCTGCTCAGTTACTGTCTTGATGCTGAACTTTGACTTAATGATCATTACAACAATTAATGTTGTCAAAACTGCAGCACGTTGGCTGAATCCAGATTATAACAAACTGAATTACAATGCTTTCCAGTCTTATATTTTCGTTGTCAGAACCATACTGGATTAGGTTGTAGGAAATTCTGTCCATTTTTCATTAAGTTGATTCAGCCACGTAACCATGAGTCATGTGCACACACTGTCTAGCCTGGTGTGTTGTCTGGGGCAGGTAGCTTTGGCAAGAAAAGTGACATTCATATAATTCTATTTTTGTCAACAAGAAAATCAATGACTCATAATAACCAATAACAATAACTAATACACAATACACATAGTACTAATAAGCCCACACATAGTAATTTTAACATAACACATAAATTATAAAACTCCCCCTGAAGTGTGTGTGTTAGCTTTTGAAGAATGGCAGAGAACTTTTATAGAAGTTTTTTTTTTTTTCAAAATAATTTTGGCTAATGACTTTTATTTTAGAAAAATCCTGGGTTTTTTTTTTCTCTCTTTGTTCATAGTTCCAGTGGAGTGTTTCCTCAGTGACCACCTGCTGTAGGTGTTGGATGAAGGGAGTTTGGTGGCTGGAATCTGAGGCCATAGAGAAGTCACAGATATAAAAGTATCCCCCTGCTGTCTTCAGAATTGTTAAATGCAGTATCTGTAAACAAGACTTCTTTCTATCTTACTTGTGACTGAGGCAAGGATACTGGGAAATGTTGAAGTTGTTGAGCTAGCATGGACCTAGTTCTCAATGAAGTAAACATGCTGGTTATACAGAGAACCAGAATGTGTGTTGTTAATTGGAGAAAGGATTCAGAAGTGTCTTGGACACCTGTTCTTGGAGACAAGAGATCAGGTGTCTGAAGTTGAATGAAAGCTCTCTCCCAGTGGGACTGACTGTAAGGGGCAGAACTGGTGTGGTTGAGGGATTTCCACTGCCCTTATGAGCACTCAAAGGATGTCTGAACTGGAGAATGGTCTGTTGCTCCAGCAGCTTAAGTATGGAGACTCTCTCTTCCAGCTCTTGTCAGAACATGTCCTGCCTGCACTTCAGCAACGGGTAGGCAGTTCTCAAGGTTTTGGGGGAGGCATAAAGAATGTTTCCAGGTGTTTGAAGGGTAATTACTTTTGGCAGAATGTTTAGTAAACCAAATTTATTCTTGGCTTGTGCTTACCTTTGAGGAAGTTCCAAAATTTCAGTTTAAATAGTGGATGGGGAAGGTGATCTTGAAACTCATTTCTAGTGTTATATTCTTTTCCATTTCCTCTCTTAAAGCACCACTGGGTCTAGAATACACTGTTCACTCTGAGTGCTTTTCAGAGACGGTTGCGCTCAACAGGCCTACTCGCTGGTCCCTGGCCCCGGCTTTTCACTTCTAATTTCCCCATTATTCATGGCCACTGAAGTCATACCCAGATGTCAGAATTAGTGAAGATTAAAATAACATTAATGACGTATTGCATTTCTTATTTGTTTGCTAGAGATGGCCCTGTGTGACTGAAAGTCTAAGCATCTGTGCAAGACTCTTAACGTGCTTGCTTGCTACTGAGAAGCAATTCTGAGGCTGAGCACAACAGCCGAGGTTTACCCTTGCCCACTCCTGGGAAAACTCATGCTGAGAAATGCAAGGCCAGAAAGGTTAAGGAACCCATTTCAAATTCTTGTAGAGGATCAAAGTTGATCTCTGGATCCCTGAGATGGCTGTTTTTTACTTTTTAACATAATCGACTGGATCATGAAACCCGAGAGCCCCTCAGACATCACACCACTGACATCATCGGCTTCTTCATCCTGCAGACCGTACAAATTTTCTGACTATTGTCATTCATCACCCACCGTTTGTGTCTGACAAAGTGCCATTTCTTATATTCTCTTTAAAAAGACAAGTTGTTAAGTGACAGATGAGGGAGTTGGCCCCGGGGTAGGGCTGTTATTGAATTCCTATCATGGGAGTAAAAACAAAAACCACCGAGAGACCCCCGTGCTCTGCCCACAATGAACTAAGTAAACATCTTAACAGGCATAGAGGATGCAAGCAGATGTTCTAACCGCTGGTCTGTGAGAAACTGTTGTTTACCACTTTTCTCTGGCCTGGCCTTTGAAACCTCCGGAAGTTTCCCTCCCAGCGGGGCTATCAGTGATTTATTGATTGCAGTACAATGGAGACTTTCGGAACTAGCAATATTTTTAAGAGGTTAAATACACCCTTACAGAGGTCAGCACTAACTCATGCTCAAGGGGCATGCCTTCTCCACTTTTCGCTTTTCGAGGGCTGTGGGCTGGAGCTTTGCTGCATTCTTGGCTAAGTGGGAAAGACTCCTAGGGGAACAGAAGGGAATTCCTAATCGAGGATGTGAACAGGAAACATTAGCACAGAATTTACTGGGTTTTTTTTTTTTCTCTTAAAAATTTTTCCCCTCTAGAGGAACTAAAATAAGTGATGTGTATATAAGAGAAAACTAAAGATTCTTGGTGGAAAAGATTGAGTACTGTCGATCAAAACAGTAAAACTGTGTCCCAAGCTCCTACTCCAGACATGCAGGACAGACCAAATAATTAGGTTCAGAAACCTGCAAACTAAATGAAGGAATGTTTCATTCCGCCGTCCTTCTGTTCCGAATTTCCAGATCTATGCTGCTGTAATTTCTTGGCTGTTCAGCTTTCCAGAAAGATTCCAAAGCCTCCTTGGTGGAAATGCTTTGTTTTTGTGTTCCCTTCATTCAGAGACAGGCCCTTGACACAGACAGCCACTGTGCCATGAAACCTACGGTGGCTGCCAAGGCCGACCTCGATGCCACCGGGTCACACGGTGTAGGTTCTTCAGACAGATTAGTTATCCACAGGGTCTCACTGTAGAAAGCGTGTAATTATGAACTCACCAACAGTCAGTTGCTTTGTGGTAAATGGGCACAATTCTTAATCTTAGCTACGTTTTAGCTTTCACTCAACCTACTGGCTATTTGTAACAATTGATTCACAATTTTCCTCCTGACATTCGGAAAAAAAAAAAAAAACAAAAATACCCCCCCAAACCCGAAACAGTCCATGAGCTTTTGTGATAAGCCAGGCCTTCCACAGGTGTGTTTCATATGTATGGATCAGCGCGTGGAGCATGACAGCCATTGGCCACACACAGCTAGCTGCTTGACACTTGCAGCATTGTCGAGGCCTAACACACTGAAATCAGCTTAACTTGTTCAGTAAATGAGTATGGAACCGGTAACATTTCGGACATTATTCCAGTTGATTTCTATTGCTGTGATAAAAAAAAAAAATTCCCCAAAAGCAACTTGGGGAAAAAGGGCTGATTTGTTTGTTTGTTTTTCTGGCTTACATGTCCTGATCACAGTCCATTATACAACTCTAATACCACCTGCCTGAACTACCCACAGTGGGTTGAGGACCTCCGGCACCAATGATTAATCAAGAACGTGTCCCCGTGTCCCCAGAGACTTGTCCATAGGCATAGCTGAGGGAAGAATTCCTTGATTGGCATTCTCTCTTCCCAGAGTACCCCAGCCTGTGTTGAGTTGACAAAAACGAAACATAACAAACA
The DNA here is from genome assembly GCA_907164525.1 of Lophiomys imhausi. Taxonomy (NCBI): domain Eukaryota; kingdom Metazoa; phylum Chordata; class Mammalia; order Rodentia; family Muridae; genus Lophiomys; species Lophiomys imhausi. Next base: position 1,802,145 of record CAJQZJ010004856.1, read on the forward strand.
AACTACTGGGTCAAATGAAACAGTGCTGATTTCACATTTTACTTTAATGTTTTTTTATTATTTATTTTGTGTGTGCATGTATACATGTGCACCTGGGTATATGTGCATTTGTAGCAGGATGACAAGAAAGGGCAAGATGACAAGAATGGGTATATGTGGATACACCCAAAGCACATTGTATACAATGTGGAAATGACACAGCGAAACCTATTATTTTGTACCATACATGGCTATAAAGGCCAAAGTCTCATGGATTTATACTCCAGTAAACAGAAACAAAAACCGGATAAACAAACTCCAGATAAACACACAGCCAAAGACTTGCAAATCCTGAAGGAAGGCATGAGGATGAAGTAACCCCACACAGTGCTTCAGGCATTGTGGGGGCCACCCTAGATGGGGGTCACAGTGGAACACACAGTTAACACAGGAGACAGTCAACCTGGGAAAGAATTAGAAGACAGCCTTCTGGAAGAAGCAACTATGAAGTCCTCAGGAATGGAAATAAGCAAGGTTGTTTGCACAGCAGAAAGGAGGCCATGGTGTCTAAGAACAGAATTGTTGATGTGATGAGCTTAGGGTCCATCTGGGGCCTGATCTCCTAAGACCTTGACTGTTACATCATTGGTTGTGATTTGTATTCTCCAAAGGGCAGCCAGAAGTGAACTATATGGCAGGAAGTGCTGCAGGGGACAGGAGCCAAGAGGATGCTTGTTGAATAAAATGTGGACAAAGTTCTGAAAATGGATCCAGGATCCACTCTTAAAAAGAAGATCTTAAGAACTGTGAATCCTAAGAACTCCACCTCATCAGTTAGGGCCAGAAGATGGCTAAATTAGGACATTTTGGCCTACTCAACTAGAGTGTAAGAATAATTGTTTAGCTTTAAATGTTTCCTGCTTTGCAGTTGGCCTCTCTTGTCTACCATACATAACTTCACTCTTTGACCACCAGCTTGTAGCCTGTCTAAGCTTAAAGTTATTGTTCCTGGCCACCCAAACCTGGTTTCCAGTTTCTGCCAGATTAAAAACAATTTTTATTTCTACTTGTAGTAGTTGTCATTCCCCCCACCCCCAGCCCCACTGTGACCTAATACCTGTAAAGAAGCAGCTGAAGGGAAGGGGGGGTTATTTTGGCTTGAAGTTTAAGAAACGATACAATCCATCCTGTGGGACATAAGGAGGCTGGCCACTTTAGGTCTGCAGACAGGAAGCAGAGGGCTGATAGGAGGTAGGGCTCGGGTGTAAAACTTCAAGGCCCACTTCTCCAGCAAGGCTCTGTGTCCTAAAAGCTCCAGAATCTTCCAAAAACAGTGGCCCACAGCTGTTCAAATGCATAATCCTATGGGGAACAGTTCATATTCAAACCACACTGTTATTTCAACCCACATGACTTTCAAGTTTTTTTTTTTCAATAAATTTGAACTGTTTTTCTTTCATAAATGGACATGTTTTATTCTGTGAAAAATAGATGATCATTTATTAATTTCGTCATTTTCAATGGTACTGAAATTAAACAATACTTTGCATATATATGAGTTTGTCCCCTTAGGAAGCTCTCTATTCAGGGCCATATTTAGTGACGACTAAAATTGGTTGCTTGGGGGAGTGTGCTTGGGTCAGGGGTTCTCTTAGGTTCATTTGTAGGCAAACCAACCTAGATTCAGGAGAGGAAGACTGACAGATCAAACAAAATGTGTAAATCAAAAGGTTGAATCAACAATTTGCAATATAGCAAGGAAGAGGGGATGCAGCAGGTTGACACAGGCTGAACAGAGCGGGCAACATGCAAGGAAAATGCTGACTTAAGCCATGTTTGCATGTGTAAGCCTCTCCTTCACAACCATGATTTGGTGGCGCAATTTAGAAGTGTGATGGCTTAAACTATGGCTCTCACAGACTGTCCACGCTAACATTCAGAAACTGCACATAATGTCTTACAGGGCAGAAGAGGAATTCTGTGTCACTGTGGTAAAGAACATTGCCGGGATCCTCCCTTCGGGTGCTAATCTGACCTAATCCTTAAATCTTGGAGATTGTCCCCTGGCTACCTTCAGAGACAGAGATGGATGGTGGGCAGAGGATGAAAGAGATGTGATTCTGCTGATGTTAAAAATGGAATGAGGAGGACTCAGCAAGATGGCGGCAATAAACTTGGACACATTCTGATCGTCAGGAAGACCGACTGGATCACTGTAGAGATATACTTCTGCTGAACGGCAGTTTGTGAGGTGCAAGTCTATCTGGGCTTGCCCAACAAAGACAGGAACAATAAAGAACTCTTTACTGGACGTATAGACACTGGAAGAACAGAGATGCCAGACATGGGAGACAGAGCACTTCCTGTCGCAGTGGAAGAGCCAGCAGATCTGATCTTTCCAGGATGCTAGCTAGTGACATTGACCTCCAAACAGATGCCCTCCTTAGTTTCCTGAGTCTGCAGCTTCTATACAGGCATTCTGACACCCAAAAGAAGACCAGTGGAATCACTATGGTAAGACTGAGGATGATTCTTCCTGGGATTTGCAACATGATGGCATGTGGCTGACTAGTAACTGGGGGATTGAACTAATAGGTGTTGAGCTTCCCTGAGCCCAAGCACTCTGTGGACAGGATACAGACTACATATTGGAACTCCCTGCCCGCCCCTCTCGCCTGGCCCCTTGGCTGGGCACTCTGCTGGGCATTCAGGACACAACATCTAGATCTCAGCGCAGAGCAGTAAAGCAGTTCTGGACCATTGTGTGCAGCTGGAGAAACTGGGCTGCACTGGGGTCACAGAGCTCCAGTCTGAGAGGCACAGATTGATGCTGAGACTCACCTGAGAGTAGCTTGGGAGGACCATAACCACAGTCCTGACACCCTAGCTACAGGGAAACTGTTAGAATCCCTGCTGACCCAGGCAGGCTGCTCTGGAACACAGCACTTCTGGCAGGGAAAAGGAGGCTGAGAGTCCACTGAGTCCAAGTGCTGTAGACACCTTGTGAACTCCATAGGGACACTCTGCCCATGCCCACTTTGGCAGGGCACTCAGTCTACAACCTCAGTCCAAAGCAAAAACCTGTACTCCACAAAATTTGAAAACCTAAGTGAAATGGACAATTTTCTTGATAGGTTCCACCTACCAATGTTAAACCAAGATCAGGTTACCAAATTAAATGGTCCTATAAACCCCTAGGAAATAGAAACAGTCATTAAAATTCTCCCAACCAAAAAAAGCCCAGGGCCAGATGGTTTCAGCACAGAATTCTGCCAGACCTTCAAAGAAGACCTAATGATAATACTCTTCAAACTCTTCCACAAAATAGAACAGAAGGAACACTGCCAAACTCATTCTATGAGGCCACAGTCACCCTGACTCTCTAAACCACACAAAGACCCAACAAAGAAAGAGAACTTCAGACCAATTTCCCTCATGAACATAGACAAGAAAATATTCAATAAAATACTTGCAAACCGAATCCAAGAACATATCAAAAGTATCATACACCATGCTCAAGTAGGCTTCATCCCAGGAATGCAGGGGTGTTTCAACATACAAAAATTGATCAACATAATCTACCATATAAACAAGATGAAAGAAAAAGACCACATGATCAAATTGTTAGATGCTGAAAAAGCATTTGAGAAAATCCAACACTCCTTCATGCTAAAAGCCCCATAGAGAACTGGCATACAAGGATCATACCTAGAAATCATAAAGGGAATATACAGCAAGCCAGTAGCCAACATCAAATTAAATGGAGAGAAACTTAAAGCATTTCCCCTAAAATCAGGGACAAGGCAAGGATGTCCACTCTCCCCATATCTCTTCAACATAGTACTTGAAGTTCTTGCTAGAGTGATAAGACAACTAAAGGAGATCAAGGGGATACAAATTGGAAAAAAAAAGAAGTCAAAGTATCCCTATTCACAGATGATATGCTAGTGTACATAAGTGACCCCAAAAATTCCACCAGAGAACTAATACAACTGATAAACACCTTCAGCAAGTTGGCTAGATACAAAATTAATTAAAAAAAATTGGTAGCCCTTCTCTAAACAAAAGATAAGTGGGCTGAGAAAGAAATCAGGGAAACAACACCCTTCCCAATAGCCATAAACAACACAAAATACCTGGGGTTAACTCTAACCAAGCAAGTGAAAGACCTATATGACAAGAACTTCAAGTCCTTGAAGAAAGAAATTGAAGAAGACATCAGAAGATAGAAAGATCTCCCATGCGCATTCATAGGTAGGATCAAGAAAATAAAAATGGCCACCCTACCAAAAGCAATATACAGATTCAATGCAATTCAATTCAATGCAATTCCTATCAAAATACCAACATAATGTTTTACAGACCTTGAAAGAACATCAACTTCATATGGAATAACAAAAAAACCCAGAATAACTAAATCAATCCTGTAAATAAAAAACCATCTGGAGGTATCATCATCCCAGATTTCAAGCTATACTACAGAGCAATAATAAAAACAGCATAGTACTGGCATAGAAACTGACCAGTTGATCAATGGAATTGAATTAAAGACCCAGAAATAACCCCACACAACCATTGTCACTTAATTTTTGACAAAGAAGCCAAAACCATACAATGGAGAGAGGACAGCATCTTCAACAAATGGTGCTGGTCTAACTGGGTGTCAATATATAAAAGATTGCAAATAGACACATAATTATCACCTGGCACAAAACTTACATCCAAGTGGGTCAAAGATCTTAACACAAAACTGGACACACTAAATCTAATAGAAGAGAAACTGGGGAAAAGCCTCGAACTCATTGGCACAGGCGACAACTTCCTGAACAGAACACCAATAGCTTAGGCTCTAAGACCAACAATCAATAAATGGAACCTTATGAAACTGAAAATTTTTGTAAGGCAAAGGACACTGTCACTAGCACAAAACAGCACCCTACAGATTGGGAAAAGATCTTTACCAACCCCACATCTGACAGAGGGCTAATATTTAAAATTGATAAAGAACTCAAGAAGTTAAACACCAAGAAACCAAATAACCCAACTGTTGAGGGAAGGTCTAATATCATTGCTTCTGATAGGTTGAATTCAATGCTGAGATCTGGTTACTGCTCCTTCTGAGACATTCTCTTGATTGGTTAATAAAAGTCGCTTATGGTCATTTAGCTGGGCAGAAAGAGTATAGGAAGGCGGGACTTCCTGAGATTAGAACAGGAACCCTGGGCACACACAGAGATTCTCCCACTTCCTGCCAGGAGCCACAGAAGGAGACAGACCTCTGAAGAAGGCTGGAAGGTAATCGCAGGCACATGGCGGTTTGGGATTAGGTGATCTGGGTTAATTTAGAGTAGCTAATTAAGACTCTGCCCAGCTAAGGGCTAAGCATTAAAACATTAAAAGGTCTTGGTGTGTTTAATCACTGGGGAAAAGACTGCGGTGGCTTATAGGCCCTCAGTACAAGCAGTCCCAGGCTGTTGGGATTCCAGACGTGGAACTGCCGCCAAGCTGCTGGTAATTCTACTGACCTAATATAACAACTTATATTAATTAACAGAGTTTAGGTTACAGGTGGTGTTGGCCACACTTGGTCCTGGGGCTCTTTCTCCAGGATAAGTTAGGCAACCAGTTAAGCCATGTGGGCCAGGCCACCTGCTCCTCTGCTAAGTGGCCTGCTGCTATGCTGGCCTAATCTTACAGTTTATACTTACTAATAACTACAATAATTAGTTAATTTGCAGTTTCACCCAATTAAAAAATGGGGTACAGAGCTAAACCAACAATTCACAAAAGAGGAATCTGTAATGACTGAGAGACACTTGAAGAAATGCTCACCATCCTTAATCATCAGAGAAATGGAACTAAAGAAGACTCTGAGATTTCATCTCACACCTGTCAGAATAGCTAAGATCAAAAACTCAAATGACAGCACATTCTGGTGAGGTTGTGGAGAAAAGGGAACACTTCTCCATTGTGCAACCACTATGAAAATCATTCTGCTGATATCTTAGAAAATTTGGAATAGCTCTACCTCAACACCCAGCCATACCACTCCTGGGTGTATATCCAAAGAATTCCTCACCAAACCACAAGGACATCTCCTCATCTATGTTCATAGCAGCTTTATTTGTAATAGCTAGAAACTGGAAACAACCCAGATGTCCTTCAACTGATGAATGGATAAAAAAGCTGTGGTACATTCACACAATGGAATACTACTCAGCCATCAGAAACAAAGAAATCATGAAATTTTCTGCTAAGTGGATGGATCTAGAAAAGCTCATCCTGAGTGAGCTAACCCAGACCCAGAAAGATGCACATGGCATCTATTCACTTATAACTGGAATTTAGCCATATAGTACAGGATAACTATCCTACAACCAACAGACTGTAAGGAACAAGAACATAGACTTTGTTACTTGTTAGTGGGATACTTTGCCCTAGTGGAGCTGCCATGTAGGCCCCCTGTGGTGGAGGTCAGGTCTCCTTAGTGAAACTGGTAGGCAGTTCAGATTAACATAGGGCAGCACATAGGGAGGAGCTTGGTGTTCCTTTACTTATTGATCTGGACGGAGCCAGTTGGGGCCAAATGATATGCCCTATTGAAAGAGCGTTGCTAAGAAACCTAGCAAGTCACACAGATGACATCATTTGCGTGAAAAGCATCTGGGACACTGAGTATTGTGGGAGGTCTTGAGGACCCTTGAGACCACCAAGGATCATGAGAGAATGCCATAGAGACTCCATATAAGCTGGAGATCTACGTGGTCTCATTCTCTTCTTCCACCTTCCCTCTTTGACTGAGAGGCTACATTGAAGAAGATCACCACAAGGTACACCATTAACAGAATTTAGACTGCTATAGCCTAAGGCAAAGGCATAGCATAAACTTAGTGAGAGAGGGTCTTTTAAAAACGTTTGTCTTGAGGCCCCAGAGTGCCAGAAAAGTGATTGAGGCAAGCAGAGTTACAAAGCTGCCTGGAGAAGCTTGGGATTGGTCTGGGCCAAAGAGACCTTGGAGATGAATCTTAACTGACTGAAAAAACTGCCCTCAGTTGGCAGGTGGGACTGACTGATTTTATAAACTGGCCACAATTTGATGTTGAAAATAAACTGGCCTTAAAAACTGGCAAAATGGGGCCCAACTGACTTTAAGTTTAAGAGATTACCTGATGGGACTGCCGTAAACCAGGCCATCCTGCATGGACCTACACTAAGAATAATAATATCCTTAAAGAAAGTTAAAATAGTGTTAGTTGGATGTTTTAGGTAGATATTAGAGTGTTCTTAGATAGATATTGGGGTATGTTTAGATAGTTATAGATGATTAAGGTTTAGGTTATAGGATCTAGGTATTTTATAGGTGATTTATAAGTATTAATAAATATAAATGTGTTAAATAAAAATATTCTGTTACAGCCCCCAGTGCAAGAGGAAGCTCTTAGCCCTCATATGGCTGCTGAACTGAAGGGGGCTGATATGTAAGGCACCCTGCACCAGAGGAGTAGGATAGGGGGGAGTAGGGGGAGAGGGTGGGAGGGTGAGAGGGTGAGAAGGTGGGCCCGCGAGGGATGAAGGGAGGGGACTGTGATAGAGACATAAATTGAAATAATAAATAAACATTAAAAAAATTAAACCAGGAGACTGCCCACCAAAGAACACAGGCAGCCTTGAGAAGTCAATAAAGGCAGGGAAATATAATCTACCCTGTGGCTTACAGAAGGAAATACAGTGGAGCTAGATGCAACCTTAATTTCTCCCCAGTGAAATTTATGGCAGACTTTTAAACTCTAGTGATATAAGATAGCACATCTCTGTGGTTTTTGTTTGGTTTTTTGTTTGTTTTTAAGGCTCTGTGTGTTACTCTAGAAGAAAATCACAAGGAAGTGATTTTCACATGTTTGGTGAGTAAGAGACATACACCTGTTTTCAGAAGACCACTGGCCTGGTGATGCTACCCCAGCTATGGCTCATTGTGCAACTGTGGCTTTGTCTGCATTCTGTAAGCAGAGCTTGTCTGGGGAATGAACCGGTGCCTGAGATACCATAGCTATGGACTAGAACTGGCATGAGCCATGCTTAAAGAATAGTTAACATTTGCTGAGCCTTTCTATCTCTTTCTACCTAAAACTAAAAGTCTTTTTGTTTCATTTTTAAAAGTGTGATACTGGCTAAATGTAATCACTGCTGTGATGTGAGCACTCTCTGTCCACTCCTTCAACCCATTCTCATGTTCACACTCTCACCTCCATGTAGCCTGTGGTGGGAAGCAAGTCTTTGAGAGACATCTGGTCTCTGGGAGAACTCCCCAGGGTCTGGGTTAGCAACCTCATGTAAGATGCCTGGGAGATGTCATCCAGTAAGAAGCTTCCATATATGGGGTAGTCACCCAATCTACCCACATCTTGATCTTGGATTTCCTAGTCTCCAGAATTCTAAGAGAGAGCATTTCAACTGTTCCTAAGCCACTCCATTTATGATTATATAGCATTCCTAAAGGGTTAAGACATTTATGGCTTTTCTTTTTCATTCTTTCTATGAATTATTATGTGCTGTGCAGAATATACTAAGAACCCCCAAGGAAGTTATTTACACAAAGCAAGGGTAGCAAGGGCCGGTGCTGCGGTTCCCATTTAGAATGTTCCCAAGGGCCCAAATTTAGTGCTACCAGCAGAGCATGAGAACTTTGAAAATTGAGGCCTGGTAGGAAGTCGTCTGGCTAGTTGGTTACTGGGCTGTGCTCCTGAGTGATTTAGTGAGATTTTCCCTCTTTACTTCTTGTCTTGAGGTGAATGGCTTGGCCCCTCTGAACTCTCCAAATAAGAGGTGAGGTCTTGCCATTGGTCTAGAAGCAATGGGGCCTATCAACCATGGGATAATTCCTCTGCCATCATGATCCAAATTTTATATCAGTAAAGGAAAAGCTGACTATTATGAGGTGATGAGGATGTGTAGAAAAGAACACGTATGCTGTTATTGGAGATATAAATTGGTGCGGCCTCTGTTCACTAAGGTAAATAGAATGGAGGTTCTTCAGAACACTGGAATCCAGAGCCACCATGGGCTTGGTAGCCTCACTTATGGGTTCACACTGAAATAAATCAAAACCAGGGTTATAAAGAGTTGTCTGCACTCTGGGCTCACTGTATCATTCTTTACAAAAGCCAAGACACAGAAGCAACTGAAATGTCCATTTACAGGTGGATGGACAAGGCAAACGTGGTACCTACACACAAAGGACAATTACTGGATCTTAAAATGAAACCCACAATCTGTAACAACATAGAAAAACCCACAGGACATTGTGCTGAATGAGCTGAGACACAGCAGGGCAGATACCACAACATGACACTTTACTCATAGATGACCAGACAGTGGCACTCATAGAAGCAGAGAATGCGTGCTTCTTTCCAGAGACCATCCAGGATATGAGACTTTCTTATGGATGATGAATAAATGCTAAGGATCTGGAGTGCTAGGAGTCAGCGGCAGGGTACCTTCGCGTGTCCGGGCCAAGGTGTGCCACGAAGAGATCACACCGTGCAACGTGTCGTGCAAGAGGCTTATTTGTTTGTTTATTTATTTTATTTAGGGGGGGGGCGTCTTGGAGTGGGACGTGAGAGAGAGACAGAGAGAATCAGGCAGACAGACAGAGAGACCAGAAGACAGAGAGAATGAGAGAAGAGAGAGCTGTAAGGTCAGGAGGGGCCTTTTAAAGGGTGCTGGTGTTGCCTAGGAAAATACGCAACTAGAGGTGACAGTGGAAATGTGCCGCATCTGGTGGCGGTGGGTGATGACGTGTCTGACGTCTGCTGGTGGCCCTGAGTCCCTAAAGGGCAGGCTCGGGGATCACCTGATTCCTAAACTGCATAGTATGTACATTGACAACAACACACTGATTACTTAAACTATGCCAAGAAGGTGGACCTCGTGTTACATACATAGACTTACTGCACAGATATGAGAGGATACCGAAGATGCCTGGGAACTCTGGAGGTGGTTACCATAAGAGATGATGATGGCTTCACTGATAGGGACATCTCCGAGTACTCCGAGAGTTGCATCCATCAAATATGTACAGCATTTTGTATGTCTGTGTACCACAACAAAGTGATTAAAAACAAAACAGTCCTACAGCAGAAGACCTCCTGAAGGTGTGAGAAGCGGAATGCAGTCACCACGGAGCCATCCTGCTGCAATGCTCCGGGATTCTTGCTCCCTCCACGTTCTTCCTTTTGTGGCCCTCCGCCGGGGCCGTGAGCAGGTTGTCTCAAGAAACTTCTAGCACTTCAGGAGAGACAGACTAAACAGAAGTACAGGGTTTTGTAGTTGCTGCAAACTTTAAAAATTCTCTGTTTAGTCTTAAGAGTGAAGTAGGTGCCTAAGTTACACCAACGTCACCGAGCACAGCCATTTGTGTGAGGGACAAGCTGGTCCGTAAACATCTGTCAAACAACAGGATGTTCAAAGGGACGGAGTCAGCTTGCACACTCAAAGAACCACGTGTGAGGATAAATGTAAGAGGAGAAAAGGTGATTCGAAAATGATATGTGACTTTCATTTCAAATCTGAAATGTTTTAGAAATTAGATTATTATACTTTCAAAGTACTAACTGATCAAGATTGCTGTTGCCTGCTTAGTTTGAGAAAAGTGTAGTGATTGATAAAAAGTGGAAAGCAAAGACCTAGGTGGTTGTGTTTCAACAAATGCCACTTAACAGAGCCAGCCTCATCTCTGCCTTACTGAGGCAGAAAGAGAGCTTTCCCTAACTGAGAGCTGCAGGTGGCGGATGGAAAAGACCTGAAAGACGAGTGTTTTCAAACTGTAAAAAACGAATGAGTGTTCCTTCAAATCATACTATTTCCCATGACATAGTGAAGCTGGTTTTCTTGGTTAAGGGATCCCCTCTGGGTGTGAAGTTTGGGCCATTTTTCCTAAAGGGTTAAGATTGACTTTGTGGGAGTTGAATGCAGTCACTGATTCTTTACTTTTCATTGGGAAGTACTTCCTCTTCCCATTATATTTCTGAAAGGTGAGAAATCACCATTGCTATCATTGCAAGACTAATTCCAATCCCAAATTCAAGAGTATGTCAGTCTTCCCTCAAGTACTCAATGAGTAATAAGGTGGTTTTTGTTTTTCTGAAAGTCTGTGTCCATCTTGAAGTTTTGTTACGTAATTAATCAGTAGCCAATATAATCAAATTATCTTCCTTAGGCTGAAAAATTGAGTTAAACCATTCAGTGTCACAGCAATAAAACAGTTTTCAGGCAAATGTTGTAATTGAACTGGATAAGTGTTAATGTGACTCAGATTTCCTACATTGGCCAAGTGGTCACTATTTGCTGGTCTGTCACAACCAGGACGAAGCAGTCACCCAGCTTCTGTTCATGTCTCTGGGTTGTCAGACACAGGCTGGTGTGGTGATTAGCCCATGGAGGAAGCTCCTCAGCTCATCACTAGTGACTCTGAGCTGCTCTTCAGAAAACTGGGTCTGAGGAAGGAAGAAGAACGGTGATGGATTGTTGTCACCAAGGATGGGAGGAGAAGACAAAAGGAAATTAAAACAAGCTCACTGAATGCTAATAACTTAAAACTTATTTCAAATATCATTTAAATGCTTTATTTTAAGAGATGGCATGGGAACAAGGAAGGGATGGGATGATAAACACATGGCAAAGTCTGTATACCCATGCCCTGTTTGCAACAGTCATCCCCAATTAGGGCAAATGTCTCCAAATTACGGAGACAGCTGAGACCAATATCCAGAGAGCCCAGCACAGGGCCTCGAATACAGGGTGGAACCTACAACTTCTGTTTTCATTTTCATACAAGCCAGAGAGCCCGTTCTTGCCTGGGACCACTCTAGCTCACACTGAGTAGGGAGCTCTTGAGGAGAGGGGCTGCAGTTGCGAGTGTTATCTGGGAGACATTGAGGATGGTCACTGCCCACAGTTCCTGTCTTCTCCGTGTCTCTTCTTTGGGAGCACCCGGGAGACAGCAACTGGAGGGACCTCTGAGGCCTTTGTTGCAGCTTGGACAGAAATATATGCCAGTCTAATTTCTGTACTGTTGGCCCATGCCTGTGTCCTGATCTGGTCTGAGTTGTGTGGACCAGTTCCTAGTCAGTGGCCTATTACTGTTTTCTCCTCTTGACTGTCTTTTTGTTCTACATGTTAGCCACTAAATTCCTTTCCTAAGATTTCCAAATATGCCTTTGTGGGGGTGGGGGCTCTTTTAAAATAAAATTTAAAAATATTTACTTTTAATTGTGTGTGTATGTATGTATGTATGTATGTATGTATGTATGTATGTATGTATGTGAGTGTGTGTGTGTGTGTGTGTGTCTGTCTGTCTGTCTGTCTGTGTGTCCATATGAATGCAGGGACCTGAGGAGACCAGAAGAGGATGTCAGATTCCTTGGAGCTGAAGTTACAAGTGACTGTGAGCTGCCTGACTGACTTGGGCTAGGAACTGGACTAGGTTCTTTGTAAGAACAGTGCTTGCTTTGCAGGAGCAGACTGCTGTGCCATCTCTCCAGCCCCTAAATTAATGTTTTAGCTTACTATGCAATACAATGGGCTTTCTCATGGCATTTCATACTTATGTCATTGTACTTTCTTTGCATTCATTACTTCTCTTCTTTGTCTTCCCTTCAGCTTTTTTATTACTCTTTTTCCTTTATTTGAAATCTCTTCCTCCTCTTCTATGACCCTTTTCTAATTTCATGATGAGTACACATGCTTTTAAGTATACACATAAGTACATACTCGTATTATATAATTTTAAGTCTAGATTATGCCTGTGAGAGAAAATGTGTGTGGTATTTGTCTTCCTTTCCAAGCCTGGTCTATTCCACTGAACATAATGATTTCCAGCCTCATCTGTTTTCCCGAAAATGTCATGATTTCATTTTTCTTTATGGCTGCATGAAACACCATTGTGTGTATATGTCAGAATTTCCTAGCCATTCAGTTTCTGACAAATACCCAGATCAAGTTTCTATCTTATTAATGTCAACACTGCAGAGATTAACAGGAATGCATAAGAATCTCTGTGTTAGTTAGGTTGGCTTAGACTCTTTTGAATGTTAACCCAGCAGTAGTGTAGCTGGGTTTTATTTTTTGTTTTTGTTTTAAGCTGAACCATTTTTCACCCCCAAGATTAACTTTATCCTGCTCTAAAATTATTTTTGCTGGCTCTATACACTGTGCCTGTCTCAACCTCTGCTGTCAACTTGATGAAGCCTGTAGTCACCTGAAGGAGTCTCAATTGGGGAATTGCTCAAATCAGATTGGCCTGTGGCCATGTCTGTGGGGAATTGTCTTGGTTGCTGATTGATATGAAAGGATCCCACTGTGGGCGGTGCCACCCCAGGGTGGGTCAACCTGGGTTGTTTAAGAAAGCTGACTGAGTGTGAGCCAGAAGGGATAAGGCAGTGAGCAGGGTTCCTCTATGGTCATTCCCTCCAGTTTCCTGCCTCCGAGTTCCTGCCTTTAGTTTCCTGTTCTGACTTTCTTCAGCAATGGACTATGACCCAGACATATAAAATGTAATAAACTCTTTCCTTCTCAAGTTATCTTTGGTCAGACTGGTTTATCACAGAACAGGAGAGCAATGTAGAACATCACCGAACATGATTTAAACGGTACAAGGTTCTCTGTAGTAGGTTTCCTCTTAAGTTCTTGTCTTGAAGCCCTGAGGCTTGTGCTCTCCAGTCCCTTGGCAAGTACAGGTAGTGAGTTGCTAGGAAACCTATTACCTGGTGTGAAGGCTCTGCCATCATACGTGATCTAGTGTGGATGCAGGCAGCCTTGGGAAAATTCCCATTCCTGGTTTCACTGTTGGAGAGGGCCAAAGATCAATCATACTAGGCAACTACAGTATGGTTGAGCTTTGTCCCTACCCCTGCAAGTGGCAATATTGTCAGTTCTGTAACATGCTGGCTCCATTTGTTTCTTATGCTTATACCACATACACAACACAAAATGCTCTGTTCTGACTGTCCGTCTTCCCTGCTAGCCTCACAGGGAAATGTGCATGTATCCACTGTAAGAGCAGGGTAGCTTTGTGTTGCCCCTTCTGCAATGAATTGGCAGGACAGTTCCAGGAGCTCATTAGTTATGTAGAGACAGCTATAGATGTGATTGGTCCGAGTTAACCTGCAGAATTTTTATTTCTTTTGGAAGGGCCTAGAAAGGACAAAGAGTATCTTACTGGCACCCAGAAAAGCAGAGCTCAGATTTTATGTCCTTTGGATTGAAATCTTGCCCCTCTGTTGTATGTAGTCTTGATCAATCTCAGAATCTCAGTTCCTGGGTTCAAAAATATGTAAGTAAAAGCCAAAATAAAGGGATAGTTGAATAAAAGTATCTAGAGACAGAACTGCAGAGAACTCTGTTGAGAGTTATTTTGGGAGACCTTAGAGTTAGTCAAGCTGGGGGAAGAGAAATGCTTCTAGTGAAGGAATTTGCTCTTTGGCTATAGAGAGCTGATGGTGACTGAGCCCTGGGGAAGTGCTATAAAAAGATACTTCATAGAGACGCACAAGTGCCTAGTAACCATTTAGCTGAAGCTCGATGTTTTCAGGGCTTGGGAACAACAGTAGTAACAACTCAGAATTAAGAATGGAGACTATAAAAGATGCTGTTTCTGTTTTGGAACTATAAACATTGATTCTTTCATTCTGGAAATATTTAAAAGATTGTGTTCAAATGTTGCCCATGCTGGACAATGTCTAAAAATACTATGCTGAAGCTAACCTGCGTGCTTTCTAAGTTCAAAGTTCTAAATGCAAAGTTTTAAGATGCACTTCCGTTCTGATGGTTCCAGGGCAAATATTCTTTTATCTGCTTTTTGAAAGTTTCTAATTTTCCTGCCAACATTGAATTTGTCTTGTTTGTTTAGAGCTTATTATTTATCCTGGGAGCAAACGAAGGTACTTACATTACTCTGCTGGTCGAGTTAAAAAGCACAGGTCTGTATTAGGTGATATGCTGGAGCAGAGTGAGGGACAGTGCCTGCAGGGGGTGGGACAGTGGTCAGCAGGACCTTCCTATCTTACCTTTTTCCCTCTTTGCATCTTGTTTTAGTTTTAAATCCTTTTAGGTTCTAGTTTCTGGCCTGTGAATGCAGGTTGTGGGTGAAAGGACATCTCCCTTCTTAGGCTTAGGTGGTGATTGCTCTGCTCCAGGATTCCAGAAGATGCAAATGTGCTGAAGTGTGGTCCTCAGTTGCAGTCAAAGAGAAGATGCAACAAGGGAGAGAGACAAGTGGGAGGCAAATTCTGAAGGCATGAAACCCTGAATCCCTTAGACCTGGCCCAGGAAGGTTAACATTTGCTATTGTTAAAAAAATCAAAAGATCATTGGCTCCTTTGGAATCACCCTTGAACCTCTCTTTTAGCAAAAAGGAGATGAAAAACATCCAGTGCATGCCCAAACTATTTCAGAATTCATTTATTAAAATAAAAAGGAAAACAAAGTGTGAATAAAACACTGGACACACAAGCTTTACAGCAGAGAGGAAGACAGAAAAACCAATCTGAAGAAACCTAGGAAGAACCACGGGTCCCATGTACAAATGTGAAAATAAATTAAACTGTACTTAAATACAAATTCATCCAAACAGCCAGCCAGATAAAATAATGCAAGACTATGCCTCATAGTTCCAGTATCCAGAAAAGATTTTTTATTACTTGGATAATTTCTCTTGTGACACATAAGAAAAATACAAAGCCAACCAAAAATAAAGTTGCAGCATGCAAGCCCCACCTGGAACAGAAATAGCTAAACTTTGTCAAGTTTCCCATTTATTTATACATTTCTCTACACCGTGAGGACATGCTGGCTACTTTTTATTGTCCTTAAAGGAATATAAAAAACATTAACAGATTCAAAAAATATTGCTACCTCAAAGAACTATAAAAGAAGGCTTTTGGAGAAAATTTACAGAGCTGGAAAATGTTACAATTAGATGATTCAGCGTGATCTCCCTAGAGTGGCAGACAAAAGAAAAACCTGAAAGTGTACCTATTCTTTCTTGGTACCCAGGTGAAGCTTGTGTTCTGTCATGTGGAACAGTGCTCCTTCATACACTGTACATGGAAAAGGTGACACTTTTTATCTAGTTGGTGGTGCCCAATGGTTGGGGAACTGCAGGGGTCTGGTGAGTTGAGGGAGGACTGGGACAGGATGCTGCTGTTACCTGGGTAGTGAGGGCTGATGTAATTGTATGAGCCTTCCACTTTGAAGGCAAGTCTCTTTCTCTTGGACTTTGGGGTAGTCCTCCCCAAGTAGCTTACTGAAGAACAGGGTCGTTCACATGGGGCCCTTGGGGGACAACTTAGCATCTGAGCATTTCATGTTATGTGACAAACATACCTTGAGGATGAGGTGTGATTTTTTTTCCAAATTATTCCAGTTGAGCGTATATGCTGTAAGAAACTGTCACCAAAGAAACCGTTCAAAATCAGGCAGAACAGCAAAGTGTTCTTTTTCTACATAGTGGGGAAACTCTAAGGCACGGTGATGTTCCCAAAGATTTAGAATGCCTGGAACAGTCTGTGTGGGCCCTCTGCACTGCTGAATGAAGGAAACTCTCCCCCAGTACTGTCTCCTCCACGGTGTGACTCAGCCAATTGCTCCCTCTCTATGATGTCGGTATGGCACACTTCCAGGCATTGTCCCAGCTCAATCCTGACTGCATACAAGTGTTTCTACAGACTTACAAAGGAGCAGTGCTACAAGCCTCGGCTCCACAGGGAAGAGCAGGATGGTATGTGCGGCAAGGGTTTGATACTAGTATTTTCTCCTAAGAGCATAGGACTCAATGTTGTTCACATACACTGTACACAGAACACCCACACCAGGGACATCTGATGTCCAATGTACTAACTACTGCTACCATTTGTTGAACAGTTTATTCACTCCAATATGCACCCAGGGAGATACAACATCAAAGGAGGCAAGGACCTCCAAGAGAGAAGTGAGTCAATATTGGAGGAAGCTCCATCAACTTTCACAGTGTGGAAAGGAGTTGCAGTCACAGCGTTAGGTGGTGAGGGACCTGACTGTGCACTGTCATCATTTCTGAGCCCTGGATACCATGACAACTATGATCTTTGTTGGGTGCATTCTGCTTAAGAAGGCAGAGAACACAGCCATCTGAGTGCAGCATGGTCCACTCTTCTGTAAAATTCAGCTGTAAAATGCAGTTGCAATTCATGTAGTGGGAAATTCATTAAGTGCGTGCACGTTTCATAAGGAACTGTGTTATTTTCGTTTGTAAATTGTAACTCAATTAAGAGGAAGGAAGGAGGCTCCTGTAGTGAAGGTTTTATCTAACCACTTTTCCAACACACTCGCCTATGGGCTCTGTACAACTCTGGCTTTCATTCACTCCCCAGCAAATGAAATAACAGCATTCATCTTTGTAGTGTGATAAAATTCCATTGTCTGTAATTATCAGATGGTCTTTCTTTTAACATAATTTTCATTGATTATTTGGGAATTTCATATAATGCATCCCAATCACCCTTTACCTCCCAGTACTCCCAGGTCTGCCTCTTCCCTGTGCCCCTCCCAAAACAAAAAAATATAAAAGAAAAAAAAAACCCCAAGTCCAATTTATGTAATCCATATACTCAATGGAGCATGGTCAAACTCCCGGTAGCCAACCCCTTAAAGAAAAGTGAGTTTTTCCCCATCCCCACCCCAACCCCACTGGAAGCTATCTACTGTAGATAGCTACACTTCAGCATCCTCATCATAATTCTCAAGAGTTCTCTTCCATGGCTTCCTGTCTAGCTTGTTATCTTTTATTTTTGGAGGGGCTGCATGGGAGTGTGAGGTTGGGGTAGACAGGTTGTCACAGAAGCCTTCTATTTCTCTCTTTCTCAGCTGTGAGTGTGCAGCCATCGATACCACTGCAGAACAAGCTTCCTTGTCCTCTACAGTTGGCAGGAGTGCAGACTATGAACTTCTCATGAACATTCACCTGGCCTCTGCTCAGCATGAACCACTGACTTCAGCATGGTCTCCACCATAGATATCAGCACCAACCACAAACAGCAACATGGCCTCAGGTGGTAACCATATTACTCATGTCTGCATGGCCCTCAGCAACATCACAGCCCACAAACATCAATCTGGTCCTTAGCATGGTCTCCAGTGGCCATATGGACCACAGACATCAATTCGGCCCTCTGCCACAGCTTGGGCCACAGACATCATCATAGCCCTTAGGGGCAGCACAGGACATAGACGGCAACATTGCCTCCAGGGCATCTTGGGCCATAGATACCAACACGGTCCCCAGAAACCACCTGGCCCAGGGACATCAACCCAGTCTCAATCTCCAGAAGCCACCTGGCCCAGGGACATCAACACAGTCTCAGGAAGCAATGTAGGCCATGCTCATCAGCCTGGACTCCAGTGACAGCTCCGACTTTGGACGTCGACATGGTTCAGCCTCTCTCCACAGTGTGAGCACCACTTACATTCTGCCATCCTTCCTACTCCGTCATTGCAAATTTGTTTGTCACAGACGCATTGGAAAACAGAGTGTGTCCAGCAGCTCATAGATGGAGTAGGTGTTGGAGTTGGATCTGGGCGGGAATGGCAGCTGAGTTGGTCAGGCTGCCCCAGGCTGCAGGCTCGTCTACAGATGGCATTTAACCATTTATCTGTCAATGAGTATCTAGGATGATTCTGTTTCCTTTTTGTTGTGCGTAGTGCAGCAATAAACATGGATGTACAGATGTTTGTGTGGTATGTTGACAGAGCCTGTAAGTATGTGGTGTGTTGACGTCTTTTGGGTATATACCCAGCTTGGTCACATGGTAGTTCTATTTTTAATTTTCTAAGGTACTTCTTTACTACTTTCTACCTGTAATGTAAGGGTCTCTTTCCCCGCATCCTACTCAGCATCTCTTGTCACTTGTTTTTATAGCCACAGTAAGAAGGACTCGCAGTGTAGCTTAGCTCGTGCTTACCTGCTGGCTGGTGAGCACGTTCTCAGGGATTTTGGCCATTTGTACTTCATTGCCTAGGAACTTTATGTTTTTTCTATTAGTGTTTATTCTATTAGCCTATTTATTCATTGGGGTATCCTGGTTCTTGGTAGAGTTTTCTTTCTTTCTTTTTTTTTTCTTTTTAGTTCTTAAACACACTAGATGCTAAGATGTTACTCCTCTCTCAAAAGTATAGATAGCAAAGCTTCTCTTGCATTCTGTTGACCGTACTGTTTCCTTTTATGTCTAGAAGCTTTTTAGTTCTGTGCTGCCCTGTTTGTCAGTTCTTGGTGATATGTCTTGAGCAGTAGAAAACTCTTTCAGGAAGTCCAGGCCTTTGCCTGAATCCTGAAGTGCTTTCTTATGAAAATTTCAATGTTTTGGGTCTCCTGTGGAAGTCCTGAGTTGATTTCTGTAAGGGTGAGAGGCAGTTTCAACCTTCTCTGTGCAGACGTGCAGTTTTCCCACACTGCTCTTGAAGAGATACAGTCTGTGTTTTGCATGCTTCTAGCATCCTTGTCAAAAATTGGGCAGCTCAGGCAGTGTAGGTTTTCTTATGGGCCCTTGTATTCCATTGTTCTATGGGATCCTGGGCCAATATTGTGCCATTTTTATTATTGTGGGTTCCTAGCTTATTCTGAGATCAGGTACTGGGCATCTCCAGCTTTGCTCTTTGTGCTCAAGATTGCCTTGCCTATCCATGGTATTTTGTGCTTCTAAGTGAATTTTAAGATTGTTTTTTCTATTTCTTTGAAGAATGTTATTAGAACATTCATGTAGACTGGTCTGCATCTACAGATGGATTTTGTTCATTTTTTACTGTATTATAAATTCTACCCTTCCATGAACATGGGAGGTCTTTGTAGCTTCTATTCTTTCCTTCATTTTTTCTATGTGGTATATGTACAGATATGTGCATGTGTAAATGCAAAGCATGTTTGTTCATGTATGTTTGTGTTCACATGTGTGTATGTGTGTGAATATGAATGCCAAAGATCAATGTCATGTGTCTTTTTCAATCACTTCCCACTTTAATTTTTTTTTAGATGGTCTCTCACTTAATCTGAAACTCATTAATTTGGGTAGCCTGGTTGAGAAATAAGCCTCAGGCATCCATGTGGTGCTGGGTTATAGATGCATGCCAATATTCCAGGATTGTATGTGAGTGCCAGGGACCTGAACTCTGGTCTGTATGCTTGTTGTACAGCAAACATTTTACCCACTGAGCTGTCTCCTCAGATGCTCTTCAGTTCCTTCCCACAGTGTTTAAATATTTTCAGTACATATGTTTTTCACTTCTTTGGTTGGATTTATCCCTAGATGTTTAATTTTATTTGATGCTGCTATTTGTGACTGGGATTCTTTCCTGATTCTTTCTCAGTGTGTTCATTACTGGTGTGTAGAGAAACTCCTGGGCTTTGAATGTTGAATACAACTTAGTACTTGTATCCTGTTACTCTGCAGAAAGTGTTTATCAGTTTGAAGCATTTTCTAGTGAACACTTTTGAATCTGTTAGGTGCAGGATCCTATCGCCTGCAAATAGGGACACTTTGGTTGCTTCCTTTCCCACTCTTGTCCCGTTTACTTCTTTCTCTTTCTCTTGTTTTAGCTAAGACTTCAAGTATCAAATTGAACAAGAGTGAAGGAAAGAAATATACACTCTTGTCTCATTCCTGATTTTAGTGGAAATGCTTTGAGGTCCCCCTCCCCCCCAGTTAGTAAGTGTTGACTGTAGTTTTGGCTTATGCAACCTTTATTATGATGAAAACATTCCTTTTATTCCTAGTTTCTTCAAGGATTTTATCATGAGGGATTTTTTCCTGTGCTTACTAAGAAAATCATGTGATTTCTGTCTTTGAGTCTACTAATACAATTATATTCATTGCTTTGGACATCTTGAGTTATCCTTGTATTCCTGGAAGGAAGCTTACATGGTATTGGTGCATAATCTTTTGTATATATAGCTGATTTCAGTTTGAAAGTATTTTATTGAGAGTTTCTGCATCCATGTCCAACAGGAATAGTTCTCCTCCCCCCTCCCTCTCTTCCTGCTTTTCTTCCATTTCTACCCTTTCCACCCCCCATTCTATCTTTAACCAGTTTTGGTACCAAGGCAAAGCGATCTTCATAAAATGAATATGGCAATGTGCCTTCTATTTCTAGCTTGTGCAATAGCTTAGTCGTGAGTTTGTCTTTAAAGGCCTAGTGGAATTCAGTGTGAATCTACCAGGGCCTGAGAATTTTCTTTTTCCTCTCCTCTCCAATCCTCTCCTCTGCCCTCTCATCCCATCCCCCTTCCTCCCTTCCTTTCCCTTCCTTTCCTTTCCTCTTCCTTCCTTCCTTCCTCTCCTCCTCCTCCTCTTCCTCCTCCTCCTCCTCCTCCTCTTCCTCCTTCTTCTTCTTCTTCTACTACTTGGAAGTCTTTTTATTATTGCTTTAGTCTCATTACTTGCTACTTAACTACTTAGGTTATTTACATTCTCTTGGTTTTATTATAGTAGGTCATGTGTGTCTTGAAATTTTTCCATTTATTCTGGGTTTTCCAATTGATTGGAAAATAGTGTGATGGCTAATCTAATGTTAACTTGACTGGATCTGGAACCCTCTGTGTGGGCCTCTGAGGGAATTTACTGGAAGGATTAACCTAGGCCAGAAGAGGCTCCTTCAGAGTGGGTGGCACCTTCAGGTGCCTACCTGCCTTCTCTCCATTCTAGGAGCACCTGCCTGGTGCTGTCACTGCTGCACTGTCCTTTGCTGACACCAGAACCAGCCTCTTTGGCCTCTAACATGACTAAAGAGCTATGACTTCCCAGACCCTCAGGCATTCAGTACCAGACTGAGACTAGGGAGGCTTCCAGCTTTGTAGGAAGAACAACTTCTCAGTTCCCAGCATCACCTCTGCCATTGTTGAAATAACCAGTCCATATTGCATGAGCCAATCTAATATATCCCTTTGCAATATACACTCATTCTATTAGGCCTCTCCCTCAAAGGAAACTTGACTAATTGGATATGTTTTTAAAATGTGCCATATTGTCCCTTTAGAGTCTATCAGTGTCTGCGTAATTTTGCTTTCTAATTGTAATATTTTGGATCACCTCTCTCTTTTGGTTTGGATCTTCTGGTTGCCCATCCATCTGTCACCCTCAGAGGCAAGATGTGACCCTGTAATTATGGAAGGAACTGCACCTGGGATTTTCTAGAATGTTTGGTACAATTTTGAACAGCAGACACAGATCTAGAGCAGACACTCAGATGCCAGGAACCATGCCTGATCCCCAGAACTCCACACTGTGAGTTACTCTGTCTGATTTGAACATTGTGAAATTTCCTCCAGTGGACAGCACATTGATTCTCTGGCCATAAATACTGCCTTAGACACAAGGTTGAAGCTGTGTGCCTGCAGCTTGGAGAAAGCAGAGGAGATAATGTCAACTTTAATTCCTGTGTTTTTCCAAACACAAAGAATAGGCCAAAGGTCACAAGTGGAAATTAAATAAAAATGGAAAACAGATGCTAGGAAGATCACTAGTAATGGAAACACAAGCAGCAATGAAAATTATTAAAAAGAAAACACAGTTAAACATATGAGCACAGCCCAGAAAGTGGGGGTCTTAGGAAGGTTCTGTTTTCATAATGATGTGTTTTTAAAAGCCTGACTTTTTTTTTAATGTTTCCTACAGTGATTTAATTTCTTATATTTTCTTCCTTCTCTATCTAGAGGCAGAATTCAGCAGATGGCAGAACCCACCCTCTGCAGTATCCTGGGTAGTCTATGTACCCGCATCACACACACTGTCATAACCAGTTCTGCTGAAAAAGGACTTTTGTCTTGCAAGTGGCAGGTTGCCACTTTCAAAGGTACATTGATTCTTAAACCAGCTTCCTGTTCCGATCTGGGCACGTGACCTGGGCATCATCAGGGACAAGTCTGTTCTGGGAGAACAGCTGCTGAGGCAGGATTTCAGATTACAATGTATAATACAAATGTAGACTTTTTTTTTTCCTTTCTGTATTTAAAATGAAGCTCTGTTTTGGTGTGTGCTGACTTTTATTGCTGATCTCCAGTCAGTAAAAGAAGACGTTACAAAGTCAGTGGAAATACCTAAGTCTATATGCGATATTTTGTAGTGCTATAAACAAATACTCAGGAAACATCTAGAATCTCCCTTGAAGCTTCTGCCTGTGCTATCTTTTAAAAAGTCAGACTAGTCATAAACCAAAACCAGAATCATATTGTAACATGACTGAGAAAGTTCTAGCATTTAAAATAAAAGCAGAAAAGAGAGACAATTAAACATACACATCTCTCAGCATGCCCTCCTACCCACGGGCTCCCCCGGCGGCTTCCCGGTGCCTCTGTGTATCAGTGCTGGCTAATATGGACTGGCTGGCTGAGAAGATGGCAAAGTGGAGTTGGCACACCTTGGAGGCAAGTATGTAATTAAGAGGAGGTAATTAAGGATCATTGCTGGGTGTGCTGACAGCAGGCATGTAATTACGAAGGAAGAGTCAGTGTAGGGGCCAGGATGTGAATGCCAAAGTATGCTCGGAAACCTGGACCCTAAAATCACTTCCTTTGTGGGAGGCAGGCCATTCCAGTCTTGTGCACTAAAAGCTGTGCTGGCATGGACCAAGGATGAGCCCAGAAATCTTGTGTCCAGCCTCGGCAGCCTCAGCAAATCATCTGGTCTTTCCATTGCTCGCCCCACCCTCCCAGACACAGCCCAGGACATTCCATTTTTATGTGCGTTTGTATTTTCTCAGGAATAGACACATTAACAGGATGGGTTTAACCATAGTCCAGTTTATTTATGATCTTCTGGTTAAATGTTAATAGCCTCAAGTCAAGTATCTAACACAAGAATTTGGAGCCGGGGTTTTGCCAGTTTTATTTAGTGACCGCTCAATAGCATTAACATCCAGCTGTTTATTTTATTTTATTTTATTTTTGATTGCACACATGGAGGGGGTTGGGAGGTACATGCCCATGAGTGCAGATGTCATATTCTCTGAAGCTGGAGTTACAGGTGGTTTGTAAGATGTTTGACATGGGTGTTGGGAACTGAATCTGGGGTCTTTTCGGGAATAAAAAAGCGTTCTTAACCAATGAGCCATCTCTCTAGCCCCCTTTCAGCTTATTGAATATTAGGCACCATTCTAAAGATTGTAGATGTAACTCCCAAGAGTTAATAGATACCGAGGGGGAGTGGATTGAAAATTCAGGGAGATTGGGGAATTCAGTAAGGAAAAGCAAAGTCATTGCAGTATGAAGCAAAAACAAACATCAAACAAACTTGCAGAAGCAATGCACCTGCTCCTTCTCCACAGAGCCTGCAAAGCTAGAAGTTCACCGTACATTGATTTTTGCCTTGGATATCAGTAGTCTTTATTAAGACATAACAACATTATTCTGTGATTGTCCTCTTGCCATTGGCCTGCTGTGGTTGCTGCAGGCAGATTAACTAGATCCTGATGGATTCTAGCCCCCATTCATCAGTGTTGGCTAAATACTATAATTATACAGGATGCTGAGGTAAAGTTCATCTTATACTTAGACATGGTCCCAGATAAGTTCACCTGTCAGTCTTCAGGACAAGCTTCCAGACTATGGGTGTATTGGGGGGTGGGGGAGGCAGGGAGGAGACAAGGCAACAAAGACAAGACAAAGAGAAGCATGTACCCCCCCACACCCCCGTGATGCTAAAGAGTTCAGGAGACAGGAAATGGCTCCCTGGTGCAGACTTTCAGAACTGTGGGCAACAGTCTTCCTCAGGTATAGCTATCTCCACCCTCAAAAGCCTGGGGATCCTGCCCTTGCGCATGCAAGACACTTTCTGTTCACCCATTCCGTCCACACACTCTTGATATTATGAATTTTTCATCAAGTTGGAAAAACAATCTCTGTCCTATTTTTCCCTTTTAGAGGAAATAGATTCTCATAATAACAGTACTGGCTCATTTCCCTTGGCAATTCAGTTTTGGAGCACATTCCTGAATGGTGGTCTACGAAGCAGAAACAGGCTGCTGGAGAGTGGCCGATTATTCTAAAAATTTTAATGACCTAGAAGCAAAATATGTTTGGTCCTTAAGTTCTAGACACAAATGCTTAACCTCAGATTTCAAGGGCCAAGACTTCTAAGATAGTGTTGCTGGAAATCAGCCAAAAAGGAGTGACGTGGACAGTGTCTGTTAATGGTTGACAAAGAATTCCTGAAGGCACTCACTCTTAACTAGTTTGAAATGCCCCCACCTAGGTCTTTGGAACTCCACTGCTCCATACCTGGCTTTGAAAGATTCTAAGTTGAATGAAATTAGTTTCTATTAATCAGATTCTGTGTCCTGGCTTCTTGAAGCACTTCCAGACGCCTCTGCATTTTCTGTGGCACTCTCTTACCAAGGGACGGTCTCACCTTAATTCCTATTTGTCTGTCAAAGTGCATACGAGGGGCACACTCTGTGGACACATTCAATTGCCACCTCTCTTTTCCTTTATCCCGGTAACTAATTGCATCTTCACTTAGGGGTTCCACTTTCTGTCTACTTCATGCCTCATATCACACTTAGAAATCATTATTGGGTGACTGATCAGTCTCTAGCTGGTCTTCCCAGAGCATGATGGACCTTTACTATGTGTTGGATGCATGAGTAATTGTGAACCTTAGGGGATGCTGTCGCAAAGGCAGAGGCCAGGCTTACTCGGTGTTCCTGGTATCTGAGCCTTTCAAAGCATCCAAGGGAAAGATTGTGTTTTCCAACCTTGCTCTTTGGAGTGCATGGGAATTCTTTCTCCTCTCTGCTACCATGTGTGCTGGGGAGGAGAGACACCCTTCACTCTACACGTGTGGAATATGCAGGAGAGCCTCTCTCAACCCCTTCTCTCCCACTTTCCCACTGACAGGTGGAAGTGGGGGAGAAACAGAGCAGAGATGGTGATGACTTTCCTGAATCCACCTGGTATTTCAGCTTCGTAGATGCGCTGAGTTTTCTGGGCCACTCCATATTTCTTCAGCTCTACTTTTCACATTCAGGCAAGCACCAGAGTAGAAACCTGAACCTTTTGGTGGGTGTGTATTTTTAATGCAGGGGAGTATTTACTAGGCCTGCAGGAAAGTGTAGCTTTATCAATAAAAAGCTAGTTTTTGTTTTATCTTACTTTTAATTGACTGATACTAATACATACTTATAGAGTACTGTGAGATGTTTAGATGTGTTCATACATTGGGAGTTGATCAAATCAGGCTAATTAACATATTCATTTTTTTTCAGATACCATTTCTTCATAGTGCCAATCCTAAAATATCTACTTTTTCAGCTATTTTGAAACACTCAATATATTATAACAAACTACAGTCATCAGGCAACAAAAGCAAAAGCAGAGAAACAGGATTGAATCAAACTAAAAAAAATTCTTCCTGGTCAAAAAACAAAACTAAACAAAAAAACAAAACATAGCAAAACAAAAAAAAACCCTCAAAAACCCAAAAATCCAACCCCCCCCAAAACAAAACAAAACAAAACAAAAAAACACAACCCTAAAACTGGCAGAGTAAAAGAAATGACCCACAGACTGGGAGAAAATGTCTGCAAATTACACATCAGACAAGGAGTATCTATCATATACAAAGGACTCACATTTTTGAACAAGAACCAAAATATTAAATATTAAAAAATAGAGGACCAAAGTAGATCATTCACTAAGTCCAGGGGATGATGAAAAAGTTGTGTAATGCAAAGGAGTGCTTATGAGTTTTGGTGTAAATTATTCCATGTGCAAAATGTCAAAGGAAATCAGGTAAGGGGACATAAAACCTGTGGTGGCGCACGCCTTTAATCCCAGCACTTGGGAGGCAGAGGCAGGCGGACCTTTGTGAGTTCGAGGCCAGCCTGGTCTACAAAGCGAGTCCAGGACAGCCAGAGATATTCAGAGAAACCCTGTCTCGAAAAACAACAACAACAAAAAAAAAGTGTCACAGCCACAAGAGGACTGGTAGTTGATTGAAGCTTAAGGAAGAATTTTTCAGTCAGACAAACAAGCATGTGGAGAGATGTGGTGGAAGGAAGGTCATGACCCATAGGGACATGGGCACACAGAATGAAGATGGGGAGGCAGGAATTATTGGTGCTCAGAGTGAGTGTGGCTTTATACAGACCTCTAGGGAGACGGGTGCTGATGCAGAAGAAGAAAGTCATTGCAACGCATGGGATGGGGATGTGGCCAAATTCAGTGTTTAGAAGAATCACACAAGTGACTGTACAATGGAAATGGGATAAAACTCAAAGCAGAAAGACCATTTGGAACATTTCTGTTTGTTTCTCTTTTGATGTTTGTTGTGGTTCGGCTGCCTGCTGAGAAAGTGGCTGGGAAGCAAGATGAAAAGTCAATGATATATGTGAACGGTATGTGTCCACATGGAAAAGAAATAGAATTTATGGGTGTTAAATGTGGATGAGAGAAGGAGAGTTTAACTTGGAACAGGTTTGGCTTCCTTGGGGTATTCAGGTGGGAAAGTCTAGAATATTAGGTTTGAAGGCAATGGATCCTGAAAAGAGTTGGAAGTCTGATTGGGGAAACATTAACACAGGAGTGGTATGTGAGCTGGGGAAGAGGCCACCACTGCAGAGACCAGAGCACTGGCCTCTCCAGAGCAGGTCCAGGGGGGTCAGCAAAGCCACTGAGGAGAATCACTGAGCAGTAAGGGGAAAACTCAGAGGGAACAGAGCTCCAGGAGTGAGAGAAAACAGAGCCTCTCCAGGGGGAGTGCTCACCCCCCTCTCTCACACACACACACACACACACACACACACACACACACACACACACAC
>CAJQZJ010004856.1:1829970-1851934 GCA_907164525.1 Lophiomys imhausi
ACACACACACACACACACACACACACACACACACACACACACACACAAAGATTGTGTTGAATGGAAATGAGAAGTCTTCTGGAGATTTCTTGATAAAACTGTTACTAGTGACCAAGAGTTATGTAAGTGAGCTTATCTGGACAGTAAAAAGCAGGGGTTGTGTGTTCTGGCCATCAGCTGAGCTAGGGTAGAGTGTAAAGAATGCACAAAGAATAGGGCTTACTTGGGGCCTCTACTCGACTGTTTGATTCATTATTTTGCCTTACCGTGTTCTGAAAAAGTGAATCCAGAGGTAGGGAAGATGGCTCAGCAGGTAAGAGCATTTGTTAGGCAAGCATGAGGATTCAAGTTCAAATCCTCAGAATTCATGTGAAAAATCAGGTGTGGCTGTGCATACTGTATACTGTATACATGCCATGTATTACTATAGGTCATGTATACTGTAATATCAGTGCTGGGGTGAGGACAGAGAGAGGGCATGGCTGGAACTTGCTGGTCAGCCTAACTCCAGGGTTGGTGAGAGACCCTGTCTTAAGGGAATAAGTTGGAAAGTGATGGGGAGAGATGTTCAACACCCTCCTCTGGCCTCTGCTTGCGTGTATCCAGGCCTATGAACCCAGACATATCTACATGCATATATACCACACATGAGGGGGAAAAAAACAAAAAAATTAAGACACAGAGCTTAAGATTTAACTTCATAGTGAGCCTGGACTCCTTGAATGCATCATCCATGAACTCTTCTTGTATGCAGTAGACAACTGTTTGCAGCAATTCTGGGGTGCCAAATAAAGGTAGACTGTTCAGACTAGAATCCAGCCAGCCCTATCTGTTGTCTGTTGCTATGGTGAAGCAACATGACCAAGAGCAAGCTGGGGAGGGAAGAGTTTACTAGCTAATTTGATGGAAGCAATTCTTCTGTGGTTACTTCTTTCCAGGTGACTCTTAAGATGTGCCAAGTTCACATTAAAGACTAACCAGCATTCTCACCTATGGTTGTGGGGTGTATGAATCCATTTGTCTTCTCCAAACTCCCAAATATCTGTCATTTAGCCTGAAGATCTCCAAAATTTGAACTACAGATTTGTCATTCCTGATATAAAAACTGTAATAAGAAGAGTGTTACTGGCTTGGAAATGTCCACCTACCTGTAAAGTTATCTATGGAAAGATATAGGTAGAAATGAAAAAAAAATATTATCCAAGAAGTTTCAACTACTACTCCAGAGTGTTAATGAAATACTAAGAAAATAAATGAAGAGGAATAAATAGATTATGTGGGGGCATATAAATATCCTATTTTATGGAAGTATTTGAAGGATCATTTGAATGGCTAGATATATTATGATAGAAATTGCTGTAAATGATTGTATTTAAAAAGAATACTTCTGTTTTTAATTGCTAATCAGTACTCAATTTTTATTTTTACATGTTTATTTTGGAGCTTTTTCCATTGAAAGAAAAAACCACTCAAAATCAAAGAAGAAAAAGAAGAAAGAAAGAAGGAAGGAAAAGACATAAATAAACAAAGAAAGAAAGAAAGAAAGAAAGAAAACAAGATAAATAACCAGGAAATTAGGTTTGTCCAAGGTAGAATAATTTAGTTATTTTGTGGAGACTGCTATTTAAGAAGATGGTATTCCATGATAAATGCTTTGCTAACTTATCCTTCAACTCCATTACAGCAATCAAGACAATCAAGAAGGTCTAAAGAAACAGGTTAGACGTTACATCTAATTTCACTGTAACCTTGAATGTAGTTATTTTTAGACTAACTAGGGAGGACTTGACCCAACCTTGTTTCATGAAAATGATACTTATTTTTCTTTTGTGAACCTTTGGCCTCCTGTTGGAAATGAATGTCTCCAATGACAAGCTCATTCAAGGCTATTTTCAAATATGTTCTCCTTCATCTTCCTCTGCCATTGGAAGCCTGCCTGAATGGGCATGACTAGTGGCAAGCTTCTACCTGAATTATGTGATGCTGCTTTGCAAACACATTCTGGTGGCTATAGTTTTGAGTTTCCACTAAGCAGTTGACTTAGCCATTGTGTTATTTCTGTAATGAGGAGGTATATTGCATTTAGTAGAAAATCTGCAGTGAAGGGCCACCCTAGGCCAGGTGTTTCATTTGGCTCTGGAAATGAGATTTTAGGAGAGCACAGTACATGTGACGTTAGACACCAAGGTCACTCCATCCTGCTATTCTCCCATCCTGGCAGTGGTGTCTGCCTCGTGTTTCAAGGAAACCACTGTCTTGTCCTGTGGGCATCCATCTAGCAAGAGGCAAGACAGACAGAAGCAAGGCACACACTCTCACTAAGGATATTTCCAGAAAACCACACACATTTCCATTTCCATTCCATCCCATCAAGTGAAACTTCATCATAAATCCGCCCGTAGTGGCTGTGGAGTCTGGTAAGTAGCCTCTGTCTGTCTGTCTGTCCGTCTGTCTGTGTCTCTGTATCTCTCTCTCTCTCTCCTGGTGTGTGTGTGTGTGTGTGTGTGTGTGTGTGTGTGTGTGTGTGTGTATGTATAGCCCAGAGAACATTGTTGAATGTTGTTCCTGGAGCGCTATCCATCTTGTTTTTTTGTTGTCCTGGTTCTTGCTAAGTAGATTAGGTTGGCCGGGCAGTGAGCCCTAAAGATCTGCCTGTCTTCATCTTCCTAGAGCTGGGATTACAAATGTGAGTCACACTGCCTGACTGTATTTTTCTTTCATGGCAGGTTCTGGAGATTTTTATGGTTGAACAACAGGTACTTTTCTGACTCAACTGTCTCTCTTGTCCAAGTGACTGTGTACCTGATACATTATTTTTTTTGTCTTGTATCTATGAACAAATACCCAACAGAGGCAGTCTAAGGAAGAAAGGGTTTCTTTTGGCTCACATTTTCAGGGTATTCTTCATCATGGTGGGGAGGGAAGGCATGGTGTCTCTAGATTGTGGCTTGGCTGCAGGAGGGTGAGGTTGCATGCTCACATCTCTGCACACCACGAAACAGAGATGGAACAGAAAATGGTATCTTGTTATAAAGCTCAAAACCCTCCCTCAGTGACCCATTTACTTTATCAAGGCTCCATCTCTAAAGATTCCACAACTTTCCCTAAATAGAGCCATCAGCTGGTGACCAAATGTTCAAACACAGGAGGCACTGGGGACATTTTTCCTTCAAATCATGATACTCTGATAAGCTCCGAGGGCTCCTCCACTGAAGAAGGAAGCAGTGGCAACTAGAGCAGCTATTGAGTGGTCTTCAAGTGAAAGTCAGCGCTACAGAAATCAGAGAAGAGGAATCAACATTGGATAGTACTCTAATTAGATAGCTGTCTCAGAAATACTGTGAAATCCATGGTATGTTCCCTGAAGTGGCTGAATTGCCTTTGAACAAGGCTCCTGCTGATTGAGTTTTGATATCCTCCTTTTAGGTCATGGTGCTGCTGTTTTCCACTGGAGTGAGAGATCTGTGTTGGTCCCTCACAGCCTGGAGTGTGAGAGAGGACTCTGCTTGGGTGTAAACTGATTGATCTCTGGGAAACCCCTTCCCAGAAGTCATGTGGGAAGCCAGGTCTGATGGGCTGAGCAGTGGACTGGGAAGAGAGGAGAGCCAAAGAGTGCATCCGAGTGAACTAGAAAGTTAGGGAGTCACGCATCTAAAAATGAGCTGACTAAATCAGAAACAGTCACTCTGGCTTGATGGTCCTTATTGTTAGTATTTTGAAGGCAATCCTGAAGTTCACATGATACTTCCTACTCTTATATTGAGTGATACTTACTGATTGATGTTTCCTAAACATCCGAGCCAATACTGTTTTATGTAGAGGTTGAAAGCCAGTGTTGGTTGTAAGCAGATTTTATGATGTCCATTAACTATTATTAATTATGATGCCCATTAATTAGCACTTTCAGGTAAAATCAACACAGGTAAACTTGGAGTCAGATAAACACAAGGGTTTAGTTTGTTTGTTTAGCCCATGTGTGTCCTGTGTAATATTTGGAACATACCTGAACTAGAGTGCAGCTGCTTTTTGAAAGTTCAGTGTAACTTGGTTCTCTGTATTTTACTTACTGAGACTGAGTCTTATCCACTGTCCTCATGTCTCCTGTTGTCTTGACTCTATACTAAATGGCACTGATGCACCTCTTAGCAATGATCTATTTTTCTACTCTATTAAGGCAGACTGAGCCATAAAATGCAGCCAAAGAGACATTGTGAAAACCAGGGCATGCAAGCTGGGCTATACTGTGGTTTCCATCTTCACTCTCCCGGAACCTTATGGCTATGTGTGTCAAAGGCTGTGACTCAGTTGACAAGAAAATCCATATGGAAAGAGAAGGCCCAAGTCCAATTAAAGAGGGTATTGTGACCTAGGCCTCTTGGGAACCTCCAAATGTATGTGAGTTTTCAAATGCACTAGGTGACAGCAGCCAAAATGAGCCAGCCAGTCAAAGCACAGAATGCTGGTATAGGTGTTGCACTGGATTTGCAATCTATTGTATTTGGGGGTTAGTTTCATGCATAATGGATAAGTGATATAGTTCTATCCAGGACAAGCATTTAAAAATGTAAAATTTTAGCACTTGTATCAGGTACAGTCTCTCCCCAATGGGATGGGTAGACTAACAGCCTTTCAACATGAAACACTTAAAACATAGTTATACCATATAAATATGTTTGTGGTGATAAAAGGAGGACAATAACTAGAAATCAAGAATAGAAGTGAAGGAACAGCCTGGAGGCTCTAGAATGCTGGGACCAGAACTCATGACCAGGTGACAGGAAAGAGCAAAGGCCAGACGAAGTCAGCTGTATTTCTTCTTGTTCAGACCTGCTCTTGAAATCTGTGAAGTGCATATGGAGACCCACATGGTCTGAAGACTGACAAATTTTATAAGCCAATTAGGCCACACACTAATTCCACTCAGTGCCCACAGTGTCCTCCTCAGGTCCACCCTGTGAATCCAAAAATGACACCTGCCTCCAGCCAGCCCTTCCTCCTCATATAGTACACTGCCCTTCTGCAGCTCAGAAAGGGGAAGCTAAGCCCAGTTCACGTCAGAACCAGGACAGAAACTGAATAGATTAAGCACCTAGCCCCATCTTATCCAAGCTGAGCACAAACACCTGTGAATCCATGTATATTCCTGAGGATGAGGAGGAATGGACAGACATTATTAGATATCAATGTGTTTAAACATGGGTTATAGAACTAACAGGACACAAATCCTAAGTTAACTGAGCATAGATTCATGATATACCAGGTTTTAAACCAACCATGAGGAGTTGCTTTCTGATAGTGTATCAGCTAGTTTTCTTGCTGCCCTGACAAATTTTCTGACAGAAGCACCTCACTGGGGGGGGTTATCCAGGGCCATGGTATTAGAGATTCTCACTCATCACAGTGGGGAACGAAGCAGTCAGCCTTTGGAGGCAGTGGCTGCTCCTATCGCATGCTATATAGACAGGAAGAAGAGCTCAGGGCCAGAACCAGGGTGACTGCAACCTTAAAGGCTCAGTCCTAGACACCTAGTGCCATCGGTAAGGTCTTAGTTTTTAAAATCCCCCTGCCCAACAGAGGAACAAGAGTTTGAAACATGAGTCTATGGAAGACATTTCAAATTCAAGCCAGAGCATGCTGTCCCTGACCCTCATAATCTCAGGGCTATCTCAAAATACAGAACACCTTCCATCTAATTTCAAAACTCCCTAGACTTTTAACAGTCTTAGTACTGTTCAAAAGCCCAAAGTTCAAACTGTCTTCTGAGACTCAAGACAAATTCTTAGCTTTGAACCTTATATAACCAAAGGTTACACATTACATACCAACAGTATACAATGGCAAGATAAACACTCTCACCCCAATAGTGAGGAATAGAAGCACCAGAGGAAAATGAAGTCAAAGCAAGATGTAACTCAGCAGGACCATAACTAAAACTTACAGCTTTGTGTTTGGCATCTGAGGCATGTGGTGGCATGATGTGAGGTTGGACAGCCCCACCTGGCATCTCTGCCACTTATGGCTCTTGTGTTTTCTCTTTTGGGTCATCTCCACATGGTATTAGCAGCTTTCCTCAGCAAATGCTCCATGTGTTGACATCCGACATCTTGTGTTCTCAATTGCAACTTAGCCTTCATCCTTAAAGCTACGTGCACTGCCTCATGAGACATCTCTGTGGAGAATCTGATCTTACATTTGCTCACCTTCACAGGCTTCTGCTGAAATCTCGGTACATGCTCCCCTGACCTCATAACTTTTGCATTCTGCAAGTCTGCAATGTGCTAGCTATGCAGAGGATAATGAAGATGTAGCTGCATCCCCTTAGTTAATGACTGCAGCTGCCTACAGTGTCTAGAACTGAACCTCGAAATCACTTTCCTACATGGCCCTGTTTGAGCAGTGTGCTCCTGCTACTTTTAGGCAATGTCTTCTTAAATGACAGTTTGCATTTAGTATACCCCAGAACCATTCATGGGTGGGGTGTTATCCCTGGGGCACCACTATTGCTGCTCCAGTGCAACATCCTCAATTTCTCCCTAATGCCCCTGATCTCTAACAATTACAGGCATTTTTCTTGATCTGTGCCACAGTGTCTGCAGCATGTTTAGCATGCTCATATTCCATTCTCCACCAAACTACATTTCCATTTCTTTCTACTCTGATTTTCCCTCTCTCACCACAAAACTGACAAAATACAGTCATCCATACCTGTGGCACTGTCTAACCATCCTGCTGTCTTGAAATAATTTAGTTCATTATTTTCAGATGTTCTCTAAAAAGTCCAGGATACAGATAAAGCATGATCAGACTGTTGGCCAAATGTAGCATGGTTAGCCTCTAGCCCAGCTCCTTACAGATTTCCACCTGAAAGCTTGTGAACACAGTCTCATGTCTACATTTCTATCAGGGGTCTGTTTCCCTGTTGCCACAGGAGCAGACCATCAGACTCAACTTTCAGCATCTTCATGTTTTTCCATATTTCCCAGTTACAAAGACTAAAGAGCCTCCTGGCCAAGTTTACCACAACAATAACCCCACTCCTTGTACCAGTTACTTATATTAGTTTCCCCAGCACTGTGACCATATCTGACAGAAACAACTCAAAGGAGGAAAGATTTATTTGGATTGTGATTTCAGAGGTCACAGTGCCTCATGGTGAAGAAGGCATCATGGCAGTAGCAGCAAGCTGTCTGACGTTGGGCATTTGTGGCTGTGACTGTTCATCTGATACAGATAGGAAACACTTAGGGCTAGAATCAGTAGCAGCTGTAATCTTTCATGTCTTTCTCTTGATAGGCTACTCTCACCAGCCAGGCTCCACCTCTTCAAAGCTCCACAATTTTTCAAAATAGTAAGCTGATGACAAAGCTTCAGAAATATGAGCCTACAGGGGACATTTCAGATGCAGATTATAATAGATTGTAAGAATAATTATATTTTGCCTCATATTGCCATTCTGCATCCAGCGGGGAATTCCAGATTTGTCTGGTATCAGGCTGGAGATGCATGTTCCTTTGCCAGAAGGTCAGGGTTAGGTCAGTCTGGACAGAAAAGGGTGGAGCATGATCCGGTCAGGTTCTGTGCCACAGGTTATTCTGAAAAGGTGGAAGAAATGATTTTCACTATCACCCAAGGGTTACAATTCTTTTAATAAGCAAGCAGGAGAGTTAGGGTAGTCCTAATTCTCTCATGCATGCAGTGAAAAGTTTATGCTCTTTTAGTTGAGATGCCAGTGCCAGGCTGGGCAGCTTTAAGGAGCCTGGAGCTCCTGTAGTTGGGCCAGGTGTCCCGATGAATCCTGTGGCTATTTTGTGAACAGCCAGAGACCAGCCATCACAGATGAACTGTCGCAGGTGGTGTGGTAGAGGCAGTGGAAGCTCAGCACCTCTCAGCCACTGGGTGACAAGTGACAGTAATGTAGACATGAGCCTGGCTAGCCAGCCATGTGGCAGTGAGGCAGAGCCTGTGCCCTGTGCAGGCCTAGCCAGGTGAGCTGATCCAGCAACCAGTTCCTCATTACCAAGCCCAAAATAAACAGCCGAGTCTCAGATGGTCATTGTGGAGAAATGGAGAAAGAGAAAGTTTATTTTGTGAATCAGGGACATTATAAACCTTTGGGCAGTGGGAGAGGTTTTGAAGGTGAATATGTTTGATTTGCTAGGGTCAAGAGTTCCAGGGGTACTTTATTAGCATGCAGTGGTACTGTTCTATCAGTAGAAAGGGAACATAGCATCTAATTATCCCACAGGCAGTGGGGATGGGAAAAGAACTCCAGGTATGGCTAGAGGTGTGGACTAAAGGTCATTGGCTGAAGGCCATATCACCAAGAGATCTCATTAGCATGAGGAAGAACTACCAGAAATCCCCAGGTGTTCATTGGGTGGGTTTATTATCAGGAAAGGGTTGAGGTTGTAACTTTCCTGAGGGCTACATGATACTCCTTAGAGGATCTGGAATTTCTCCAGATCAGATGGAAGAGAGAACTCTGGTGGAAAAGGGAGTCTGTCATTTAGCACTGAGCTCAGGGGCTTTCCAGTATTGCCAGACTTTTACCTTATCAGCAGAAGTTCCCCATATCATATCATTTACAAACCAAGTTAAATAAAGGAATATGGTAGATTAATCAAACAGAAGATTACAAAACTGATTATTCACATTGGGTGTCTCAGGGTTACTATTGCTGTGATGAAGCATCATGACCAAAAGCAAGTTGGGGAGGAAAGGGTTTATTTGGTTTATACTTCCAGATCACTGTTCATCATTGAAAAGAGTCAGGGCAGGAACTCAAACAGAGCATGAACCTGGAGGCAGGAGCTGGAGCAGAGGCCATGGAGGAGTGCTATTTACTGACTTTCTTCTCATGGATTTCTCAGCCTGCTTTCTTATAGGGTGCAGGACCACCAGCCCAGGGGTAGCACCATCCACTATTGGCTGTGAACTTTCTCGTAAATCACTAATTAAAAAATCCCTATTTGACTGTCTACAGCCCTACCTTATGGAAACATTTTCTCAATTGAAGTTCCTTCCTCTGATAACTATAGATGTGTCAAGTTGACAGAAAAACTAGCCAGCTCACAGGAGAAAATCTGAGTTGTACAAAATGCTCTGTTGAATTTATAAAGTGAAAGATTGCTACACTTAGTCCTAGATCTACTTTGATGCATAAAACCAAATTCACTACAATTATGTACAGGCATGAATGACATTTGTGTAGCAATGATACTTTATGTCCAAAGTTGAGTGAATAAGTATTGCTACCACTAAACCCAACATTGGAGCTTTAATTTCATGACAGAATCTGCCATATATAGTGCTTCCTATGGTTTCAGTTGGATATTATTTTCAGTTTTTAAATTTAATTTTACATGTGCTATGATTTTGTGGTTTTAAAAGCTATATTTTCTGGTTTAATGTTTCCCTCATACTGTATTTAACTATTTACCATTAAATTAACACTTGTTAGACTATGTTTTTTTCCAGTAAAAAGAGTCCCTTGTAACTTAACCAGTGAACAGTTAGATAATATGTTAAACCAGTATGGAAGTGTGGGAGTGAATTCAATACATGTAGTCCTTTCTCTTATGAGACATACAGTGCA
Organism: Lophiomys imhausi; assembly: GCA_907164525.1. Taxonomy (NCBI): domain Eukaryota; kingdom Metazoa; phylum Chordata; class Mammalia; order Rodentia; family Muridae; genus Lophiomys; species Lophiomys imhausi. The sequence goes on from CAJQZJ010004856.1 coordinate 1,839,566, forward strand.
AGAACAAGGGAAAAATAGACAATAAATTCGGATTAAGAAAAATGGAAAAGGAAAGCAAAAAAAATCATAAGGCAGTGCTGTTTGAGAGACTGAAATATGGTGTAATAAAAGTACTAGAAAGATAATATATCATGATGTAATGTAACTACCAGAAAAATAGTCTACTTGAGAAAAGAGGATGCCATCTTCTTTGCATTCTTTTGCCTGTCTTCAGCTTCCCTGGACTCCCCTTTTCATGGTGTCAGGTGGATCGCCATCTTTGATATATAAGAATAGGGAACTGTCCAGGTCCATTTCAGTGTCTTCTCTGCCTGTTTCTGGGTTGTGTGTCTGAGTAATGATGTGTGACTGTAGGGGCTGGCATCCTGCATTGGTCTCTGCAGAGCCCATGTTCCCTGAGTTCCCACAGACCAGCTCATTCTCTGAGGTGCCCATCACTTGCCCCAGTTTGAAATGGTTGGTGTGGTTTGAATCTCAGTATCCTCACATTTGTTTTAAGTGCCAACTCATCTGTTGAGAAAAGAGACTCGCTCAAGGGATTTATGAGCTGAATGAACTCTCCAGCCTGGAGTACATACAGTGGTTGAAAGGTACATGAGACACATGACAGGAAAATCCCCTTTATTCTAAAAAGCAGAGACCAAGGTCGTCTGTTTAACATTGACTGCTCTACGTCACTCACGATGCTGCCCTCATCCACCTGATTTCCAGAACTTCAGTAGTGTGCTTTTGTCATTTGGGGAAGTGTTCAGGCTGACTGAAAATAGCCACATTGGACTTAACAAAGGAATCTGCCCACTTGTAGGATGGAGGAGAAACTCTGTGATCTGAGGCTGAGCGTAGTGTTTGGAAATGAGCCAGCTCAGTGCTGGTCACACACAGACATAGAAATGGTGTCCTTTCTCCTGTATAATTCCTTGTCTCATCCTCAAGACTGGATGACTGACAGAGTGACTGACTAGAGGAGAGACTTGTTTCCATTGATGGTTCAGGAGATACCATCCGTCATGGCAGGAAAGGGATGGTGGCTAGAACAGTTGGGTCCATGGCAGTGGGGGCTTGTAGCATCTAGTCACTTCAGAGAAGAAGCATACAGCTTGGGCCAGAAGTGAGGATACGTTATGACCTTCAGGGTCCCAACCTGGTGGTTTTCCTCTGAAAGCTAGTGCTTCATTGGTGGCCTTCCTGATTGTGTCCAGGAAACCCACAACTCCAAAGCCTAGGAACCACACAGATCTTTTAGGTGAGATAGTGTCCTAAGGGAAGTGTATCCTGAGACATGGGAGCCCAGGAACCACACAGCTCTTAGGTAGGACCCAGGAGCTCATGGAGAGGTACACCAAGGAGAAGAGGGAAGAATCCAGGAGTAGCTGCCTCTGCTCCCAGGAGAGGACAACAAATAGCAAACACAGCCTTTATATAAGATTTTTGAGGGTGTGGAGCTTTCTGGGCAGAGATTTCCAGAGTGAGGATTGGTGAGAATTCAAGGCCTGAACTTGGGAGAGCTCAGGGATTGGTGGGGTTTTGTTCAGACTTTTCACCTAAAATTAGCATAAATCTGGGAGGAGTCCTACTGCAGGGCTGGAGATGGAATTTGTAACAGAGGCTGAAACTGCCATTCTGACAGAGAGATACAGGGGAGGGGACTATTAACTCATCCCTTAGGGGATTTACACAGATTTGAACTCTAAGATAAAGAAAGCAACTCTCAATACCATTGTGGCCAACTATAATCTTAATTTTGTATCAATATACAAAGATCAATACTGATGTAATCCAATACAATCTTATTTTTGTACAATAAACAATGGTCAATACCACTTTAGCCAAATAAACTACTAATTTTTGTATCAATATACAAAGGTATAAGGGCATATTCAATAATCTGTCCCTTCTTCTTGGACCTTCCTGTGCTATGTCTATATCTCATTTTTCTCAAGCCCATGCACTCCTACATAGGAGAGGAAGAAGGATACAGAAAAGGAAAAGTAGGAATTCCCTGGGGCTAACCTCCAAAACCCATTAAGACAGGACCATTTATCAGCTTGTAGTCTCTTCCCCTACATAACAGAGTTTTCAGTTATCCTTCAAATAACCAAAAAGAAGGGCGGAGAAACACCCTCCCCACCCTCTGGGCATGGGACGTCGCTCTCTTAAAGTGACTTCCTGCTGATTTGGGTAGTAGTAGACCTGTTTGGGGCCCGAACCCAAATGGGAAAAATGATTAAAAATGTTAGTACACTCCTTTTATGTTCAGTCCTTCTGTTCTCAGCTGAGATGACCTAAGGGGTTTGTAGGCAGAAGCTGATCTTGCAGGTTTCACTGAGGTTCCTGTCGGGGCATTGTGTAGAGCTGAGCCATCCCAGTGACATTGGATTGCTGTGGTGGTTGCAGGCCCCCGATGGAGACAGCTATTGAGGAAGTCTGCCAGGCAGAATCAACTGGGTCACTCGTCCTCCTTGGTGCCTGATTCTGCTCTCTGCTGAGGGTTCCGCTGTCCAGCCGTCCCCGGGCTCCCCTAATGGACGCTTCGATTCTCCTGGAACGATAAGAACAGAGCCCTGCCCCAATCCCAACCCTAGGACAATTGCCCTCTTTTTTTTGGGGGGGGGGGCTAGGTAGTTGTCATCATAGTATTACTATGATAATACAAAGAGAAGGAGGAGCAAGAAGGAGAGAGGGGAGGAAGGAAGAAGAAAGAAAAAGAAAGAAAGAAAAGAAAAGAAGGAAGGAAGGAAGGAAGGAAGAGAGGTCATCAATTTGATTAATTTGAAGAGAGTGTGGAAGACATGAGTGGTAGAGAGAGGGGCATGCAGAATGTGAGTGGAGAAAAGAGAAAGGGAGAAATAATGTAACTTTATTCCAATTGTAAATTAATGTAATTCATTATGTAAAATAAAAGGGCATAAAAAGAAAAAAAAAAAAAAAAGAAAGCAACTCTCCTTAACTGAACTATGAGCTTACACTAAGTGGTCAGATTCCTACTCCTGGTCCCTGGCTGGCATTGCCAGACCATTTAAAGCTCCCTGCTTGGGGGAATGGCTAGTTTATACATTTTTACCACAGAGATAGAGATGGAGCTCGTAGACTAGCTCCAGTTGGACATGCCTTCCTCCCTCTGAGTTCCCTGTCAGCAGCAGCTCCAATGGAAGACTCGAGTGCTGTTGGCTCCAGCTTCTCAGTTTTTTCAGGTGTCTGATTTCAGGTCCCAGAGATGTGGAGATTTAGCCTCAGATGCTCTAGAGTCATGAGGGGTTGCTATCTGAAGGTGTAGAGGGGCCAGCAGCACAGCCTAAAGATCTGAGCACTCTTTCCAGGGACCACAAGGGACCCCATGGAGCCATTTCACATCCAAATCATAATAGGAACATTTTCACAATTTCTGAGTCAAAGAAAACTTCGATTTCCCTTTTATTTCAGGAATTTTAATATGAGAAAATGTTAATACATTTTTGAGTGGAAGAATGAGATTGTTGCCACTATCATTAGCAAAAATCCTCTCTACTGTCTACTATATAGAAAATGAATAGACCATCAGGAAGGTCAGGAGTTCAGAGTCAGCCTGAACTGAGTGAGTTTACAGCAAACCTGGATGTCTCAGTCAGGCTTACTATTGCTGTGATAAGTCACCCCTAGCAAAGCTTAGAGGCTTGCTCCCCATGACTTGCTCAGCCTGCATCCTTATAGAATAAGGAATACCAGTCGAGGGGTATCCCTACCCACAGTGGGCTGAACCCTTTCCCACCAACCACTAATTAAGATAATGCATTTGTTGGCTTACTGATGAGTTTTCTGGAGGCATTTTCTCAATTGAAGTTCTTTCCTTTCAGATGACTATGGCTTGTGTCAAGTTGACAGAAAACCACCCAGCACACTGGACCATATAACAAGACACCATGTCTCTAAAAATCAACCCTCCCCTCAAAAAAAACCCAAAAAACCAAAAAACCAAAAAACCCTAAACCAACCAAACAAATCAAAACCAAAAGTAAAGAAAGAAAAAAAAATTACAGAAGCAGAGTGAAATGAACTGACATTCTTGCTGTTACCTTTGGGGAGAAGAAGTAAAAGAGCATTCTAAATGTCTCAATTATTGGATGAGTACAACCTAGTTTTGCCTAAGGGGCACAGAGGTCAGACAATATGGGAACACACACAGTACCACAGTTGGCAGATTCCCCATGCTGTTTCTTCTTACATACCTCCTGCCTTTCCACACAACTGTTAATTATACTCCGAAGAAGAAAACCCTCCTCTTTAATTACTGAAATCTTAGCTGTCCCTTGAGTTTCAATTTAAATGCTTCCTCCTCCAGGAAACAGCAAGGCCCCCAATCAGATAGTCTACTCCCTCTCCCTGACTCCTTGGCTCTTGCATTTAATTTATATGATGTTGTACATTGTTCTCTTCAGTTCAGAACAAGATTGCCTTGAGTAGCACAAGAATCTGGATTCTATTAAGCATTAACTCTTTGAAGGAGAAGTGGATGTGCTAGAAAACGTTGATGAGATGAATTAATCCACAACTGGGTGCTTTCACCCTGAAATTTCACACAGCTTTCTGCTCTCCCCAGAGTGATTTGTGGAAACTCATTTTTCACCAACACTCCAATGTGTATTGCCAATGATACCCCTGTGCATACTGAACTGAATTTAGTAGCTTTAAGTAATTTATTTGACGTTTACACCAAACGTAGCTGACTAGGATTTGACTGGACAGTTATTGCCTCTTTTTAAGTGCCATTCTTAAAGCAAATTTGAATAGACTAAAAACTAATCAAATGACACAAATTCATTAGACATAGCCAGTCAGATTTAAATAGTACTCTGCACACGAAGAATCCTCGCCACGCGTCAGTTACATGATGCCTGTGGATGTCAGCCTGTGGCCTGCCGAAAGGTATAAAATAAAACAATAGCTTTATAAAACACATGTAAAACAATAGCTTTCAGAAGCCTATGTGTTGCCCTGAGTGACACTATTGTGCAAAACACAGATCACTCCATTTTGAGTGAGACTATTAATATCTATTCTTTGTGAAGGGATTCACTATCTGCCCAGCATAAACCATAGGACCAAACCAAAAAACAAGTCACTCACAAACACAATTAAAATTTCACTGAATGTGAACTTAGAAATTAAAGTCAGGATCGCAAGGACAAGGGTGCATCAAAACTATATGGAGAAGATCGGGATTGTGAACTTCTCAAACATGCTAGGCCAACAAAAAATGGGAGACCTAGAGCGTACAAGAGGGGTGAGTCCTAGAGATAGCAGACAGTGGCACCACTGGCCAACGTGTGTGCCATGGGATTGTCAGCTAACAACTTCCGAGTGTGGTCCTATGTCTTCAGCTCAGCATGATCCCCTGGTTGATGCAGCCACTAAAATGGCCCATCCTCGGGTCGCAACTCTGTTCCTTGAACCGCATCCCTGTATGAAGGGGTAAGGGTCCTTCATGTTAGTGTCTTATCTACCTCCACCGACTCTGTGGATCTCTAGCAGATCCCCCCCCCCCCACTCTTCTCCATCCCCTCCTTCTCCCCGCCACGTGACAGGCTTTTCCTTGGTAGACACAACACGCACATCTATTCATTCTATGAACAAGAGTTTGTGCCAGAACCAACTGCATCAAAGTCCAACATGGAGAGCCATTGGGTTTGTATTGAGTTAGGGGTGACTTACGAGAGCAGGGATTTACATCACCCCAACATGGGTGGTAACACAGGGAAGCTGAACTGTGGGGCTTTCTGCACAGACAGCAGGCAGCTTGCAGTCTGAGGTCCTCCTCTCTGTGTTTGGGGGTGAGGTGGGGGAAGGTGGGCAGAGTCTGTTAACCTTTATGTAATGCTAGGGAAAGTCACTCAAGGACCTTCTGTCACTTTTTTTTCACCCCCTGAGTCCCCTGAACTTCCCCCTCCCTCTAGGAGGAAACAGTCAAATAAAACCCTTTACCTTCAGGGGGGCCTTTATGAACTCTGAAGAGATTTGAATCCTTTCTAGCCATTCTGTGATGCAGCCTCCCCCCCACCCTGCCACAATTGTATCAAGTGTAGAATGTGACCTGAGACTGTATTAGCAAGTAAGACACGAATAAAGGAGCCTGTGGTTGCAGGGACCATGGCCAGTGACATTACCAGGGCTCAGTAAATTAAAGCCAAGAAAACTGACATACCTTGTGAATTTATTGTTATTCAATAAATTCTGATATTACCAAAAGACGCAAATAGGTCTATACTTTGACAGCTCCCACTTATTTACTTGGACAAGGTCCTTTCATCAGTTTACTTATCATTTTATCAACCTCTTAATCCCTCAAGTCTCCTTTTTGTTACTGAAGCATCTCCTTCAACTGAGTCAGCAGAGAGATTAGCATTGTGTGGCACTGGGCAACACTGCTTTGTGTTTAGGGAGACGTCAACTCATGAAAGGTATTAAAAGACAAAGAATGAACTGTCAGTATCTGTGCAAGGGGAGCTGTGGTATATATTGTATTTGAAATATGGTAGGGTGGCTAATTCAGACCAATCCAATTGCCACAGCAAAGGGCCACCCCCCAAATGCCACTCTGGGTGTATGCTTCTGGGTATGTGCAAAATATGTGTGTGTCGTATGAGCATGTATGTGTGTGTGTGTGTGTGTGTGTGTGTGTGTGTGCGTGTGTTTGTGGGTTCTGTATATGATATGTGTGTTGTGTTTGAGCATGTGTGGGAGGTTATGTGTGCCCATGTACAACTGAGGAGGAAAATGGGGGGGGGGGCACTCTCACTCCCCATACACTTTTCTTGAGACAAGATCTCTCACAGAACCTGAGGCTAGGCTGGCTACCAACAAGCCCTGTGGCCCTCCTGTCTCTCTGCTCCACACAGTGCTGGGGTTACAGCTGGATATGTCTGTGCTTGGCTGCTTTCTTGAGTGCTGGGATCCAAACTCAGGCCTGAATGCCTACACAGCAGGTTCTCTTATCCACTGAGCCATCTCCCTGACAAGAAGTATGCTTTTAAAAGGCTTCCATTCACTTTCTCTTTTTACATTTACTTGTAACAGAAAATTTTAATTTAAAACACACATATTAACACTTAACAAATATCTATAAAGCATCTATATCCTATAACCTAAAAACATATAATCTAACACCCTAATACTAAGAACACCCTAATACCTATCTAAGAACACCTAACACTATTTTAATTTTCTTTAAAAGGATATTAATATTCTTAGCCTAGGTCCATGCAGGGTGACTTGGTTTACTGCAGTCCCTTCAGGTAGTATCTTTTAAGCTTAAAGTCCATTGGGCCTTACTTAGCCAGTTTGCAAGGCCAATTTATTTCAACCACCAAATTGTGGCCAGTTTATAAAGCCAGTCTGTTCCAACCGCCAAACTGAGGCCAGCTTTTTCCATTGGCTTCACTGAAGCTACTCTGAGTGGCTTCCGAACTCCGCTCTCTTTGCTGCCAGCTTTAATAGGCTGAATTACGGCAAAGGATCTTTCTAGGGCTAACTAGCAATGAAAAGTCTTTCTCTCTTGGACTCCGCCTCTCAGTTTATGATCATTACGTCATAATGGCATGAATATGCCATACCTTGCCATGCTCTTCTGTGGCATGGCTTCTTAGTCAGTGAGGGCAGGAGGAAGAGAGCTCCATGTGGAGCTTTCTGGCTTATATATTGCATTATCTCAGGATCCTTGGTTATCTTGAAGGTCCACAAAGTCTCTTGCGAGGTCCAGCAGTCCCATTGTTTCTCATGGCAACAGGCATCATCTGTGCAACTTGCTCGATTTCTTAGCCACGCCCCTTCAACAGGGCAGTTCGTGTTTCCATCTTGGCAACCTCAAAGGATGCCATCCAAATCCCTATGTGCTACTAGATGCTAAGCTGAACTGCCTACTAATTTTACTAAAGAGACCCAACTTCTACCACATTTGCTACTTTTAAAAGACTGTATTTTTATTTCTTCATTAATAAGCAAGTAAATAACAGACTTACTCAAATCTATTAACATGTATTTATTTTGCATAAATAAGCTCTGAAGAAGTATACATTCACCTTATATTTTCTGGTTATCATTCAACTTTGAGATTTCTCACTGGCTACAAACACAGTAACATACTCAATATAGCATAAAAAGAAACAGGGAATGGACAGAGGTTGAAGACAGCAACAGTACACACATGGCATCTCTTCTCTGTTCCCCCACCCAATTACATCATGAAGAACATCAGGTGAGAAGTCTCATCGTGCTGATGGGTCAGTGTCCACATTGTGTCACTGCCTCCTCTCTCCTCAGAGACTTCTGAGTGTCAGAATATGGTGGGACCAACATTCCACTTGGTCTCCAGCAAAGAGTATGAATGCCAGTGAACTTCCTTCATGATTTGTTTAAAATGGAGCTTATTGCTCGTTTTATATTTATCCAGGTTCCATGGATTACTGCACTTAGAGAACGGATTAAGTATTTTTTTTCTGCTTGCATCAGAGGTATGTAAGGAGAGTGTGTGCATAGTCCCAGGCAGTAGATGATTTGCTTGGCATCCGACCAAAGGGAGGCTCAGCCATGAGTATTTATTACTCATTAACACAGGGACCATTCAGCTTTTGGGTCAACTCGGATACCGGAAAACTAGCTACTCTGGCACATTTAAAACCTGGGAACAAATTTATGTAATTTTAGGTCCCTCTGCTGACTTACCTGCAAAGACCATTAGGTAAGATAATAAATTCAGCAGGGTTACAATGCCGCATTTTATTAGAGAGGGTCTAGCTAGCATTTGCTCATGGAGGCAGGGCTACACATTTGTGATCCAGGCACCAAAGATTCAGCCTTGTCCTTTGGGTATAAAAACTTTCCTCTCAATATTGCGCATATCTAACAACGACTATTTCCTGCCGACTCAAGTGCTTGTTTGCATTGCCAGATAGCTTCACGTGCACAGCTAACATTAATAACGCCAAGAGCTATTATTCTCTTTCCTTTGTTTGTACTGTGGAAGACAAATGAAGCTCTAACCAAGAGACTTCTTCAAACAGTTAGGACAAGTAATGCTGAAGTTGGCAATGAGGTGAGTGGAGAAAGGGTGTGTCGAGGTCTATGCTTGCCTTCAGCATTTTGTACCTTCTTAGGAAGGACCAGCCAGCTCGTTGGTTCAGACATTCTAAGGTACAGCAGCACATCTGAATTAGTCTAAACACATTCACTGAGCCAGAGGAAATGGGAGAAGCCATTGAAAAGATTGACAGGAGAATAAACTAAGAAGATACGCAACACAATGAAAAACTGAGAATGCATGAACATAATTCCAATGAGGACAATACCCAACTGCCTGTTAAAAAGACAAATGAGTGGGAAAGAAGGATGGAGCAAAAAAGAGAAGCTAGGCTGTCTTAAGGGGACACATTTAATTTACTTTATTAAGAGACTGGGTGGTTAGCACAGCAGCAAGGTGTTTTTGCCTTGTAAGCCTGAAGATCCCGGTTCCAGCCCAAGAACACACAATCCGACTTTGGTGGTGTCCACTTGTGATTCCAGTACTGCAGAGGCTGAGACAGGAGGATCCCTGGGGCTCCCTGGACAGTCCGCTTAGCCTGTGTAGCCAGTACCAGGTCACTGAGAGATTTCTCAACAGAGTGGACACTCCTTGGGCACAAGGGCAGCCGACAAGCTCAGGTCTCGTATGCTGTTTTGTGTGGGGGAAATGGGACACAAGTGTTAACGGGAGCAATATACACTTAGTCACTGTATAAAATGAGAGTCAGTCATTTGTGGATCTTTTTTATTAGAGTCATCTATCAATAGCATTCTTTGATTTCTGCTGTTCTCAGATCATGTAAAATTAAGCGTTAGGAGCAGACATCAGGGAGTCTGAATGGGTACCCACCCTCTCCACCTCATTGGGCTCCACTTGACAGCTTCAGTTTGCCGACTGACTCTTAGAAGTAGATTTTAAATGTGTCAGATATTGGAAAACAATGCTTGTGATGTGGTGATTGTGATGTAAAAGTGAGGATTATGCTGGTGAGAACAGTTACACTATAGTGTTTATGGCTATTCCTTTTCTCAGGGTCAAATAAGGGATCTCCAGAAACATATAGAGTGAATTTCCTTTCTTGTATGTTTATATTTTGAACCAAAGACTTCAAAATGTTTAAATTATGCCAACTGCAGGCCAATCACAAGAGGCCACGTACTTACCTGAAAGTTAGAGCAAGGAATTCGGGTTATCAGCCTGCAAAGCCATCTGTTGTATTCTCTGCACTCAACTGTCTTTGTATCCTGGAGCTAAAGTGTCCACAGAAAACACTGGGGTTGACTTTGATTAGAAATTAAAATAATCGGGCTGAAAATCTAAACTTGGTGTTGGCTTGTCGTACTCCTGCTGGAACCTGTCACATGCCCGCCTGTGTGTGAGGACCAACAGGAAGACAGAACTGCTGGCTTAGAGGAGTGAGCGGCTGGTATGGATTCCAAAGCTTAGCCTTTGCCAAGAGCAGAAACCTACAGCCCATATGTTTCAGCTTAATCTTAATCACACATGAGTTGCTTAATCTCCCCAGAGGAGTGGAACTTTACTTGCGAAGAGTTAATTGGAGTCCACGTGCGTGGATGTCCGTCATACCCATGGTCAGACACAGCACTCACCAGTGAGAAGTCGTTCTTTATCATGCCTGTCACACAGACCTTTAGGTTCTGGACTTTTCCATGTGCTGAACACCCACTTTTGCCTTTAAAAAAAAAAAAAAAAGAAAAGAAAACCTCTTACAGCCACAGTAAAAACAGAGCGATTGTTCACACTACTGTCTTTTCTACTATGACTGCCTCACAACACACAGTGACAATAGCTGTAGCTGATTAAGTAGGAACCATGCATGACATGCTTATGACAACAAGCAAACATCAGAAGTACAAGTTCGGGCAACCTTACACAAACTTAGGAACTGTCACTAGTGAGCTAGGTTGGGTGACACAACTGGGGTCCAGATACACAGTGAGAGGTAGGCCTGGGATTTGAGCCCAGCCTTCTATGTGCAAATTTAAGATGGTTTAAGGTTAATGAACAAATGCTGAAGGAAGGACCAGATCTAGGAGGGCAGAATCACACACAATACTGGTAGATGTGGCTTCATGCTTTCACGGTCTTTTCTGGAACACTAGTTCCCACGTAGCCAGGATTTGTGGTGGAAAGAAACTAAGGAAACCTATAAACGCAGTGAGCAGTTCAGACAGGCCAGTTCATACCCCTGCTGAGCTTTCCCAGGGTCCTTTGGGAATGTTTCAGTTGTGTAGACAGCAGTGGGCACTTGTATACAGATTCAGCGTTAAGAAAATCAAACGCTGTCTACACGTGCCCTTGAAGAAATCACAACCAAATATTTTTGCCCAAGTTAAGTTGACTTTACACTCAGACTACATGGAATCAAATAAAACTTTAAGCAAAATGAAAGCCTTTAAGTATTTAAAATGTTGGCATGAAAATGGACAGATATGTTTAGCAAAGCTATGCTCTAGCCTGACGGGTCCACTGCATTTATAGGTTTTCTCAGTTTCCTCCCAGCTTAAACCCGGCTATATGGAAGCTGGTGTTTCAGAAAAGATGGTGAAAGCACAAAGCCATATCTGTCAGTGTTGTGCATGATCCTAGAATCTGGTGTTAACCTTAAACCATCTTAGATGTGGCCATAAAATGGGAAATAACCTCAGATCTCAGGCAAGCGCCTGACACCTGTTGACGCCCATCAGGTGAGCTCTGGAGACTCAGGAGCTTGGCTCACCCATTGCTGCATGTCTGCGTCCTCACTTTTTTTTTAATAATTTATTTTTTATTTCTTCAAGTTACATCTCAATCACAATCCCCTCCCTACTCCCCCCTCCAGTCCCACCCTTCCCCCCTCCTCCCCCTTCATCCCCCATCCTCTTCCCTTCTTTTTTTTTTTTTTTTTAGTTTAAGGTATTTCTTTTTCCCCCAACAGCTCTCCCTTTCAGTCCAACAAATGGTTCTTTCTCTTATAACTATAAATACAATACAAAACAACAGAAATAAATAGGCCACAGTTATAAGAGTTATATGGCTTAGCATACATTCCCAATGTCCAGTACATATGTATTTGGCACCTGACTTTAACATTCTACTATCTAACCATCTCCTTTTCTTTAAAGTTCTATATCTAACTCAGCTTTCATACTAACTTGCCTCATAATTTTAAAAATATCTTCTTAGATCCAGAACACCCTCTTGATTCCTAAACAACTCAAAATTTAACTATGAGACTCTAGCTATCTATTCTTCAACCACCTCAGAGACCTGAGAGGGATAAATATATCTGATTATATAGGAAGCTGCAGGCCCTGCACTTCCTATATAATCAGATATAT
>CAJQZJ010004856.1:1863603-1887555 GCA_907164525.1 Lophiomys imhausi
GTAGTTAGATGTGTCTCTTGTATACAGCATAAGGAAGGGTCTTGCTTGCGGATCCACTCTGTAAACCTATGTCTTTTTATTGGGGAGTTGAGTCCATTGATGTTGATGGATATTAGTGACCTGGGGTTGTTATTTCCCATTAGTTTGGTATAGGCGGTGGTTCTGTTCCTCTTTTGGTTTAGTTGCTGATGGGTTTTCTATTCCCTTTGTTTTCTTGGGTGGAGTTTTCTTCTCTGGGTTGGGATTTTCCTTCTAGGATTTTCTGTAGGGCTGGGTTTGTGGGTAGATATTGTTTAAATTTAATTTTGTCATGGAATATCTTGTTTTCTCCATCTATGTTGATAGAGAGTTTTGCTGGGTAAAGTAGTCTGGCTGGGCATCTATGATCTCTTAGGACTTGTAGTATATCTGACCAGGCCCTTCTAGCTTTTATCGTTTCTGGGGAGAAGTCAGGTGTAATTCTGATGGGTCTGCCATTGTATGTGACTTGACCTTTTTCTCTTACAGCTTTTAATATTCTTTCTTTGTTCTGTACATTTGGGGTTTCAATTATTATGTGGCGAGAGGAGTTTCTTTTCTGGTCTAATCTGTTTGGTGTTCTGTATGCCTCTTGGATTTTTATTGGCATCTCTTTTTTCAGGTTTGGGAAGTTTTCCTCTATGATTTTGTTGAAGATATTTCCTGGACCTTGGAGTCGGGAGTCTTCTCTTTCCTCTATACCTATAATTCTTAGGTTCCGTCTTTTCAATGAGTCCTTGATTTCTTGGATGTTGTGGGTGAGAATTTTTTAGCCTTCTCATTTTCTTTGGATGATGTACTGATTTCTTCCACTGAATCTTCCATGCCTGAGATCCTGTCTTCCATCTCTTGCATCCTATTGTTGATACTCACATCCGTAGTTCCTGTTCTCTTCCCTTGGTTCTCCACTTCCTCTTTTAACTCTGACTGTGTTTTCTTTATTGTTTCTATTTCTATTTTCATGTCTTGTATGGTTTTGTTCGTTTTGTACATTTCCTTCTCTAGCTTGCTTGTTTTTGTATGAAAATCTTTCATGGCCTTTTCCTTTTCCTGTTCAAGCTCTGTTACCTTGGCTTGGAGCTCTTTAATGGTGTTGTTCCTTGTTTTGATTTGTAGAATTGTGGTTTCTTTGAATTCCTTCATAGATTTAAGTTCTTCTTGCAGGGACTCTATCACTTTCCATACTGCAGAATTGTCAATGTTTTCATGTATTTCTGTTGGTGTGTGATCATCCGAATTGGATGAGCTAGGGTGGTTCTGCTTTGTTGGAGTCATAATTCCTTGATTTCTATTTTTTTTTTTTTGACCTTTCGCCATTGGATGCATTTAGCTGTCTTTTTTCTGTGCTTGGAACCACAGTGGATGATTTGGTGCAGGGGACGAGTTACTTGGCTATCTGTCGTTGCTTACAGGGGGATTTCAAGGTCACTGTGGTTTTAATGGCCAGAGGCACTGTTATCTGGTGCAGCCTATTCCCAGGTTGTGAGTAATGGACCAGGATTGTTTCACTGCTCCCAATTCAGACTTCTCTATGTTGCACTTTGAGTTATCAGCCTGTAATGGTTCTGATGGTATGGGCCTGTTTGCCCAGGCACAGATTCTGTGGGCTTTGTTTGTCGTCCCGGAGGCTGACAGGGTCTGGCTCCACACCTGATATGTCTGGATTTTCCAGGATACAGCTATGGTCCCGATTTCTGGTTTCTCTCTAGTCTTCTCGCCACAGGGCTGGACCCTGTGCCTGATTTCCTTTCTGTCTGCGCCGCCACAGGTCCCGTGGGTACCCCAAGCCCCGGATCCTCCGGCTGCCTGAGTGTACCTCTCGTCCCAGCAGCTCCGCCGTGGGTGCACGGATCCCTGGTCCCACCCGCGCCTGTCTCTCTCCCTAGATGACCTGCCGTGGACTGGCGGGGATTTGGCCCTGCCAGCAGTGCTCCCTCCCCAGCTGCGCTATCGTGATTGTGTGGGATTTGGCCCCTCCTGCCTGCTTTTGTGTTCCCCGCTTCCTGCGCTCTCTCGGAACCTCCCGCCCTCCGCTTCACGAGTTGCTGTGGTCCACCCGCTGAGAACCCTGTTTGTTCCTTGCTAAGGCTTCCACTATCTCGCAACCTTTTCTAAGTGGGTATAAGTTCAACCTGATGTGTGGGGAGCCCAATAGGACAGCGATCTATGGCCAAGTGGACCCTGATTCTGCCTGCTGTAAGTTGGGAACGATCTTACCAGGCGCCTCACCAAATGGGAGTTCCCGAATCCCCGGTTTAGTGGCCTCCGTGTCTGTGAGAGATGGGGAGAGCCTTGCCCTGGGACTTTTAACAGTCCCTTGGGAGCTGTGGGCGTTCCCGGGGGGGGGGGTCTAGCCCCTCCTGTTTTTGCACAGTGCCCAGTAACTCTGTGTTTTTTATGGCTCTTTTTTCCCCGCGTTCAGAATGCGTCAGTGTAGGTCGCCGCCATCTTCGCTCCCCCCTCAAATTTTATTCTTATGACTGAATGAATATATGAAAATGTCTCACTTCATCTTAAATGTTTAAAAAAATATTAAGCGGTTAAATTTAAAATGCACAAGGCAATTAAATATTTAAATATTTAAATGTTTAAATAAATAAATGAGTAGATAAATTTATTTATTTGTGGTGCTTTGTATGCTACATTGTTCTAGAGAGATATACTCTTGACTCCCACCGGAACCTAGGAAGAGGTGCTGTTTTTGCTCCTACCTTATGTAAAAGAGGAAACAGGCCCTGGGAAGTGAAGTTCTTGCCCAGGGTCATTTAGACCCAAGGAGCAGCTGCACTTTAGACCCTGTCAAGGTTTGGACTGCATAACAAGGCCACACCCCACGCCTGTCCCTGTTTATTGGTCACCTGCTCAACACTTGTATTAAGTTAAGCTCTGCTAGGCCAACAAGCACAGTCTGGTTCTTTACATCATTTTTGGCATGTGTTCTGGTTTGATTTGTTTTGGTGCTTTGGTAGTTTTTTCTCTGAGAGGTTGAGTGTCTTTGGCCTGAAATGCTCCAAAATTTAAAACTTTTGACTGGAGATATTATACTCCAGGTAGGAAGTCCTACCCCTGACCTTCTGGGATGGGCTTCAGTCAGAATCCAGTTGCTGGAAAATACTGCATAAAACCACCTTCAAGCTGTATGTGAGGGCAGGCAGGAGGCAGCAATGGATCTTCGGTTGATAATAAGTGCTATGTCCTTAAGATCTCTTATTGTGTTTGGCTTAGCATTCCAACATCTGCAAAATGCACAACTCAGACACTTCTGGAGCATTTCCAATGGGGTACATCCAATTTCCGAGCTACTAGAATGTAAACAACCTGTTCTTTGTCACTTCTGATTTCAAATATGGAATCGGCTCACCGGTTCTTCTACTTGATACTCAGCCCGCTATAAAATATTAGTTAATAAGAAGTATTAGATGGCAAAGGACTGTTTGGTGTGATATCAGGGTGTGTGAAAACAGACTGGACATTTGCCTCTTGGTAGTTAGATTTTGATTGGTGTTTATCATAGCTTACCAAAAAATGAAATTTTGCATTGTAGCTTCAAAAACTATTTTGAAAATGGAGCTTCGATTCCATGAGATCATGCATAGGTTGAGGAAATCTAGTTGACCCCAAAGCGTCACCATAAAGGGCCTTATATTACAGAAGGAAGAATAATAGCAAACCCATGCCAACGATAAACAGGAAGAGCATGTGTTTAATTAAATCATTGTGCTGTCTGATTGCCGCATAGTTTTCAGAAGGGAAAAAGAGCAGTTTGGGTTGAAGTATTCAGAGGGATCTTAGCTTTGGGGGGAGTGGAAGTGTCCAGCAGAAGAGGGGAGACACAAACATAAACCTGCACATAGAGCTTGCTGTGTCCATATGTTTGTAGCACTAGCCAGCAAATCCCCCTCCATACACCTTCTCACTGCTTATAGTGAGCACTAAGCAGAGCATCTTCCTATAAATGAGAATTTTCAAACAAATCCCATACCACCATGTCTCACAGAGCCAGGGATGCTTTCTAAGCAAATGCTGAAACTAGTGGCGCTGTGATGATGTTTTTCAGACTCCGCCTATTTCAGCACTCTCGCGATATTACAATACCGCCTTGGCTCTGGCAGAAGATGAGACTCCGTGCTTTGCTTTGCAAATTTGTTTAGTTCAAAAACTGCCTCTTAAACCAGAATAATGTCCATAGGACAGAATGACTATGCCACCCCACTCTGCATAGATTTGTGGTTCTCTATTATGAACCTGAAGGAAGGGTGCACCCATTCGGCAAAATTCTGCTCTGCCTGATAACTTACAAATGGGCACTTTGAACAGATGTATCTGGGAAGATTTGTTACTATTCCATGAAGTATGAACAAGAAAGTATTTTCCAAAATTCTATAGCAATTTTATAGTGATGCCAAGGAGCTTCCCCAACCTGGGTAAAGTCTGCTTAACCTGGGTAAAAAGTCTGGTTACAAAGAAATACAGCTTGCATCAAAGATCCTGTGAGAAAGGAAAACAATTTCTGAGGGTCAGGGAAAGGTCAAGGGTTCCCAAGACTCCTATTAAACACTGAATAGAATGTTCTAGCATGTGCAATATGACCATGGAAGGAAAAAAAAGCCCAAAGTATATCAGAAAAAAAAAGCCAGACTGTTGATACTTGCAAGTGGCATGATCCTTACGCCCCCCAATGGTATGTGGTTTACAAAAGAGGCAATAAATGATCAAATTCATACAGATTCCATAAGCAATAGAATTTTGAACAAATTAGAAGGTGAAATTTTAAAATTGTTTTGTGGTAGTAAGGATTAGATGCATGTCTTGTTGGCTTATGTTTACATTTGGATACTGTAGTGAGGCCACTATATCAGAAACATAGATATAAACACAAGCAAAGACATTTGTGTCTTTGCACAGCACCAGAATTTACTGAATGACAGCAAATTCCCAAACTGCAGTGGCTATGTTGACAACAACTTGCCGAGTAGCCCTGTTCCAGTGGTTGGAGACTGTTGTAGGTGTTTGTGAGTTCTTAGTGCCTCACTCAAAAGTAAAACAAAAGTCCCAAGCAAACTTAATTCAAAGCCAAGCAGAATAAGCTCAGGTATGAAGAAAAGAGTGACAGTGGAGCACACAGTGAGGTAACTCGGGGTCCTTCCTTTTATGGGGGCTCAAGAGACAGAAGAGTTTTTTTGGTAAGAGAGAGAGCCTGGAACATTATCTGTTTTGATTGACAGGCTTGAATTAAAACCTTTGCTTACTGTATATATGTCCCTTCCCACAACATATTCAATTTTAATGATATGTATTCTCAATGATGCCTAAGCATCATGAGGTCTCAAGTAGGGTATTCTCCCTCAAAGTTCATTCAGAGGACACAGTTTACCTTAATGCACATGCATGTAAAACTGGTTCAGCCTGGATTAGTCCATTGTCTGTAGTTCCCGAATGCATTCCAAGATAAGTTTGGGTAGAAATGGGGAGTTATCAACAGGTTACGAATGAGAGTAAATTATTTCTGTTGTTTGAAGCAGGTATATGTGCAGCCTGATACGGGGGTGGGGGTGGGGGCTCCAGGTTGCCAACAGGTTGCTAAATGCTTTGTTCAGAGAGGGGTATTTGCCTCCCAAGCCAAGTGGAGCACCAGCCTGATAAGTTATTTCCTATAACTCAGTGCCACAGACAAACACATTTTCTTTTATTCCAATCTTAATTACTAATTAACTCTTACACCACACATTATACATAAGTGAATCTCTCTCTCTTTCTCTCTCTCTCTCTCTCTCTCTCACACACACACACACACACACACATTGCAGAATGGCAACAAAGGGCTAAGAAGTGATAATTACTTTTCTATTGCTGTGATAAAACCCCGTGACCAAGGCAACTTATAAAAGAAAGAGTATATTTGGACTTAACATCCCAGAGGGTGAAACATTCGTCAACACTGCGGGGGAACTACAGGTATGGCACCTGGAGCAACAAGCTAAGAGCTTGTACTTGAACATTTAGGAGGTCTGTAAGTTTCCTTTTTTTATCTCTCAGATATTTGCTTATTGAGAAACTGGGCATGGCACTACACAGGAAGGAAATAGTTAGCAAAACACCTTCTGCCCTGGATCCTATTCACTCAACAGCCATTTTCAGTCATTTCAATGATTTTGATATTTTTGCTTTATTTTAAAAAAAGACTATTAAGAATTTTTAAAATACATGAATGTATGTCTCTGTGTGGGGTTATCCATGTGAGTGCAATGATGGAGAAGACCAGAAGAGGCTGTAGGATACCCTAAAGCTAGAGTTACGGTTAGGTGTGCACCAGATTATGTGGGTGCTGGGAAATGAATTCTGAAAGAGCACTATGCACTCCTACCCATGGAGTCGACCCTCAGCCTTACAATTTCCATTATAATTGTATTCAGGTGCGCTTATTCAACAGCATGAAACATTGACCATGTGTGCAAAGTTACCATCTTATCTATCCCTGAGCTTATGGCTTCAAAGTGAATGTGCAACTATCAATGTGGGAGTTCTCAGAGACTGAGCGACATAGTGACCTCAAGGAAGAAAAGGAGAGAAAAAGATTGGCTCATTAATAAAGTTTTAAAGCCTTAAGGAATCAATTAAAATTAGGAACTTGGAAAATTTAGAGTGGCATTTGTCTTTAAAATGTAACTGGGAAAATGTAACAGCCTTCACATAGGCAGCATCCTACTAGCAAATTCCCTGGAACAATTTTCCCTTTGCTGTGTGACTCCAAGCACATGTGGGCCAGACAGCAGCTTCATCAGAGCTGTGGATGCTGCATGAAGACAGGGGGAGTCTCCCTGAGGAGCCCAACAGATAATGGAGAGATCCAAAGACATTCTGTGCTCCTGTGGGCTGAGTCAGTGTGGACATGCCTGGGCTCATGTGCAAGTTAGACATGGTATCAACTGATTAGCAGAGTCTGATGCTAGTGTCTGGAATGATTCTGAAAATGTGAATTAGCAATGCGGAAGTAGTCTTGCTGTTTCAGAAAAAAGAAAGTCTCATAAAGCAACAAAACTGAAAATTCTCTAGTTCTCCTAAGTAGCCAAAGAATACAACTAACAACAACCCCAAACTCATGAAAATATATTTACAATAAAGTGGCAAAGTATTTAGAAAAAAAATAGGATATTTATTTAACTCATTCTATATACCAAATACTTAAATGTCTTTTTTTTTAACTTACAAAAATTGTAGGAGAAAAAAAAACCCAACTCAACTTTGTATATAAATTTTTGTGCTAGAGTGAGCCTGCTCAAATTCATAAGGCACCTAGAGAAACCAAGCTGGCCACCCGTCCAGTGAAATCTGTTTGATGAAAGAATGTCAGCAAAGCAAACTAAAATTTTTGTGGGGGGGGTTGTGGGGGTGGGAGGTTTGTGATAACATGCCAGGAAAAACAATCCAGTAAATTTCTTTGACTTGTAATGAGTTCAAATAAATATTATAGTCAAAATTATAATACTTAAACAAGCAAAGAGTTAGGGGATATACACTTCACAGGATAACCATGGACCATGGAAGTGGAAGGCTCCCCAAAATGCCAGCAAATTGGTCTTCACTGTCTCACACACCAAGAATTTTGCTCTTTCCCCTCAGAGTGCAAGTCTCTACTTCTTGCTTTTCTTGTGTTTGTTGCTTATTATAAAACAACAGAAGGATGGGAAACACATGCTGTATCTGTTTCTAATTACATCCAACAGCAGTGATTGTAATTAGTTTCATTATCTAAGCATTGCCTCCAAGATTCCTCAGTTTCTCAAATCAAGTCTTGTCAGCAAATGAGCAAGGAAGCAGTTTCGTTCTCAGTGGGTTGGTGACTTGTCAGGACTTCAGGACTCCTGTGGGAAGGACAACCTAAGCTGCCTCCTTCTCAGAGACTCCTTCCTAGTCTCCCATTTATTTTTTCTGTCCCTCATGGTCCATCTCTTGGTAGGGATGGAACTCTCAAGAGGAATGAATGTCCTTTAGGAGATTCTATGCAGCCCACACTTTATAAAAACACTGGCTATTATTTTTTTTCTCTTCATTTTTCCACACAGGAAAAGAGATATAATGTTGTTTACTCATGTGTTTAAATTGTACAATCTGAGTTCAGCTTCAGTAATGACTGCTTCGGTTTCTTTCTTTCTTTTTTTTAATATTTGTTTGTTTGAGATGAGGCTTCATTATGGACTTCAGGCTGGACCTGAACTGGTGGCAATCCTGTCTCAGCCTCCCAAGCACTGAGATTACACACTTGAGCAAACACAACTGTTCAATGCATGGACATCTTCTATGTCTTTGTATCTTGGAGAGTCTTCAAGATGGACCTTTGGGGACTCTCTCTTTTGAAAAACTTATACCTACAAATTTCTCTAAAGGTGTGTTTAAATTTTGCCTTAATCCTTTTTACCCATGTTTACATGTTTTTCTTAATAAATTCCAACATGTGCCCAAACAACTTATGGGCATCTGGAACACTTTAAGACATTCCCAGTTCTCATAGTGTGTGGTGGAATGTCACCGGCCATTGGTCCAGAAGCTCCTAACCCTCTGTGAGGAGTCCTCACGGAAAAGAGTGCAAATGTATTCTGACACTTGGGTGTCTGTCTAGAGGTGACTGCAGGTGGAAAAACTGTCTTGACCCCCTTCAACTTAGCTGTTCTTCATGGATATGGCATACATGATTTTTTAGTACATTCATTGCATATTGTGTTTTAGTGTAGCTATTTTCCAGTGCTGCATAACAAACATACCATACATTAGAAGCTGAAAATGCATTTACTTTCTTCCTTGGCACCCACAGGAGATTGTTGCCAGGGTCTCTGTGATACCACAAATCCATATGGGTTCAAGTTCCTTATATAAAATATGATAGAGTTTGCCTGTTACCTTCACACAGCCTCTCATTGAGTGAACACCTCTAGATGACTTACCATGCCACATGCATTTACTTAGCTGTCTATCATTTTGAAAAATGACGAAGTTAGTACCAATTCCTCTCATGGTTGTTCACGCGAGTCTAATCACCACAACTCCAGAGCATTAGAAAGGGGAAGGGCCAGTGGACTGGGCTTAGAATTTGAGTGTCTGCTGAAAAAAAGGATTTCAGGTATGGGCTTGGGAAAATTGGTAGGTTAATGTAGATCTTTTGGGAAGTGGCTTATAAAAGACATCCTGGAGAGATCTCTCACCCTTTGCATCCTGGGTCTACCCAGCAAGGAAAGATAACCTTCCAATGAACCCGGAAGTGAGCCCCAAGGGACACTGACTGTAGGCACAATGGTTTTAGACACCATATTCTCCAGGACTGTAAGAGATGCATTTGTGTTTACAGGATGAAAAAAATGTTTTATTTTGCATGAATGACTTGCTGTTATTTTCTTTATACTAGAGTTAGACATTATACCGACTTGGTGATTGTTTTCTTTTTCTTTCTTCTTCCTTTTTCTCTTCTCTCTCTCTCTTTCCTTCTTTCCCCCCTTTTCTTCACCTTTTTTTTTGCCAAGGTTCTGCTATCTGGCCCAGGCAAGTTTTGAACTTGAGTTCAAACATTGATGCAATCAATAGAGCAATCAATAGTCAGTCTAAAGAATGGTAGAAAATCTTAGCTGGCTGTTCATTTGGCAGAATGTGTATTCAGAACATATTTAAAAACTCAAAACTTGACCTGCAAAGGAATAGAAATGAGACCCTCCAGCCTCAGCCTCCTAAATGCTGGCATTCCAGATGTCCATGACCTTGCTGGTTGTTATTTGTCTGCTGTGAATATCTTCCACAGGAAGTATGAGTCTTACATATGCTGACTTCATTTCCTTCCAGAGCGTCCCCCAAATGGTACAACTGGATTGTACAATAGTCCTACTGAGTCTTCTTGATGACAGCTGTTCTGACTGGGGGAAGGCAGAACTGCATTTCCCGGATGACCGAGGACCTTGTGCGTGTTTTCAGATACTTGCTGGTCATTTGTTTGTAGCTGTTTCAAGGAGTATCTTTCCAGGTTACATGACTGCATGCACGATTAGGTTTCTGTTCCTTTGCTGTTCATTCCCCAGATTGTCTCTGGCTCTACGGATGGCATCTGTGCTCTGAAGACGCGCTCCAGATGGTTGGAATCAGGTCTCCAATTCTTCTTGAGCTGTTGATTTCCTGTCCAGGAAGTTGGCGCCCGTGCTGAGACCTGGACGTTGTCCTCAACTTGTAGCGGTTTCAGCATTGCAGGTGTTTGATGCAAATCAGGCTTCAAAGTTAAAAACTACCAACGGAAGACGTGGGGTTTGGTCTTGGTTTTAAACAGAAGGCATGTGCGCATGAGACTTAAAATCTTGCCACAGCCAGAAGTGGATCTTTGCTTTCTGTAGCTTTGCATACGACTGGTAAATTACAGCTTCACACGTGTGCACGGTTGTGTCTGCCTCCCTTGATTATACCCTGGGGGCTTCTGTGTTTGACTGCTTAATGCAATTAACTTAGAAGCATTGTTCTCCCCTCGTCTCAGGATATAATTAATGAGTAATTGACTGATGGTAGACTCCAGAGATCCAGGGTTCATTAAGACGGACCCTCATAACTGTTTGTATCTTGTGAATGTGCCTTATCACAGTTGTCTGGCTTCTTGCTTCTCATTTCCTTGTGATAAGGTCCTGGGCACAGTGAGTCTCCGGAAGTGAGCATGTAGGGCTGCCTGGTGAGTTTAGTTGAGGAAGGAAATAATCAATTTAGAGCTATTATGCCTGGAGCCCCTATCCAGCTCATTTCCTTGTCTGACGCTTCACAAGCTGATATTACATGTTTAGTGAGACTTCAAAGCAACAGCCCCGGGCTGTGTGGGCTTTCATTAATGTGTAGTTTCTCTGGAGCAGCAAGTGTTTGTCATTAACATGACTATAATCTACAGACTTGCAAACAGGGGCCATAAAAGTTGTAGGAAAAACTTAAGCCACTCAGCTCAGGGCTTTAACTCAGGCCACTATTAATTCTGTGTAGCTGAAGTACAAGGATGGGTGGGGCCAGTATCACACTTAGAGGTGTCTCTCTCTGTGTGTGTGTGTGTGTGTGTGTGTGTGTGTGTGTGCTAACACATGGAGACCCAAAGTCAACCCCTGGTATCCTTTGTCAGCCACAGTTCACATAGTGTAGGGGACAGGGTTTCTCATTGGGACTTGGGACTTGTCCAGCTGGCTAGACTGTCTGGCCAATGAGCCTGGGGGTTCTCCTGCTTTGTCTTCCTGATGCTGTTGGGATTACAAGTGCATTCTTCCAGGCCTGGTTTCTTATGTGGGTTCTGGGCTCTAACTCAGACCCTCATGGCTGGGTGGCAAGTACTTTACTGGCTTTACCCAGCTCGATTCTCACAGTTTTGATTTGCTTCTTTCTTCCTTTTCCTCCATAAGGTTGAGTGTCTTCAATATAGTGATTTGCCCTATCAGTAGAACAGTGAAAACTATAGGGGCTTTTTTGTCCCCTCCTCATACCTGGTATTATACAATCTAACCGAAATCCTTATCCACATGGGGAAGCGGTTAATGTACCATGTTAGGAAAGAAAAATGAAATTCAGGCATACCAGAAGGAAAAAGGGAGTTATTTTAAAGGCAAGAGGTTTACAGTAAAATTCTGTAATTAGAAGTCTGAGATTGTGACTATCTGCTAAATCAGGGTTGCTTGGCACTCACTGAGTGGTTGTCTTTTGGCTATACACAGGAACACTGCTTTCCTTTACTAGGGATCTGACTACACTCCTGGGAAGGCCTGCTGCACTCTGGGAGTCTTTAATAGAGAGGTCCATTTGGGCAGAAGTAAGGAGACAGTTAAGCGTGATCTATACTTGCCTCATGGAACATTGTTTCACTTCCAGCTCTGGCTACAGCCATTGAGGGAGTCAGACCACCGTGGGAGGCCTTCCTGTCACACACGGAGGAGCCCATTCCAGAAGGGGCTGGGCTGCCAAGGATCTGCAGCTGCTTGTTGGAGCCGCCCCTGGTCCAGAGTGGGAAAAGCAGAACAACCCCTGGGGAAACACGATAAAAACACGGAAATTGTAGGAAAATCACTAGCAGTTGTCTGGTGCTTTTTCTGTGTCAGCGGGCTTTTGTTCAATGTTTTA
The DNA here is from genome assembly GCA_907164525.1 of Lophiomys imhausi. Lineage (NCBI taxonomy): Eukaryota > Metazoa > Chordata > Mammalia > Rodentia > Muridae > Lophiomys > Lophiomys imhausi. The sequence goes on from CAJQZJ010004856.1 coordinate 1,875,730, forward strand.
GGTGTCTGAGTACCACTGTGGAGGTTTTTGTTTGCTTTCCCTCTCATTAAAAATAGCCCTGTTGAGGAACCAGTTCATCGGGGCATGGTTGGAAGAGAAAAGTTGAAGGCAGAAAGCAATATGGAAATTTCAAGCTAAGCTAAACTCTCCTATCCTGTTCATAGTTACTGGAAGAGATCCTCAGGATGATTTTATTTTGGTGAGGGTGGGGGCTTGTAGTTATCAATCAAACACATTTGCAATTAATATTTGTTTAGAACCCAGAATCCCATTAAAATATTTTTGTTGTTGTTGAGGGGTGATCTTATTTCCAATTAAAAGAAAGAAAGAAAGAAAGAAAGAAAGAAAGAAAGAAAGAAAGAAAAAGAAAGCCAAGCCCAGCAGAATCTATGAAGGAATTTAAAGACAGGACAAAGATTTGTGTTTTTAAAACATTGTTATTTTGTATTTCTACACATTCCTTTGGGAAAATAAAAGCATTCAGAGAGGACTGTTCTGACACATATCATAAAAATATGTTTTCTACATATTTTTTCTACAATTGTTTTGCTATGAAGCTTGTCTTGTGGCACTTTTTAAAGGGAGTGTATGAACAAACCTGTTTTTCTCAAATGTTCTAACAACATTTTGAAAATTCTTTATGCCCAAATACAATGTAATATTTGACTTGGCTCAGACATTCATTCAGTCTTGTCAAGGTTAATAATCATTTGGTTTAATAATCCCATAATCCCATGGTTCACAATGTCCTGGGAAATGGCCCACTGCAGCTAGGGGTTCTTCCATCTGGGAAAAAAATTCAGGTGCAGGTCTCATAGACTTTCTGTGTCTGGGCCTCAAGTATGTTTTGATCTCCTGGGACTCATGAGGAAATGGTAGCCTCAAAAAACAAACTGCCCTCTGCTAGGAACAAGCAGGTAGGTGCCTTCAGATCACACAGTGTGCAGCCGCCATCTTGAATGTGTCCCCGTCCTTTCCAAGTTTCTCATGTTCTTTAGGATTTCCCTTAAACCTTAGTATCACCCCCATGCTCTTTCTTTATGTTTGTGTTTTTAGATGGTGCAGTCACAACTTCAGAGATCCCTTTCCCTCTGGTTTTCTCCACACCTTTCTCTCCCCTTTTCTCTTTCTTCTGTAACTTTTGAATTAGTAAAATGACTGAACCAGAAAATGACAGACTCATCCTTGTTTACTATGTCTAAGTGTGGCGCTGGACAGGATCATATATATATATGTATATATATATATATATATACACATACATATATATATATGGCATATTTCCTAATCTTATACCTACCACAATATTGTAGAAATTGGCATTTTTTGGTAAAAGTGGTGAAATAATCCAGTTTTTAAAAAATTGAGTTTTAACAGATGTACTAGTTATATCACACCTGCATTTATTAGAAACACTAAGAAAATTGCTATTGTTTTTATTTCACAAAAAACTGAAACATAACTGTCTATTTTAGAATGTACTTCGAATCCTCCACATCCCAGCTTCCTGAGAAAACCACACCAAATGTAATTAACGTGGCTTTAGATTTGCAATCCCCTGATGTACCATTTCACAATATGGTTTTTCTAAAACATCAATTGCTTTCAGTTGTTTCTCTGAATGGATGGAAATTTGTAACATCACTTGCTGACTTTAGAATAAAGTTCAGTATCAGGATTTATTCCAACAAAAACTGCCTGTCTTTCATTGTGAGACACAGTGCTTCTGCCTTCAGCTGGGGACCTGGTGAGGGCGGGGCCATCTCTCGGCAGCATTATCCAAGTTTCTCCCCTGTGGTTTGGATGATTCATCTGCCTCTTCCTGTCTCTAGATGGGGACCATATTTTGCCAAGAGTCTTGTTACACCCTCCCTTGTTAGTAGAGAATTGCTCCCAGCAATGTTCTCTTTCCTGTTAACACCTGCACCAAGCTGTTGAGGAAAGAGTTTTCAAAGCAATCCTTAAAAAAAAAAAAAAAAAGATTCTTGTCTCTGTAAACTTAGAGAACATTTCTTCCAAATGTGAAAGGAATTGTTTATAAGGCCAAAATTACTCAGAGTCCCATCTAAATATTTAGTGTTAGTAACATTCATAGCATCAGTTGCTAGAGTGAGACGTTTTCATGTCTATACCACACCAAAACCCACATTGTCTACTCTATTATAATGGCATGCTTCACAATAACTCATGGGTCCAAGAGTTGATTACTGGAATGAGAAGAAAATTTAATAATATTTTGCTTATTGCTACCCAGTGTTTCTAGTGATTAGTTTATTTTGAGTAATTTGATATTTGAGACTATTCAGCAGTTTATATATGTTGAATCTATCCATCCATCTATCCATCCATCCATCCATCCACCCACCCATCCATCCACCCATCCATCCACCCACTTATTCACTCAACCATGTTTCCTCCCATCCATCCCCTCTAGCCTTATTCGCAGTCATCCATATAGCTCATCAACCCATCTGCTGGTTTGTCTTCCATTCTATTGATCCACCCACCCATTCAGCCTTCTGCACATCCATCCCATCTGTCTGTCCATCCAGTCCATCTGCTGTCTATCCCCTTTCCTAAACACACTAGAGGCATTTTGAGCTTTGAGTATTTCTAGATAATACATCATATCTGGACAGTTGGAAAACAAGTGGGTGGCAACATCTGGACAATAAAGGTTGAAGACTACATACTGTTTAGAATATCATCATAAAAGACTAAGATAGGAGTAAATAATCAAACACTGTCAGCCAAAGCTGTGCATGGCGACTCACATCTCAATTCCTAGAACTCAGGAAACTGAGGCAGGAGAACTGCCTCTAGTTCAAGGCCAGCCTGGACTACATAGTGACAGGTCAAACTAGTGATACAATGTGAAACCCCATGGTAACAACAGCTTCCCATCCCATAAACCATTACTGAAAGAAATCCCATCTAAAAAGAAGGCTAATAACAATTTTACATTTAGAAACATGTGTAAAATACATTCCAAGTGCCTTCAAAGTGTTTCCTGTAGAACACAAAGCATACATCCCAGAGGAGCCCCTGTCATATCCCAAAGGAGCCCCTGTCACTGCTGTGATTGGAGATACATCTTAGTGAAAGCTGAGGGTTAAAGGAGGGATAGTAAGCAGAGGCTGAGGACCAAGAAGCAGGCCTACAGAAGGAAAGGAAACAGACCAGAAAATCACAAACAGAAGATTTAAGCATGGATATAGCAGTGCCTCTTATCTGATGCCTTATTTCCTGTAGTTTCAAGTGCTGTTAACTCAGCTATAGTCTATAAATGTTAATGCAAATGATGCTTGCAGAGAGAGAGAAGAGCTTTCACTACAGATACTGTTGTGATTGGCCTGTTCATTATTGTTGCTGCTACTTTCTATTGCATTTAATTACAAATCTAGTTGTATTATACACACACACACACACACACACACACACACACACACCTGTGTGTGTGTGTATGTTTAGGAAGGAGCACAGCCCTGGACCATCTGTAGTTCCAACATGAGAGCATCATGGATAAGAAGAGAAAATTTTACATGGAAAAAAACCCCCATAGATAAAGAGAAATAAATCACAGGTGGAAAGAGTGCACAGTGCATATGTGACTCAAGAAAGTAAGGTCCAGGTTCAGTCTGGATTTGGACCTCTGTAGTCAGTGAGCCTAGTGTATATCATCATAACCCTCAGAAGAACCTAAACATATTTGAGAGTTAGAATGACACATGAAAATATCCTAGGATTTTATCTGAAATATCAGTGGCTCTCAGTGTTTATTAGATTGCTTTCCACGTGACACTCAGGACTTGTAGTCAAATAATCCCACTGTGACTGGATGCAAAGAGGTCAGTGAAATCTACTTAACAAAACTGCCGAGCTCTCAGTGTGACTTGTCAAGTTCAGGCTTTCCAAGGCTAACTCAAAGGCCCCAGTGACTTTGTTCTCTGGTCACTTTTCCTCCAGAAGCTTCGGTATAGTTGGGATGTGCATGGGGGAAGGTGCAAGAGAATTCCAAACATTTTGCCTTCCGGTTGTTAAATCTGTGTTGTCCCCATTGCCCGGAGTAGAGATGAGAGCGAGGGGAGACACTTGACAGAAGTCTTGTGCGAAATCTCAGATGGTAGCTGCGGGAGTCCTGTGCTTCTAAAGTCTTTCCTCTGACTCTTGGCCCTGGAGCTGCTTCAGAGAGGTACAATTTGCTTTGGCATCCTTGACCCTGTGGCCAGTGCTGCAGTAAACATGGACACTATGTACTTTTGTGATATATTTGGTACTGGTTGGTATGTTAGTTCTTTGTCAGTTAAAGAGCCAAAAGACAAAGAATGGATGACTGCAAAGTTAAAGGGGTTTTTGTTGTTGTTGTTTTGTTTGCTTGTTTGTTTGTTTTGGTAAGTATTCCGGACATCTCAGGTAGAGAAGGGTCCCACGATTGGGAGACCACTCACTTGAAGGAGGTTTGGGATTTTATTTGGGTTTAGAGTGCCCTGCATAGTGACTCGCTTTCCTCCCCTTTTCTATTGGTCCAATGTCATATGTGCGGTCCCTTCTGTAGCAGTGTTTTTGTTTTTGCAGTTGTTGATGGCTGGGTTAAGAGTTCATGGCCCAACTTCTGCTGGGCTGTGTAGATACACAAAGGCCCACCAGATGCAAAGAGAAGCGGGCGATGTCACAGAGAAACAGAAATTTACTGCTGGGGACAAAACTGTAAGGGTACAGACTTGCTGCCTATAGTTAGTGGCAAATAATAATTTAAAAGGCCCCTCAAATAGAGATTAGAATATTCCCCATTCTCCCATCCTGGGTTTATGATGTTCCCTATTCTTACATGTTGGATGCATCCATAGCCTCATATGGACTTAGAAACCTCTGGGTAAGCACCCAGAAGCGGTAAGGGGGAATTATACAGGATTCAAGTTTTTGAGGAGCCTCCATACTGATTTCCAAAATAGTTGGGCTAATTTTGTTTGGCTCCAGAAGTGGGTCACCTTTAATTTTCATAATTCTGTAGTACTATTTCTCTGAAGATTGGTTATTATTGTTTTAAAAAATGTTCAAAATTGAATGTAATTTATATTTATTTGTTTGTTTGTTCATGTGTTAATCTATCTTTGAAATAGGGTCTCACTGGGTTGGCCTTGAACTCATCAAAATTCTCTGTCTCTGCCTCTACCTTTTGCGTGCTGGGCTTAAAGGCACTCATTCTCACACCAGATTTATATTCACTTTCTCCTGTGCTATAACACAATTCAAGGACATGTCCTCAGTGAAGGTCATGCCATCAGTGCAAGCTTAATGTTGCAGTGTGGTTGTTCACAGGAAACCTTCATTCTACCCTTAGTGAGTTCATGCTGAACATTACAACATGTTTGTTCATGGGTGACTTGAACTTACATGACCTATGCAGCTTCCATCCTCCCTTTCTGAGGAGTATATGTATAGCTACCGTCTTATAGAATTACACTTGATCTTAGTCAAAAGGCCAAGATGGTGTTCATACCAAATGCAAGGTCAAGTAAGAGGTGGTGAGCAAGCCAGGAACCTCAGTGGTGTACATTGTCTTTCCACCACGTGCAGAACACAAAACAAAACATTCTCAGTATGTGATACAGTATGTGGAGGAAAATATATACCACAGCCTTTTCTCTACATTTACCAAACAAACACATTCTTAGAAATATATAGGCATAACAAGTCTTATCTATGTATTAACATTTTCTAAGTTTATATATGAGTTGACCCTGCTGAATGGTAGCCTATGTTTGAGATCATTCTCAACCCCTTTTTGTCTTGTAGATAAAGACATGTGACCCATAAAGACACATGAATACCATTCTACACTCAGAGCCTCAAAACACTCAGCTATGCTGCCTCCTGACACATAGAAAGTTCTTTTATCTGATGTATCGCTTCTAGTTCACAGCCTTTTTGAGAGTTACATCTTTTTAAAAAATACATTATTTTTACTTTATATATAAAGCTGTGTTGTCTGCATACTTCTCTGCTTTCCATGGAGGCAAAAAGTGGGCATGGAATCTCCTGGACCTGAAGTTGTGATGGTTGTGAACCATCATGTGAGCACTGGAAACTGAAAGTTGTGTGGAAGAACAGCCAATGATCTTGACTGCCGAGACATCTCTCCAGCACTGAGGGTTACATGTGTTAACATTGGGAAATAACTTTTATTTTTGATCATGTTTATTGACCTTGACTTCTACTTGCTTGGATTTAATATTGACTCTCGAAGATTTTATATTTCATCTTGTATTTCATACTAGTATAGTACACTAGTATACACTTTTTGTAACTGCCAAATTCTGCATGGCTTCAGGAATTGACCTGACCAGACTGATGAGGCAATGTAATGACAGATAACAGGTGCAGAAAAACTGGGATTGGATGGGTTGTGCTGGCTCAGGCAGAAGGCACCCGGAAACTAGGAAACCTGGAAACTCAGTGCATTTATCTTATACATTTGAATCAAGGAGGTTTATGGTGTGTGCAGCTGATTGAGGAGGCCTCTGTGGGGCAGCAGTCTCTGTGGGGGACAGTCTGAGGTTGCGATCAACCGGTAGGAGAAGGCTGTAGTTGCAAGATTTTGCACACACTGGTCAATCATTGGCAAACTCTTAAACTTGAACCAAAGGAAGGCTTTGCCTGTTCCTTGAGCCTGATGCAGGGAAGGCTTTGCTGTTCTCATGGGTCTCAGGCACTGGCCTTCTGTGCTCATGTCAACAACACATACTCACTCAGTACTTCATCTGGTCCTTACACATAACTAGTTACATATTTGGAGATATAGGTATGTTAGTGGTTGATAGATTCTGCTATAAACACTAAGCTAAGTGTTTTGTCTTGAAAATGTATATTAATATTTCCTAAAACAAGGAATTCATCCAGACAGAACAAACTCTAAAAGGTATAACATGTCATAGTCACTCTTGTCTGGCATTGTTTCTGGCTCCTCCTTCCAGAATCTTCCCACGCTCAGTTTCTTGTGCCTTCTGGAGAGGTAACTGGCAACAATTTATGCAATATGATGTGAACATGTGAGTGTGCACACCCGATTTCCTTGTACCTTGATGATAATTATTATTATTATTGTTACAAATAAACAGTAAAGGTTGTTATTATAACCTTTGACTCCATAGAGTGTTGCGTTTGCTTACAAGCACATAATTTTTTCTTCATTCTTTTTGAACAACTGCATAGGATTCCGTTTTACAATTGATTTCACAGTCTCATTAATGCATGTTTGTGTTCTCATCAGTCCTTTGATTTAGGAACAACTGCTTTGAGTAATCTTCTACATAATTCATTTTCCACATGACTAACACACCTATAAATCCTAGAACTGGAATTATAGCATTGAAGGCACTTGGAATTTCCTGTTTAGAGAATGTATTGTTTTCACATCTTGAGTATGTGGTAAACTAGACATTATGAAATTTAAAGGAAACAAGAATAGGCAGATCATCCCCCCTCCCTGTCCTTTATTGTATAATGTTGAGCCCTCCAGAGCCTCCATGTTACCTTAAGTGGGAGAAGCAAGTTATGCAGCCTTGACTTGCCTGAGGAGGTTAAGGGCTGTTGGGGTGAGGGGTGGAGGCCTGGAGATGGCCTTGGGCTACTCACATGCATACTTCCAATCTTATAATCCTTAATTAGAGAGCATTTCTAGCTGCACTTGCAGATGTATAAATGCAGGGGAGGGTCAGAGACATGACACGCTCTAACTTTGAAGGATGAAGGGATCCATGCCATGTGGTCAGGGGTCATTAAGTGTTGGATGTGGCGAAGTCCCCAGGAAAGCACACAGCCTTCCTGACACCTCATTGACTTTAGCTCCATGTTATCCTTGTCAGACTTCCAGGCTGCAGAATTGTGAGATAGCAGACATCTTATTTTAAACTCCTAAACGCATGGCTAAACCAGGCTTTGCCCTGTTCACACTGCACACTGTGAGAAACCGCTTTCTCAGCCTGTGTCTTGCCCAGGTGACTCCATTTAACAAGCAGTATTTGATTCCATTATAAGGGCAGATGCAGGAGACACCATTACCTGTCTGTTACCACTCAGGAGACACAAACTGATCAAGAACTTACTTCTGAAAGCACAGGACCCATGAAAACATGGAAGGAACATGTGTGCAGGAAGACCAGGTCCCAGTGCCCAATTCTTTCTTTTCCTACTCTACTGGCCATATAATAACATTTCAACCTAAGTACAGCAATCTTGCTAAGATTATAATCAGGTAATTTTGTAATTCCTCTTTCTGGGTTTTGGTGACTATATTAATTTATGATTATTTTAATACTCTAATGCTCTGTATTAATTCAGGGAAGACTTTGCTGTTCTCATGGGATCCTTTGCTCATGTCAACAACCATACTCACTCATCCAGAAAGCTTTACACTAATTTATTAATACACTATATTAATAGACAGCATGGAGAAAGAGAGAGAGAGAGAGAGAGAGAGAGAGAGAGAGAGAGAGAGAGAGATCAGCACCCTGCAGCACCTGTAATGTTATGTTAACAGGCACCACAGTTAGCCATTTGTCCTGTGTTTCTTTGGGACCTAATAACCACTTATAGCTCCCATTCCAGAGGATCTGACGCCCTCTTCTGGCCTCTGTGTGCACTGCATGCATGGGGTGCATATAGATACTTGCAGGCAAAACACTCATCACATAAAATAAAACAAATAGAAATCTAAGATAAAATTTAAAAATTATAATTGGTCTCCTTCTGGGTGTTTAAATTAGGAAAAGGTAGTATTTTTCTTCTCTGACGCCAAGCCTGCTTCACACCTGTCCTTAGTGTTAGGAGAGGTAGGATACAGAGATACAGCTTTAAAGAGAACTCAGATATGGGCCTTATCAATGTCCTCCACACTATTATATGACAAATGGCACAGCCTTCATGAGCACCAACGAGATAGCATCATGGAGGTGGGCAAAGCAGACTAGGAGACACTCCCTTGGGCTTTGCATGTGTAAACTGAGGTCAACAGAGTTTAAAAGGGGCATCCAGAAAGCTTTACACTAACTTAATATGGAAGATATTAGGAGCTGGAACTCTCTAATGCCTGTCTAATATTCATTCCCTGGGGACCGTGGCATTCTCTGTAGGAAGCTGAGTAGTGAAGTCCTCGCTTGTGGTTTCTTTGTAATTAAAGCTGAGACTCACTCCTTAACTAACCCAGCTGGGGATTCTGTATTCGGGTCCATTGAGTAACAAGTAGAGATGGCAGCTCAAGGGCTGGAGCCTTTTATTTGCTGAAGAGCTGGAGCCCTGGGGCTTAAGCAGTTTTGCAATGGGGGACCACCCTGAGGAAGATTGGGGAACCCACAGACTCTTGAGGCTCCACTCATGGGCTGAGTTGAGATGTGGACAGTGTTCTCTCCTTGTATATTTCTCCTTGGTCTGCTGTTCAGCCCTCACAAAACAGGTCACTTCGCATCCAGCTTTTCCCAAAGCAGATGAATCCTGTGCCTCACTCCAGCTCCCAAATCTGTTATAGAGGAAAGTTAATTCTAGATCATCTTGGTAGATTTAAAAATTGCCAGAGAAAGCTAATAGTAACTTTAGATCAGTAATAGTGATTTGGGGAGGGAAAACCTGAAAGCCAGGCACAGCCAGCCTGGTTTCCACTCTCCTTGGTTTTGTATAAGAAATAATTACCAGAGAACAGCATTGAAAAGTGGTATTCTTAGCACTGTCTTCTATTTAGGTCCATTTGGCTCAGATGTGTGCAGCATTGAATGACCAAAAGAATTCTTTTGTCATCCAAGGAATACAGTAAGATGAATCCCAAGCCTGTTTTTGTCACATTTAGAAATCATGTCTCCTGAAATCCATGCTGACAAGCTTGTGTGGTGGTGGAGGGTCTCCTGCTGTGGGCCATATGCCCTTGCCTAGTGTGTAGCTTGACCCCTTGACTGGCTTCTATTCTCAGCAGTGTCATTGGGGCAGCAAAGACTAAAGAGATATTTCAGTGGAAATCCAAGAAGCACAGAAGTTTATCAGCTGTCACTGAACATCACAGAAGGGGCTTAAGCACAAACTGACATTTATTGACTCCCATAAACGGATCATTCTGGGGTATGTCTCCTTCTCTTTGTGACATGAATGCCTTCCTGTAAGGTCACTGCAAGCCCTCAGTAAAGCAATGTTTGTTTGCTTCATAGATCATACTGAAATTTCATCTCATCATCTTGAATTAATCTAACTTGTTTTGGGAATGCCTGTTTTAACCTAGAACTTTGGGGGATGCCTTGGGTGAGAGTTCCAAACCCTGTTAGCTTTAGGTACAGAGGGGTCAGGGTACTCAGGCAATAGGCCACAACTGTAACCGAACTTTTAAATTATTATTTAACACTTATTTATTTATTACTAAATTCACTTATAACAAACACCAACAATTTTTTAACTATTAATCCTATAAATTCCTACAACCCCTTTAACCTATCCACTAAACTTATTGATAATCATAACAACTACTTTCATAACCTTTTAGAATGATACAGTCTCTGGGGCAGGTCCTCAGTCGTCAGGAACACAGTATTTGTTGTAGATTCTTTAACACACTTAGCAGTCCTTTTTTTGGATCTCTCAGATGTAGGTTCATCAGGGTAAGTTGGTTATTGCAGTCTCACCTTAAATAAGGCTTCATGCTTTCTTCTCTGTGGGAGACCCCAGCCGTCTGCAGGCCAACTTACTTTTTTTGAATCAGGAACTCAGCTGCTCTGTCTCAGTCCTTAAAGCCAGGCACCGTTTCCTTTAGGCCACTGTTTGGACAGATCAAACCCCTCTAGGCAAAAGCTGAGCCACAGGGTCCAGTCCTTGGCCTTTTGGTGTCTTGCTCAGGCTTTCTTTGCTCACCGGCTTCTTTCTGCTTCAGGGAGAGAGCTGGCCATCAATGGCCAGCCCTTTTTTCAGCAGGACTCTTGGAGCTCTCTAGCTCAGGGGCCTCTTCTCCTCTGGGCTCCACGCACTGTCCTCAAATAGGAGGAACTCTGTTTTAGCTTAATTTGGGCTCCGCCCACTTAGCAGCTGAAAACAATGTCAGGCCAGATACTTTGTTTCTTTAAGTCTTGAGTCTTTCCTGTTTTTGTTGACTTTATGCTGATAATGCTCTTCAGGCCCCGAATTAAGAGACAGTATCAGAAACTCCTATATATTTCCTAAATCTAATTTATCTAACTCCTACACACAACTCAACCCCCCACCATCTCTGCTTTCAGTGACTTTATTCTGCTATCCTAATATCAGAATTCCTACTATCCTCTCCTCCTCCTTTTTCTTGTGGATCATATTCTGTGCAAAGACTGGAAAATGGAGTCCAGACCAATCTTTGTCACTAGGAAGATACAGAGACTTTTAGTGGCCACTGTTGAGTTTCGATGGGGTCAGTGTAATATGAATTCTATGACTGCAGAGTGGGGGGGGTTCCTCTGGAACACTTTTAGGATATTTTCAGAAGAATAAGGAGAATTAGGACAAATGGCTGCTGTGTGCAGGGCAGAGACTTGTGCCCTGGGAAGAAAGCATCACTACATCATGGAATCCAGTTGCTTCTTCGCCTACACTGCAAAATATTTGTAAGAAAACCTCTTCCCTTCAAAGTTTACACTTAAATTGGGCCATACTCCATTAAAAATCAAGTTATGAACTTTATTCCCAAAAATAAGCAATGTGCTCCAGTTAAAAGTAGTAAGAGAAAGAGAAGGCAAGAGCAGAGCAACCTGCTGCCCTGCCCCCTGACACCACAACCGATTCCTGCATCCCCTTCATTTCCAGAGTGGGACCGACTCCTGCATCCCC
>CAJQZJ010004856.1:1887565-1909109 GCA_907164525.1 Lophiomys imhausi
ACTCCTGCATCCCCTTCATTTCCAGAGTGGGACCGACTCCTGCATCCTCTTCATTTCCAGAGCTGGGACTGGCTGTTAGTGGGTCTGCAGGAACCCAGAGAAACTGGTTCCTTAAGACGAGTGAAGGGAAGATCCATCAGCTGTTCCTTCTGCCTGAAAAGGACATTCCATTTGATGAGGGGAACTGTCACTGAAAAAAGGTAAAATTGTCCGAAGGTGAGAACAAATGGCAAACACAAGGCACACCCGACAGGACCCAGGACGGGTCCAGCAAATGGGCCATAAAACTGAGTTAGTGGGACAGTAAACTTCCCCTCCAATGCATTGACCTTACCCTAAGCGTTTGCTTGGAGACAAGGTCTACTAAGGAAATCAGGTTTTGTGTGTGTGTGTGTGTGTGTGTGTGTGTGTGTGTGTGTGTGTGTGTATTAGTTTGCAAAGGCCAGCTTAGACCATTTCTTTATAAGGACACTGACTTACAATGTTTTCACAGAGGCTTTTCCTCTACACAAACATCTTCTTTGACTAAAATAAGATACCCTCTTTCCACCACAGTGATTGCTGCTGACAGGTGTCTGCCCATATCCTCTTAAAGCTCTGCCGGGCTGAGCTTCTGTAGAGGGGGTGGGAGGTGGGGGTGGGAGGGTAGGGTGTGGGATTGAGAGGGTGGAGGATGCTTTACTTAGGGCAAGGAAGACTCAGCAACTCCCTTCCCTGGTAAGAAATCCTAAAGCCATCACTTCAGATCCCTCTGGCTACAGATGGCATGCCACACGTACTGTGGTGGCAGCAATCCTCAACATAATCAGCCCTGGAAGGAGGGGATGCTGGAAAATAAGCCTGGACATCTGATATTTCTCCAAACTGTATTGGAACCTCATTGCTCTAAAAACCAATTCATTCTGTGAATATCTATAAGATTTTTTTCAAGTTTTGCAGCTTTGGATTTTTCTAAAAGACAATGGAACCACACTTGTTGCTAATCTGTGACAGGCTTTTGAGGGACCTCATCACACTGCGGTGACCTCTCCATGTCTCTTTATCCTCAGGGGCATGTGTGGTGCATGTTGAGTTAGGGCTGTAGCTGAGCGGGAACCCTTTCTAGTTTAGTCCTCCATTAGGAACACTCTGCCTGGTTAGGTTGCACACCCAGAGTCTTTGTGGTTGAATATAGTAGCAGTGTAGTGCCTGCTCATGTTGGGCTATAGAAGCCTTTAGGACCAAGATGAGAAAATATTTTCTGCTGGGGCCTCGGCTGATGGCTCAGTTAGAAGAGTGTTGTCCTGCAGACATGAGGACCAGAGTTCAAAATTTAGAGCCCAAATAAAACAACAACAACAACAAACCAGCTAAGTATTGAGATGTATACTTTAAATCCCAGAGTTACATGGGTCTCCAGGGCTCAATGGTCAGGCAGTCTTCCTGAATTGGTAAGTTCCAGGCTCAATGACAGACCTTCTCTCAAAAAACAAGATTGGAAGGCAACTGAGAAAGACATCTCACATCAACCTCTGGTATTCTTCACATGTACTTACATACATGTGAAGACACACAAAACTGACTTAGGGGCTGGAGAGATGGTGAGCATGCTTGGTGCTCTTCCAGAGGACATTGCAGATCATTTGAAGACATTAGGAACCCCAAGTTTGTGAATTTAAAAATATGTTTCTAATTATGGAATGAGCTCAGCCTTTAATCCAAGCACTTTCTGTTTTCTGTAAACAAGTACTTGTGATGTGGATCTGCCCTAGCACACACCTTTAATCCAAGAGCTTTCTGTACACAGGATCAAACGAAGTTAACCCTAGGTCAAGGGGCAGAGAAGGAAACCAGTTGACAAGGATTAAACAGACAGGAGGGACACTGAGCTGGAGGGTATTTAAGACAGTGTGGAGAAGAAGAAAGGTTTTTTTTAGCTCTGGGCTTTTTCCTCTAGGGTTTTCAGCTGAATGGGAACTTCAGCTGGGTGTTTTCTCTGCCTCTCTGAGCTCACAGGCTTTCACTGCAGCATCTGGTTCCTGAGTCTTCACTGGTAAAATTAACGACTGGGCATATTTTAATTTTTAAAAAACAATAAGAGGACTCACACTTGGTTGTTAACTTCCTGCAATTCCAGCTCCAGGAGATCTGATGTTCTTTTCTAGTCTCCACTGACACCCTCACATGCCTGACAACCCCCCACACATGGCACACACACACATATACACACAATCAAATCATAAAAAAATTTAAAGAACTAATTTTAAAAAAAGAGAGAGAACATGTCCCACTGAGAAATTACTAACCTTTCAGCAACTACCCATATATATATAATACATATGTAATATACATAATATAATATAAATATATATAATATCCTGTCCTAGAATACTGTGGGTGACTCCCTAGGTTTGAGTCCTGGAGAAGGTAAATTGAGCACCATTTCTCTCTGCTCCTGATGTTGATGTGATGTGACCAGCTACATACATTCCAGCTGCCTTGACTTCCCCATAAGGCAGGAACAGAGTGGAGATATCTGAGAGCAAAGGGCAGTCTCTTTCACACCTCAGTGTGACATGGAACCCTGAAGACCCTGGTCCTCATGATGTGTGTACCTGACTGCTAAACTGAAGACAGCCATGAAAATAGATTCAGCAGCAGCCATAGACCTCCAGGCTGGCTGAGGTGTGCCTTCTTTTCCAATGTCCTTTTCTTACAGGGCTGTAGGAACAGCGTGGAGAGTATATTCTGGTCTTTTACTACCTCATGGTTGTAGCTGACATCAACACTGGTTCTCAATACATCTCTCTCTCAGGGTAAGCCTGGGTTGTGAAACATTGAAACATCGATGGTCCAGCCCACCTGTATAGCTGATCTATACACGGGGAGGGTGACTTTCTTCTTCAGTGCCCTGGAAGCCCTTCAGGACTCCAGCTAATTGTTTTTGGCTGAAGATTCATGTTAATTACCTTCACAAGTGAATCTAGAGTTATAAATCTTGAAAACCAAAAATTCCTCTGGAAGGAGGCTCATGTTTTCTGTAAAGCTTATGATTATTTTCTTAACTCACTCATGTGGCCACCTCAAAGGAGCCCTGAGCAAAGTACCTGGGAGATGTCAGCTCATTGAATCCTTACCACCATCCTGTGAGGTCTAGGCTTGCCTCCATCTTTGTAAATCAAGACTCAGAGATGTGTAAGGGAGACTTGCAGGAAGCATGGCATCCCACAATCTGAATCACACTGAGCTGGGTCCACGCTATGATGTTCTTCACCCTTATTTTTTCCTCTTCTCAGCATCTTTAGAAGCTACTAAGAGTAAATTCATTGCTACCATAAATTTCAAATTTCTATTTTATAAGGAATAAAGTATGTACCAAACTGGACCTCACAGGCATTATAGTGCACTGGCAAGGTCAGATTTTGGGGCTCTGATGTCACTGAAAGAATTTGGTGAGGGTGAGCACCAGGAAGTACTTAATCAAGAAGGAGCCAGACCAGGGCATTGGAGATACTGATCAGAACTGGGCCAGATGAGGTCAGTTTCTAGGGGAAGTTGTGATGATTTTATAGATAGGTTAGCATAGATCAGGTTGGTCTGTGGTTGTGTCTTATGGTAATTGCTATGGGAAGTCCTAGAATACTGTGGGTGACTCTCTAGATCTCTAGGTGAGTTGAGTACCATTTCTCTCTGCTTCTGATGCTGATGCGAAGTGACCAGCTACTTACATTCTGGCTGCCTTAACTTCCCCACATGGCAGACTGTACCCTGGAACCATAAGCTAATATAAGCCTTTTCTTCCTTAAGTTGCTTTTCTGTCAGAGTGTTTTATCACAGGGACAGAAAGAAGCCCAGGACAAGACTATTGGACAGTTATACCCGTGTGTGGACTCTCTAAGCAAAACAAGTGATCACAGCAATTCCTCGTTTTTAAGGTCAGGCTGAGCCTAGAGCCTCCGTCTGTTACATTCTGTCACCTACCAGCCTCTCTGTCCATTTAGCCTCCCCACAGCATGGCATGTTTTATTTATTTTTTTCTTCTGTCTCTGTATTAGCTGCTTTTTTTGTCCCCCGGGGGATGTTTTCATGACTTCCAAAAAAAGAAAGATTCTACCTCACGGTTTCAGAATTGTCAATCAGTGTGTACATGGCTTTGAGGCCTTTGGGCAGACAATGCACAAAGGCAGATGAGCCTGGAGGAGAAGAGTGCTCTCCCTGTGACCAGAGAGCAAAGGCAGGGGATGGGGCTGGAGTCCTCTCCAAAGCACGCCCAGGTAAGATCCTTGCACAAGACCCCTCCTCCTAAAGATTCTGCTACTTACCACTAGTGTCATAGCCTGGCGACCCCGTTAGTCTGTGGGCCTTGGGGATGTTTAACACCCCTAGCAATTCCACAAACACCCTCATTTTGTCTGTGTCCCCCTCTCTTGTGTCCCTAACTGTGCATCGGGTGCTACTTTTAAAATACGCGAATGTCCTCGTTTCTCTCAAACTAAAAGTGTAAAAACCACTCAGGGCAGAGAATCCTTTGCCACCTTTTACCTCTCTTTATGCCACTTAGTGGGATTCTTAACTTGTAAATGAATGAAAACCAAGGCTGAGCTAGCTGGCAGAGAACACTACAGACTTCATCAGGCTAGTTGAGGTCCAGCCTAATTTTAAGCTGCCCTGGTCACTTCATTCACTATTGTGACTGTCTATCTCAGGCGCAGGCCAGAAAAGCACATATCCCACGGCAAAAGATTTCCTAGGCAAAGCTTACTGTGTTCTTCCATTGTTGACAGGCAAATTATGTGCTTCATCCAGGGAACCATCTCTATTCATTGCAGCTGTGAGAAGCAGGAGTAAATGAATAAAATCAAGATGTTGGGACTGTCCTGGACCTCAGCACTGTCCTGCATTCACGATGCCATTTCAGTGAATGTTCTCAGCCCTAGCACAGTAAAAATATCTTAATGTTTTGCACCTTTCTTTTTATTTACATCATTAATAAGGTATTGGCTTTTAGCTTATCTTTCTCTTTGAATACCATACAGTTTACTTGTATCCCGTGCAATTAGTGGTACATTTGGATTACATTCTGCTCTTTTCCCTGTGTAACTTGCATGGATGCTGTCTTTTCTGGCTCTTAGTTTTACCAGTTCCTTTTGCGTTCATGCTAATTCTTGACAATTCATGTTTTAATCCTTAAATTGGAATTTATTCTTTTCTAATCTTAATAGCTACTCTAAAATATTGGCATTTCAGTTATCAAATAAAAAGTACTCAATCTATTTTTTTAAGGATAAATTTGTAGAAGGTTCTAGATGACCTCCTAATCTCTCCCCACTGCTGAAGTAGGACAGTTAACTGTGGACTCCATTCCTTTATCACCTGCAAACAGAAAACCCAAGATCCTAGCAACTGGCTGAACTTGAACACTTGTTTTTCTTATGCCCTAGGCCAGGTAAGGTCCTCAGAAAATAGGACCCACCCCTGAAGTTTCTCAGAATTGCAAGAAAAATCCATTACTTTGTGGATCACAAATTTTAAAATCTTATTTGATTCCCCACAGAACTAGTTCAGCAACCCAGATGTTGTTTTTGTTTGAGTAAAATCTGAACTATATTAAAAGAAATACCTACTGCTGTGTGGCTAGTTTGTTCTCTTCCCCCTCTTGAAAGATCTTGTTGAGGACAGAAGCTTTGTTGGGGCTCCTGGGGGTCCAGCTGCTTCCTGAGACACTTAGCTTGGGGACCAGTGCCTCTGGGTTATGCCCTTTTGAAATAGTTCTGATAAAGTGTGTGTTTTGACTTTGGGATTTTCCAGATGTGCCAAAGCGGGTCCCATATGCTCACAGCTGTGGGACTCAGCATTCTTCTCGACATGAGGCCCAGAACTGTCATAAGTTTAGAGCAGTTTGCTTTGAGTGGGCAGGGAAGCTCAGCACTGGATCATGCTTCATCCCATTGTTTGAATACTATATGTTTAATTGAGTCATTCATGTTTAAAAAAAAACTTTTTATTAGTTCTTTGTAAATTTCACACCATGCACTCCAAACCCACACATTTCACCCTCCTTTTGTAACTTCCCCCACAACAGAGGGGAAAAAAATCTCATTGTGGAAGCTGTAGTGTGTCACATGGCATATCCTCCTGTCCACACTTCTTTGCTTGCAAATACTCATTGCAATGCATCATTGGTCTGGTACGAGGCCTCTGGCTTCTGCTACTCTATCAATACTGAAACCTCACTGTGATTCCTCTTGGATAACCGTTTTTTTCCCTGTGTCATAGAGATCCTGTAGTTTTTGATCTGTAGGACCAGCGCCTTCATGCACTCCAGCAGTTCATGCATAGGGTAGGTGTTGGGGTGGCCCAATTCAAAGCCCTGGATCTGGGCCTGAGAGGTAACGGAGCTGGTCAGTTGGCTGGGTCTCCCGCTCTCATGCCCCCAGACTGGCTCACCAGCAACACCTGCAACCAACCAGGGCCAGCACTACAGTGCTGCTCTGACAAAGTATAGGGCTTTCTCTCCCAAGTCTGCAGCTGTTGAGAGACAGGGGCATGTTTCATGCTATCATGACCCCGGGTTAGTCCTCGCATGACACCAGGTGAGGGATAGGGCCAGTTCTGCACAACCCTCAGATATCAACATGTCTCAGGGCTGCAGCCCAGGCCTAGGTTGTCCACTTGGCCTTTGATGGTAACAGACCCAGACGTGGCCCTGGATGGGAGCAGAGTCCAGGACTCCACCATGGTCCCAGGTAGCATCACCAGCTACTCACATCAGGCTGTTCCTCACTACCCTCGAGTCTTCAGTTCTGCCTTTCTTCATTGTGCCCACATCCTTCTGTTTCTCTTTCTCTTCCATTTCTCCATCACTTACTTTCTCCTCTTAGTGGTGCCCAGACTCTGTCTGGGATTGTCTCAGGAGTGCTATGACCTGCTTGTGCCTTATGGCACTGGGCAGGGGTCATCTCAGGCATGGTCTATCCCTAAGGCCTGCATGGAACCAGACTGGTGGTTATCTCAGGCTAACTCTCTGTTCAGGCCCCATGGCACCAGTCTGGAGGTTGTCTGGCCCTAGCAAGTGGCTCCTTGCAAAGGTCATCTTTCTTGGGCTCACTTAGTCCAGTTTTCTCCTTGTCCTGGCAGCTCATCTGGGCCTGCCTGGCACCAGACTGGTGGTTCTCTCAGGCTAGCTCCCTGTGAAAGCACACTGGTGCTGGACTGGTGGTCATTTCAGGCTCTTTTTTTTTCCAGGAAATATCAGGCTACTAATCATTCACATGTTCATAGGCCAGAACATTGA
Source organism: Lophiomys imhausi (assembly GCA_907164525.1). NCBI lineage: Eukaryota > Metazoa > Chordata > Mammalia > Rodentia > Muridae > Lophiomys > Lophiomys imhausi. The sequence goes on from CAJQZJ010004856.1 coordinate 1,894,839, forward strand.
ATGTAGACATAGCCTCTCTGTTCTCTGCCACATAATGGTACATATGTGACATAGCAGCCCCACCTGCAATGCCTCTAGGGGCAAGTACGCTTTACTTTTATAAAAGACATTTTAACATACTGAGCCATTTTAAATTTCATATGTTACTATACCCTGTGACTATTAAAATGAAGAAATATAAAAGCACATAAGTGAATGGTGTGTGGACATCTGGCAGGCAGCCATTCTGATGCTAACACATTGTAGCTGTTTTAAATCTCAGAATCATAGCATCACACAACACGAAAATATTAGGTAGAGCTTTCAAAGCTGTGTCTGTAGGTTTTGCCACTTTCCTGTTGTGGAATCTAAGCCTCAGAGTGCAAGTGGGTAGCAGCCCAATGTTTTCTGGAATCCAAGTTTCATTTCTGATATAATGTCCAGAAACATACACCATCTTTTTGCATGTGTGTGGTATGAATGCTCATGTATATGTGTATGCCTGTACCTGCATGCATCTCTCTCTCTCTCTCTCTCTCTCTCTCTCTCTCTCTGTGTGTGTGTGTGTGTGTGTGTGTGTGTGTGTGTGTGTGTGTATGCATGTAGAGGTCAGAGATTGAAGTCGGGTGTCTTTCTCTATTGTTCTTCTTGCTCATTGAGACAGAGTCCTCAAGTGTTTATGTGGAACCCAGGGTCAGAACTTCTGTCCTCATGCTTATGTAACAAGCCATCTATTTGCTCAGCTCCTCCCCAATTAACCATATAATTTTATGAATCATTGTAACTGTGTTGACAGGAGTGAAGGTATTCTAAAGAGAGACATGGTCACCCCTCCCTTTAGCTGTCAGTTTATTGAGACAGTAGTTCCCAAGGGATTGGAATGACCCTGGGGGAGGGGGGGGGCTCTCATGTAGGGAAGGAAAACAAAAGGTTGAGATACTGGTGCCAGCCAGAAGAGGACCTTGTTCCCAGGAAGAGATTTCAGCCAGTCTTGACAACTTGTCAGACCACCCTGCAGGAGAGACATGCCTAGACAATGTTGATAGTGAGGCCAGAACTTGACCAGGATGGTTCAACTTTGCACACCTCTCACTCCCTGTTTAAACTTAAGTTTTATGTTAGTGTCCCTGAAATGGCCCTGGGGGAGTCAGTGAATCTCCTGATTCCTCTTCCCAATGTGGCCGCACTGAATAAAGCTTTCTCTGGTTTCCTCATTGCTTTACTGGTCAATTCATCTACTGAAGACAACTGTCTGAGCCTGGCTTTTTTAGGGCTGCAGGGACCAGCTCTGATTTTAACAACTACAGTACACAGTGGTTTGAAAGTGAACTTTGTTCGTATGACAGCAATGCTGATCTAAATGCAAACTTTTCATCTCTGCAAAGTGTCTGGGAATTTGCTGTTGGTGGGAAATAACTTGTCAATCAGTGACAGGCACCAGAGAGCTAAAATCATATATGCAAGAGTCTGCAATGAGCATCAAACAATAAAAGCAAATGGGAAATTCCAGGAGTTGGAAACACACCTCTGGCTTTCCAACTGCTGGCAGAAATGCTTAACCAGGGCCGAACAAACTTCCTCTCCATAGAGCAGCTGTGGTCATATCTCTCCCCAGCACCCGTGTGTTGGCAAATGTGTTTTTATATCCCATAATGGAAGGCCAGTGAATGTATCTGAGATATGTGACCAGATTACAGGCATGCTATTGACTCTGACAAGATTTTGTGTTTCTATACTTAGGTAACAGACAGCTGTGGAGAGGTTCATAGGATTCGTGGTGTCTTTGGTAAGGAGTGATGCTGGCTGAGGAAAGCCCTGACAGGAAGCTGCCCCTAAGCAATGGGAATAGTAGGGGCTCCTTCTAGCTAAGGGTGTCCAATGTTAGCTTCTCTGGGCCACATCAGATGAAGAAATGTCTTGGGCCACAGGTTAAATTCAGGATTTTCCAACCTGTGGACCATGGGTTGTGAAAGTGCACATACGTTTACTTCATGTGACACTGCTGTATGATATTGCCATCTACAAAGTTCACATGTGAGAGACCTATAATTGAGCTATAAAAAATATTACAGGGCCTGGGAGATGATTTAGTTAGTAAAGTGCTTGCCACACAAGCATGAAGATCTGAGTTTGATCCGCAACACCCCCATAGAAAATATGGGAGTGATGGTGAACTCCCATAAACCCAGTCCTGGGAAGATGGAGACAGAGGATCCCTGAGCCTACCTGCCAGCTAGCCTTGCTGAACTGTAAGTTTCAGTGGGATATCTTCTCTCAAAAAATGAGGAGAGCAATTGAGCAGGATAACACTGACCTCTGGCCTTCGCACAAGTGTACACACACACACACACACACACACACACACACACACACACTATACAGGAAATTTCTCATAATGTTTTCAATAAATTTATGAGCTTCTGTTGCACACATGCATAGCTATCCTGAGCTGTATGTGATCTGTGGGCTGCAAGTTGAGTACCCATTAAGGGAATCTCCCTGGAGACAGAAATGGGCAGATCTGAGAGCTACTCAAGCAGTATAAAAAAAAGACATGGATAGAGGACTATCACAGTTATCATAGATGGTAGATGGGTCTTCAGGTCTTCCAGAAAGAGAGGCTTTCTGTGCTCTACTGAATGTAGAATAGCCTTGTGACTAGCTTTAGTCAAAGGGCAACAAAAGATCGAGGCTTCAGGGGTGTCTGCACGCTGTGGAGTTGTCTACTGAGCAGAGATCCCTATGTGAACCTCCAGCTGGCTTGTGAGAAGCAGAGGGGTATGGAGGAGAAACACCTCCCTGCCCTCCTCTTACCCCCAAGCCAATTCATTTGTGCCCTTAGACCTAGTCCTTTTCACATATTCTGAGTTGATGTTTAATAAATCAAAGATAAATATCAATGATTAGAAATGGAGAAAATGCTTTCAAAACATGAGAAATATATGCCAAATTTTAGATGAGGATTTCATTGTTGGAAAGCTTTGGTGTGAGGACACTTGCTGTCCAAGACCTGTTCCTCTCAATTAAAACATCTGCTTACACATTTCTGCATTGTAATAGCAGATCTTGGCACAACAGAAATACCTGCAGACAAAATGGTGTTTTATGCATTTCAGTGCATGAAAAACTTTGGGTTCCTATTTGCTTTTGACTCAATTTGGGAGCCACATGCAGCAAAGAGAGAGTGCTACCTTCTTATTCAAGTTTACAATATCCTATCACCTTTAGTCTGACTGGATAGACGGACTCATTCTGTTAAAATCTAATTGATGAATCTATCATCAATTTGGGGAAAATGCCAGTAAGAATTACTAAATTAATGCTGACATTAAAATTGTTCAAAAAGCAAAGACACCCTCTTGTTTAGTGTCCAGGAGCATAGCCCTCAGAAGAGGGTGTGGGCTTTCTTAAGTCATGATTTTGTCACTTTAGGAGTCTGAGAACAGGGAATAATCCACATCTCTGCTCTGTACAAACTTTCTGTGTGAAACAGTTTTCGTCTTCAGAACACTTTACCAAAGCCAGGTGCTATCTGATGACTGTTTCTTCAGTGAAAACACTGCTACATCAAATGGTCCTTACAAAATACTTTATTAAACTTGCTGTGGCTCAGCATAGAGCACAGGGTTCTCTAAAGGAACATAGCTGATAGATTGCACACCTACAAAGACACACACACACACACATACACACATACAGAGAGACACAGACACACAGAGATACATACACACAAACACACACTCACATACACACATACACACACACACACACACACACACACACACATCTCTATACATGGGACTTATTTAGTCTCCTTACAGGCCTAGGTAGTCCAGCAATAGCAGTGTCATGCTGGAGACTGTGAGAATCCAGTAGTTGCTCAGTCCACAGGTCTCAGCAGCCCCATTCTGGCACTGAAGGCCTGAGGATTCTGGCAGAGCTGGCAGTCTTCAATGGTGGAAGGCTGAAATTCTAATATCAGAAAGGGATTAAGTAGCCACAGGATACATGGTCTTGCCAGCAAGAGTGAGGGCAAGCAAGCAAAAAGCGAAAGCTTCCCCATATCTGGCCTGCCACCAGAAAGTCCACCCATGTTTAGGGTGGGTCTGCTTCAGATAATCTGATCAAGAAACTCCCTCATTGGACTCCCAGAGGCTTGCAATCTAGTAGATTCTAGATTCAGTCCAGTTGATAACCAAGATTACCCATCATATCTAGCAAGCCCAAGGCCCTCGTTTCCATCCCTAAAGCTACAAAAAACTAAAACCACAACAAAATTTTATTAAAATTATCAGGGATTATTCATTCAAAGTGAAATAAATGTTTTATTCATAAAATAAATAATATTATCTAGCTAGAGAGCTCAAACTCTAGGGATAACAATGACATGTTGTAACTCCTCCCTTCCTTTTCCACGATGTCTCTGTCCCCACCACCATTAAAAAGAATACGGTGATGAAAAATTTATGGAGCTAGAAATTAATAAGCAGTAATTATAGCTACCAGCCAGGTAAATAGAGCACACACACATGCACATCATAGAGTACACTGCTCATGTAATGAGGCATAAGATACTAAACATGGAACTGAAATTTTCTTTTCAGTTAATATTAAAGTTTACTGTCTGGTCATATATCTTTCTCTACTGTAAATGCTATAAACACACTATGGCACTGCCATATCTCAATGAGGCAGAAGCTGTAGTGGACTGTTTGAATTTGGATGCAAGATACAGTAGAGAGCAAGCCAAGCCAGTGTTGCAGTGACATCCAATGACTTTATGTTGGAATAGACCCTGCTAGTGACACTTGAGCAGAGTTATGTATGGAGAGGTGCATGCCTTAATTAATTTCATGTGTTTATGCATGTGTGTGTGCATGTGTTTGTGTATGTGCGTGTATGCATCTGTGTATGATGCATGTGTATGAGTGCAGGTGCCCACATGCCACATCATGCATGTAGAGATTACACAACAAACTTGGGTGTATGTAGGTTCTTGCATTTCATGCTGTTTAAGACTAGGTCTTCTGTGTTGTTCACCTCTAGCTGTTCTGCAAGATCCTCAGGTCTCTGCCTCTTATCACATTAAGGAATTCTGGGATTACAAATGCTTGAGTCAAACTGTCCAGCTTTACGTGGGTCCTGGGGATTGAACTCGGGTCCTCATGCTTGCATGGCAATTACTTTAACCACTGAGTTATCTTCCCAGTTATTGATTGATCTTATTGACAATATAGGAATGTTGTCATAGTTGTTGTTTTCTGTTAACTGACACAAGCCAGGGTTACCTGGAAAAAGGAACCTGAATTGAGAAAATACTTCTATCAAATTGCCTGTGGGTAATTTTCTTGATTAATGATTGATATGAGAGGGCCCAGCCCTGGTGTCATCCCTGGGGAGGTGGTTCTGGGATGAATAAGAAAGATGGCTGAGAGGCCCATGGTCTGTAGCAGAGGCCAGTGGTGTGGAGCATAGGCCAACGTGGAGCCCACCAGGGAAGTGGGCATGAGCCACTCAAATACTCAATGAGTAGCTCTGAAGCCTCCAGAGCACCCCACTTCCACGCCGGCATTCCATACAGGATAACTGTGGGATTACCAAGATTTATCTCCAGCACAGCAGTGGTCTGAGAGTCACAAGCATATCTGGGTTTACCCAGAAAGGTGTTGGACATACAGGTCCCTCTACTGGATATACAATCATGTGGAAGAACATTGTACCCAGACAGGGCAGAGGGCTGCTCTTTCTGAACCATTACAGTCTCCTGCAGGTCTGATCACTGCAGGGTCTTGAGAAGCAGCCCCAACTGCCAGATAGAGGTACTTCCTGGCTTTCTGAGTGCCCAGCATTCACACGGTCAATCGAACACCATGAAGAGGACCGGCAGTGCCACTGAAATGGCTGAAAGGCGGATGGTCAAGTTATAAAGCTACGGAACTCCACTGAGTCCAAGCCCAATGTATGGGTTGTGGTGTTCATATAGGAGCCAGTGCACCTTGCCCCTTCTGGGTGGGATACCCTGTCTTTAGCATCTACAGCTCTTGTGAGGGAGCAGTGAGTTCTTGGCCTGTGTGCACTGCCTGAGTAATACCGACTACAAAGGCTTTCTGCTTAGGGCCAAGAGGCACAGAGGTGCCCTGGGGACCACCTAGAAGGAACAGCCTGGGGGAGGGGGGGCACAACCGTAGACCCAACCCTTGGATCAGACACATGAGCGGCAGGAGATCTGAAGCTCTAGCCTACAATCCTTGGTCCTCCGAGCCCATTGACATTACTAGGAAGACCTGCTAGAACTGAAGACCCTGCAGGCTTGAATAACTCATCCCACCCAATCCCTGACCTGAGTCCCCAATTGGGACACAACCAGAAAGGGTGAACTTTGGGGGGGCTTACTGAGATCCAGCCCCCATCTCAAGACCCCACCTAGCTTGTGTTAACCTACAAACCACTAAGATTATATGGACTCTACACCAAAGCTCCCTTCTTGGCATCAGGTCCAGAGGACATCAGGAACAATCAGCTTAGGGCAACCAAGTGACTAACGGTCAGCGAAAGAATGAAACTAACAAAAATCAGGGAAATATGACTCCAACAAAATTCAGCGAGGTTAACACAGCAAACCCTGAATATCCCACCACAGCTGAAGCACATGAAAATGCTGACAAATCTATATTTAGGAAAATGATGGGAGTCCTTACAAGAAGAAATTAAATCCCTGAAAGAATTTAAAGAATCCTCAATTTTTCAAATGAAAGCAATGGAGAATATCATTAGAGACCTCCAAGCCAATGCCGCCCAGTATGAAAGACAAGGCAATGAAAGATTTGAAAGTCTTGAAGACAAAGACAAGCAAATTGGAGCAGGAAACATATAAAATGAATAAAATTGTTCAAGGCTTGAATTGGAAGTGGAAGCAATAAAGAAAACACAAGCAGAGACAATCCTGGGGTGGAAAATCAAGGGAAGAGAACAGAAACTACAGACATGAGTATCAGAAATAGGATACAAGAGATGGAAGACAGAATCTCAGGCATGGAAGATTCAATTGAAGAAATCAGTAAAACAACCAAAGAAAATGAGAAATCTAAAAAAGTTCTCACCCACAACATCCAAGAAATCAAGTATGCAATGAAAAGACAGAACCTAAGAATTATAGGAAGAGAGGAGAGAGAAGATTCCTGCCTCCAAGGTCCAGGAAGCATCTTCAACAAAATCATAGAGGAAAACTTCCCAAACCTAAAGAAAGAGATGCTGATAAAATTCCAAAAGGCATACAGAACACTAAACAGATTAGACCAGAAAAGAAACTCTTCTCGACACATAGTAATTGAAACTCCAAATATACAGAAAAAAGAAAGAATATTAAAAGCTGTAAGAGAAAAAGGTCAAGTAATGGATAATGACAGACCCATCAAAATTACACCTGACTAATCCTCAGAAATTTTAAAAGACAGAAGGGGCTGGGCTGAAATCCTATGCATTCTAAGAGAACATAGGTGCCCGGCCAGACTACTATATGCAGCAAAACTCTCTATCAACATAGATGGAGAAAAAAAAAGATATTGCATGACAAAACCAAATTTAAACTGTATCTACTCACAAATCCAGCCCTACAGAAGATCCTAGCAGGAAAATTCCACCCCAGAGAAGATAACTACACCCAAGAAAACAGGAAGCAAAAAACTCCACTGCAGCTAAACCAAAAGAAACACAGAACCACCACCTACATCAAAATAACAGGAAACAACAACCTTTGGTCATTAATATCCATCAACATCAATGGACCCAACTCCCCAATAAAAAGACTCAGGCTTATAGAATGGATCCATAAACAAGACCCATCATTTTTCTGCATCTAAGAAATGCATCTCTCTAACAAAGATAGAGGCTGCCTCAGAGAAAAGGGCTAGAAAAAGGTTTTCCAAGCAAATGGGCCCAGGAAGCAAGCTGGAATAGCCATCATAATATCAAATAAAATAGATTTTCAACTGAAGTTAATCAAAAAAGATAGGAAAGGTCACTACATACCTGTTAAAGGAAATATTCATCAAGATGACATCTCAATACTGAATATCTATGCCCCAAATATAAGGGCACCCACATTTTTAAAAGAAACTCTTCTAAAGCTTAAACCACACATCAATCCCCACACATTAGTAGTGGGAGACTTCAATATCCCACTCACAACAATGGACAGGTCATCAAGAGAGAAACCAAACAGAGAAATAATGAAACTAACAGAGGTCATGAAACAAATGGACCTAACAGATATCTAAGAGCATTTCACCCAAACAAAAAAGAATACACCTTCTTCTCAGCACCACACAGAATCTTCTCCAAAATCAACCATATAATTGGACACAAAGCAAGCCTCAATAGATACAAGAAAATTGAAATAACCCCTTGCATCTTATCAGACCACCATGGAATAAAGCTGGACTTCAACAACAATAGAAATAATAGAAAGCCTACACATCCATGGAAAAGTAATAACTCTCTACTGAATGACTACTGGGTCAGGGAAGAAATAAAGAAGGAAATCAAAGACTTCTTAAAATCCAATGAAAATGAAGGCACAACATACCCAAACCTATGGGACACAATGAGAGCAGTGCTATGAGGAAAGTTCATAGCACTAAGTGTCTTGAAACAGAAAATTGTGACAGCTCATATTAGCAAATTAACAGCAGAACTGGGAGAACTGGGGGAAAAAAAGCAAACACTCCCAAGAGGAGAGAAGGCAGGAAATCATCAAACTTAGGGTTGAAATTAACAACTTAGAAACAAAAAGAACAATACAAAGAATCAACAAAACCAAGAGTGTTTAAATTAGTTACTGCAAGATCTTGGAGCATCTAAGAGATTTCAGGTTGCATCTCATAGCTGGCCAGCACAAGTTCTGCAGGAAGCCCAGAGGGCACAGTGACAGAGAAGATGCAAACTCTGTAAATCTGGGGGCAGGGGCCCCAGGCTCAAGACTGAACACCAGTACTGCACATGTGTCCATGTATAAATCCTACAGCATGTTCCATAAATCATGATGAAACCATTAGCCACTTCAATAGTTTAAAGGTCATGAGCACAGCACTGAGTGTGTCTAATAAAATAAGGTGCACGCAGGGCTCCAGGTCTTCTTTCAGTGTTATCGTTCTGCACCTTTGATTTGAAGAGAGACACACCATTCATTGCTCTTTCCAGATATGGTTCAACCTCTTGACTGATGGTCTAGAAGGGCACTGTTCACTGACATTTGGAACTGAATTTACTCCATGTCTTCAAACAATAAGTTAATTAAGCCACCAAAGTCCCTCAGGGTAGGAGCTAACAAGACACAACAAATTTTGAGGCACTGAAGAACAAAAAAAAAAAAAAAAAAAAAATCTGTGGCCATTGTTCCTCAGCTATGCGGAGGGCCTGTGGAGGGCTCTGTTTGAAAGCTCCCATATTAGTGGTGCTTGCCTAGTCCCTTATGTCCCTAGTATACATGCCAAAGGCACTAATGATCTGGGACATCTGGTTTTCAACAACTGGCTCCAGTAAAGTCATCAAGAATGACTGCAGATCCAGTACTTAGATGCTGAAGCATGAAGTTTGCCTCAACTATGAGGCCAGCCTGGGCTACACAATCTTTTTTTTTTTTTAATAATTTATTTTTTATTTCTTCAAGTTACATCTCAATCACAATCCCCTCCCTACTCCCCCCTCCAGTCCCACCCTTCCACCCTCCTCCCCCTCAGCCCCACCATCCTCTTCCCTTCTTTTTTTTTTTTTTTTTTAGTTTAAGGTATTTATTTTTCCCCCCAACAGCTCTCCCTTTCAGTCCAAATAATGGTTCTTTTTCTTATAACTATAAATACAATACAAAACAACAGAAATAAATAGGCCACGATTATAAGAGTTATATGGCTTAGCATACATTCCCAATGTCCAGTCCATATGTATTTGGCACCTGACTTTAACATTCTACTATCTAACCATCTCCATGAGTTTAAAGTTCTATATCTAACTCAGCTTTCATACTAACTTGCCTCATAATTTTAAAAATATCTTCTTAGATCCAGAACACCCTCTTGATTCCTAAACAACTCAAAATTTAACTATGAGACTCTAGCTATCTATTCTTCAACCACCTCAGAGACCTGAGAGGGATAAATATATCTGATTATATAGGAAGTGCAGGGCCTGCAGCTTCCAAAACTAAAAAATGACATACCAGTGGCTGCCTGGACAGTTCCCATTTTCTCTCCATACATTACAGCATCAATCTTCAGCCATTTGGCCCCATTTCTCTGACAGACATTGGTTGTAGAGCAGGAATTATGAAGGACTTACCTACCCTGTCTTGGCAGAGCTAGGCTGTCGACTTACCTGCTTCCAAGTTTTGTCCTTTTTGGACAGAAGTATGTCTACAGTTGAAGCAAGTGGTTTTTCTTGCCAAGAGAATGGCTTACCACCAATTTAATCATCTCCCACCGGAGATTCTTCGATGCTCATCTTCTACTTGGAGTAATATAGGGGGTGCTGTCAGGAGCTGACATGTCTCGATATCAAAAAATCTTAAGTTAAGAAAACATCTTTGAATGCCATATTCTGCAAATCTCTTGAGGTTTTTGAAGATGCCCTATCTGTCTCTTATATTTAGATAAGCAAATATTGCTTGTCTCTTAGCAACTTGATTTCTGAGTAGCTTAGAAAATAACTGTGATAGACTGTCATAGTAACTAACAAAATGACACGTTTTCATGACTATTAGTTTCCGTTTCTTAATTATCCTAAACAGTTTATGTCGGTTGGTAGCGAGAGGTCAAAACTTGACATTTCATTTTTAAGTATTACTACAAACAATACCTTTAAGAAGCATTACCCTTAATTTTGTATCAATATACAAAGATCAATACCAATGTGGCCAAATATAATCTTAATTTTGTATCAATATACAAAGATCAGTACCGATGTAGCCCAATACAATCTTAATTTTACATTAATATACTAGGGTCAATACCATTGTGGCCAAATATAATCTTAATTTTGTATCAATATACAAAGATCAATACCGATGTAGCCCTATACAATCTTAAATTTGCATTAATATACAATGATCAATACCAATTTAGCCAAATATAATATTAATTTTGTATCAGTGTACAAAGGTATAAAGCTATATTCAATAATCTGTCCTTTTTTCTTGTTCTTTCCTATACTATGTCTATGTCCCATTTTTCTCAAGTCTGTTCACTCCTATATAGGAGAGAAAGGAGGATACAGAAAAGCAAAAGAGAGAAGTCCCTGGGTCTAACCTCCAAAACCCATTTAACAAGACCATTTAACAGCTTGTAGTCTTTCCCCCTAAATAACAAAATTTTCTATTATCTATCAAATAACCAAAGGGGGAGAACACCCTCCCCACCTTCTGGGGATGGGACGTTGTTCTCTTAAAATGACTTCCTGCTGATTTGGGACGTAGTAAACCTGTTTGGGGCCCAAATAAGAATGGAAAAATGGTTAAAAATGTTAATAGAATCATTTGATGTTCAGTCCCTTTGTGCTCAGCTATTTAGATGTCCTACGAAGTTCATAGACAGAAGCGGATCTTCAGAACTTTACTGAAGATCTGGCTGGAGTAGTCTGTGGAGCTGAACGATCTTAGCGATTTTGAGTTGTTGTGGTTATAGACTTTTGAGGAAACTGCTATTGAAGAAGTCTGCAAGGCTGGATCATCTGGGCCACTCGTCTTCTTTGGTGTCTGATCTGTTTTCTGCTGAGGTTTCCGTTGTCCAGTTGTCCCTGGATTCCTTGAATGGATGCTTTAAATCTCCTGGAAAGATAAGAACAGAGCCCTGCCCTAATCCTAACTCTGGGACAATTACCTTTTTTTGGGGGGGGTCAGGTAATATTTTTCCTGGAGCAAATTTGGTTTTTTGATAATATATAAAGTATTACCTTTCAATCCGGATTAAAGAAGAAATTATTTTGATATTTTGGAGCTAAACAAACCTTTAGTGTATATATTTTGAGATCTCAAAGGACAATTTGTTTGAATTGCAGTCTGCCTTTTGTAAGTAGCTTTTAAACTTAAATCTTTCCAAATCCTACACAGTCAATCTTAAGTGAGCCTGGGCTACAGGATAAAACCTAGTTTAAAAAAAAAAAAAAGCAGGTGGAGGGGGGAAGGAAAGGAATCATTGTTTTTAATTTTGTTAAGTTTCTCTATTGTTCTCACAATCAAACCCAAGGTCTTCTAGGCATAATTTCTATGAGAATGATGTCTTAGCTATGACTATCAGGCTATATTTATAAAAATCAAATATATATCTTTTTGGCCACTTGATGAATATTTGAAAAATAGGCTACTTGAAATCTGCTACTGTTGTCAGGGATGCACTTGGATTTAAAATTGGAATTTTCCAGAAGTACCAAATGATGTGTAATGGTAGAATTCTTTGTTTACAGTTTCTTCTTTCTAAATGGTATTGATCACCGAGTGTTAAGGACAGGTGGCTGCTTCCTTCTAATATTGAAAAACAGTCTGAGAAAATATTTCTGTTCTGAAGATAGACACATCTGTACCTGTTCTAGTACTAGAGTGCTCTGTACAGACGATAGAACCCGAAGAGACAAGGTAGTTGTCTCCATCTCACCAGCTCTTAGAAACAGGCTGGGGCAAAAGTCATCTGTGTTGTCTGGGGTCCACACCCATTTCACTGGCTAGGTCGCCTGACTTCCCTGACCTTAAGTTTGGGGCTCCTCAGCTCCTGTACCTTCATTGTACATGTGGAGAAATAGAGGTTCAGAGAAGGCAAGGCAACCCCACCCCAGTTCTTATAGATAGCAATGTAAACAATGGGATCTGCCTCCAGGCTCTATGTGGCTCTAGACATACTTTCTCATCTGTGGGTTTTAATGCTTACAAAAGACTCAGCACATTTCAGTGGGGTTAGGATATCAACTCCAAGATATCAGGTAAATGAGGCTTCAGATAATTTATGCTGTGGGTCTGCCCTGGGAAAGATAAAACTTAATAATTGTAATTTAACTTAGAAACAAGAACCTGAAAATGTCTATTTTCTTTTTCTGGATTGCAGAGTCTTCTATAGCTGTTTTTCTGATAAGTAGTTTAGGAAGAGTTGGTCTTTATAACAACCTGGTAATAGTGGTCAAAGACGAAGGGAGTTGAAGTCCTGCACATGTGATAGTTGGAATAAAGAGAGAAGCCACATTTAGAGTTGAGGGCTAGCATATTCTGCTGGTTTTGAAGCTTTCAGGATCCATGAGCAGGGAATATGAAATATGTACACCTGCCAGGACTCCTTGGCCTGTGTAAAGTAAGTGTCCAGAATGTACACAGGCTCCCTAGAGACTGAAGGGCCATTGGCAAGTCAACCAGAGACTGACTCTACACCAGCCAGCCAGAGAAATGACATTGGAGACATTTTACAGTTCAAGACTGACTAGATTACTTACTGCCAAGCATAAAATATCTTCAAAATACCAAGGGTGGTCCAGGGCACCCAGGGACCTGCCCTGCAGTGGCTCCTTCTCTTGCCTTCCTGGCCTGCTGGCACTTGCCATTGCTGAGTGAAAGGAGCCAGCATAGTTAAGCTGAAGTGACCCAGGTCCACAGGGACTATTCTGAGATACCAACCAGGCTGCTGAGGACCAAGTATTTGTGTCCCTATTTCTTTTTGTTTTAATTGAAGAAAAATATTTATTTTTTATTTTATGTTTGAGGGTGTGTGCCTGGATGTATGTATGTGTATACCTGATGCCCACAGAGCCCTTAAGAGAGCACCCCTGAAATTGGAGTTACAGATGGTTGTGAGTTTCCATATGGGCTCTGAGAACTAACCTAGGTCCAGTGGAGGAGTGAGGGATCTGACATTTTTCCAGTCCCTGTCTCCCATTTCTATGTTTGGAATCTCTGGCAAATGACTAGGTCAGGAGGGCACAGTCTTTAGGAATAGAATTAGTGGCCTTATCCCCTTCCACCATGTATCGCTAAAACAAAAAATGACACTTATCATCCATGACACCATCTCACCCTTACCAGACTTATTTCTTCCAAGGTCTTGATGTCAGACTTTCTGTTCCTCAGAACTTTGAGAAGTGACCTGAAAGGGTGTAGCATTCTGTCATCGTAGAGACCGGCTAAGGTCTAAGTGGACCACATGCACTGTATCATGGCCCACAACAATGAAGGAGACCTTAGAGGGAAATTTGTTCTCATCTTTGTGGGGATCAGAACAAGCACACACACACACACACACACACACACACACACACACACACACACAC
>CAJQZJ010004856.1:1909119-1956822 GCA_907164525.1 Lophiomys imhausi
CACACACACACACACACACACACACACACACACACACACACACACACACTCTAAAACTATGGTTTGAAAACTTGTTACTGAAAATGTTTAAACTTTTCTACCATTTGAATTTTGGGACTTTAATCCAATTGGTTTGAGTGTTATTTTTATACTAGTGGAGGGAGGTTTGCTAGAGCTCCCAGTTCCAAGATATGGTTGGTCCATCATTACAGGGAAGCTGAGGCAGCCGGCACTTGAGACAGTGGTTCCCATCACATCCACAGTCCAGAGCAGAGAAAAATGGATTCATTTCCCCAGTCCGCACACATCCTCAACTCTTACACAGTGTAAGGGCCAGCCTTGGCCGGGTGGTGGTGGCGCACGCCTTTAATCCCAGCACTTGGGAGGTAGAGGCAGGCGGATCTTTGTGAGTTCAAGGCCAGCCTGGTCTACAAAGCGAGTCCAGGACAGCCAGAGATATTCAGAGAAACCCTGTCTCGAAAAACCAAAAAAAAAAAAAAAATAGTGCTTCTGTCTTCAGGGTGGTTCATCCAAACTCAATTAGCCCAACTGGGAATATTCCCTTACAGCCACATCCGTAAGCCAACCTGACCTTGCCAGTCCCTCAGTGAGCCTCTTCCCTGGTGGTTCTAAGTCATGTCATGTTGACAACTAAAACTAACTGTCACACTTCCCCAGTGTCTAGGTATGTTTCTGCCGGCTGCCTGGAAAGTCCAGTCTCCCCACATGGCTTATCTCATGGAAACACAGGCCCCACACACATTTGGTTTATAGATCTTAGTCTTCGGCTCCTTTACCTTTCCTATTTGCTGTTTCCTTTCCTTCTGTTTTTCTCATCCAACTAATATTAATGTGCCTTAATGTGTCTTCAAGTTGCTTCAAATTCTTCCTGGAACAATTAAAGCACGATTGAAGAATTTGTTTAAAAAGTTGGTTGGCAAATTTTTCTATCTGTCCCCCAGACCCCTGGATGTACAAAGCCATTAAAATTCTGGCTACCTTGGCTGTTGTTGTCTATGCCTTTCCCACACAGGACCCCTCACTGATCCCGTCTAAGTAGATCATGTGGGAAAAACAACTCTGCCTCCATAATAAATTTCCTCAGATTTTTTGTCTTGCTGAGTCATCTAAAGCTTATGTGAGCTTTCTTCTATTGATCGATTCATAGGTTCTATATTTTAATTTTCTGGGACTTCTTTTCCAAAGGGGAAGGAAAACCAGTCAGAGCAAACAAACAAAAATGCAAGTGAATACAGGTTGAGGAAAAATTTACCTCAGGAAGGCCTTCTCCATCAGATTGCCTCATTTTTAGAATCCATTCGGTATGTGGAAAAATTCATAACCTGGCAAAATCAAAGCATTCATACTCCTCCAGGCTGTGTGCCAAATCAAACTGCTCTTTTTAATTACAGGTGAATAATAATACCCTTAAATTTCTTGCAAATGACATCAGCTTGCTCAGGCCCTGTGGCTGAGGGCAGGTATTGAGTGAAGGCCTTAATTCAGCACAGCCAGCTGAGTCTTGTTGCACTTCCTGTCCGAGAGGACTGTGTGATCTGGCCTGTTTTGTCAGATGTGTTGACTGGAGGTGGAAGCAGTTGTCAAACAGAAGACACTTGTGTGATTGAGTGCCCTGTTGGAAAACCAGCTGAGGCGAGGTGTGCATGAAGGAAATGTGCCATTTGTTTGAATGCCAGTGCCTGTGTGTGGGAGTATGTTTTCTTTTGTTCTTTTACCAGGACTGAGGACATCCTTCTCAGCAAGGCTGGTGTAAGGTTGCTGTCATTTTTTTTTTTTTTTTTTTTTGCAAGTATCTCATAGCAGAGAGCTTGGTGCCTTTGTTCCAGTATGGGAAGCAGGGCCTCTTGTGATCCAACCCTTCCCAGCCCACAGCAGGTCTTGGGAACATCTGGATAAGGAGTTGGCTGCTGGCAGTTACAGCTAATTAGACCTTTTCTAAGAATGAATTAATGGCACTTTCCTGGGAAGATGGAGAAAGCACACTGCTGCCCTTTGCTTGCTCTCTGCTTGCTACAGGCTTGATTAACATGAGTCACATGTGGCAGAGTGCATCTGTGTCCTATCTCAGAAGTGCTGACCCGTGTCCCCTGGGGCCTGGTGTGGTCACCTGTACTGACCATGCAGTGTAGGCTTCAATTTACTGGAAAAAATAGCTTCATCCATCCACAGAGACAAGCCACAACTGACAAGTTAGTTTCCTAAGACAGAACTCTTTATTTATGCTAGAGTAAGATAAGGTACTTTTCAAGCTCTGAGAGAGGTATTACCTATACTCCCCAGACTGAAATATAAAAGTATGAGATCTCTGTCAAGGCTGAGAGAGAACAGTATAACAAAATTAACGGCTGCATAGACACCATGTCTAGCTTGAAATTGTGTTCTCTTTCCCAAAGCTGAATTTATTGCTACTTTAGCAGTGTATTTACCAAACTTTAAAAACAGTCTTGAAAAAGAAAGCTGGGGATCCAAGATGGCGGTGGCCCGTGCGGATACATTTTGAACGCGGGGAAAACATCCATAAAGCCACAGAGTTATAACATGCTGAGCAATAATCTGAGTGACTCGAATGTGCTGGGTTTCACCCAGCTACCCAGGGATTATTAAAAGTCCCTGGGTAGGACTCCCCTCCCTTCTCTTGGACTCTCAGCAAAACGACCAGCAGAAGCCTCTGAATCTGGGAATCAGAAATGTCACCAGGAGAGCCTCAGTGTAAAAGCTACTCAATTACCCAGCAGGCAGACCCAAACTCCAGACAGGGTTACTCACAAGCCTCCTGGGCCCCCAAATTCCACGCAGGCTTCCCGGCTATTTAGTGAAGGGCCGTGGACCCAGGGGAGCGGAATACACTCTTAGCAGAACCACAGCAGTGCAAAGGGGCTGCGCAGCAGCAGTGCGTGTGTTGGTATGCAGCTTGACAGTCCAGCGGGTCCAGAATGGGATGACCCGGGCGGGTCCACAGATGTATTTTGGAAAGCTCAAGCAAATTTGTGCTTCCCCAGAGGGGTGTTGGACATACATACAGGCCCCCTCCATTGGATCTACGGACACAGGGAAAAAACACTGTAGCTTGTCTGAGCAGCGGGATATACTTCTGGCAGAGCCGCAGTGTGCCAGAACTTGGAAAACAGTGGCCCCAAATTGCCAGTCTCCAAAGCCAGCTCCATACACATATAGGTGGATCTGTGAGAGTGGCAGAAAGGCAGGCAGCTGGGTTGGAAGGCAGATTTGTTCTCCACAGGGTCCAAGCCCTGGGAAAATTGTGGAATTAATACCAGACTCCTTTGTGAGTTCTGGCCCTTCCGGCATAAAATCAGAGCTTAAGCATATTTAGTCCCACCTCTAGAACAGTGAAGTTTTGGCCTGGGGGACACTGCTGAGGGACTCACCTTAAGGGCGTGGAGTCGGGTCCTTTCAAGACTCCAGCAAGTGGCTTCAACCCCAAACTTGGGACCTCCAGAACTCACAGAATCTGTGTCTGGGCACACAGGACCACACCAGCAGAGCCACTGCAGGCTGAATACTCAGTGTGCAACATAGAGAGCTCTGACTTGTGAGCAGTGAAACAATCCTGGGCCATTCCTCCTTGCCTGGGAGTGGGCTGCACCATCTCACAGTGCTTCTGGATTTTAGATGCACATTGACCCTGAGAACCCCCTGAAAACAGCTGGAGAGGACCACAAACACAGTCCTGACACATAAGCTGCAGGGGAGCTACAACCCCACCCAACAGTCTGTGGCCTACCAACCTGCACTATCACCTGTATGAAGACCATTAGATCCCAGGAACGTACAGGAACACATCCCACCCCATCACCTCACCTGAGTCTCCAATTGAAGCAAAACGGGAAGGGGTGAGCTCTGGGAGACACACTGAGAACCTCCACGCAAGGCCCAATCCAGCTAGTGGAAAGTGACAGACCAACAAGCGATACAACTGCTGCATGAAAGTGCCCCCCTTGGAACCAAACCCAGAAGGCACCAGGAACAAACAGCTAAGAACAACCAAATGGCTAAAGGTCAAGAAAAAAGAAAAAACAGAAGTCAGGGTGATATGACTCCAACAAAACACAACTATGCTAGTACAGAAAGCCTTGACCACTTCACCACAGCTGAAAAACATGAAAACGATGACAATTCTACATTATGGAAAGTGATTGAGTCCTTTCAAGAAGAATTTAAATCTATGAAGGAATTCAAAGAATCCACAATTTCACAAGCGAAAGCAACAGATAATACCATTAGAGAGCTCCAAGCCAAAGTGGCTCAACTTGAACAGGAAAAAGACAGGGCAATGAAAGATGTCCAGGCAAAGACAAGCAAATTGGAGCAGGAAATGTACAAAACAAATAAAATCATTCAAGACATGAAAATGGAAATGGAAGCAATAAAGAGAACACAGTAAGAGTTAAGAGTGGAAGTGGAGAATCAAGGTAAGAGACCAGGAACTAAAGACATGAGTATCAAAAATAGGATACAAGAGATGGAAGACAGGATCTCAGGCATGGAAGATTCAATGATTCAATGGAAGAAATCAGTACAACATCCAAAGAAAATGAGAAAGATAAAAAAACCTCTCACCCATAACATCCAAGAAATCAAGGACTCAATGAAAGGATGGAACCTAAGAATTATAGGCATAGAGGAAAGAGAAGACTCCTGACTCCAAGGTCCAGATTTTATCTTCAACAAAATCATAGAAGAAAACTTTCCAAACCTAAAGAAAGAGATGCCAATAAAATTCCAAGAGGCTTACAGAACACCAAACAGATTAGATCAGAAAAGAAACTCCTATCATCACATAATAATTGAAACTCCAAATGTACAGAACAAAGAATATTAAAGGCTGTAAGAGAAAAAGGTTAAGTAACATATAATGGCAGACCCATCAGAATTACACCTGACTTCTACTCAGAAACGTTAAAAACTAGAAGGGCCTGGACAGATGTCCTACAAGCCCTGAGAGAACATAGGTGTCCAGCCAGACTACTATACCCAGCAAAATTCTCTATCAACATAGATGGAGAAAACAAGATATTCCATGACAAAATCAAATTTAAACAACATCTACCCACAAATCCAGCCCTACAGAAGATCCTAGAAGGAAAACTCCAACCCAGAGAAGATAACTACACCCAAGAAAACAGAGGAAACAGAACACTCCACAGCAACTAAACCAAAAGAAACACAGAATGACCACCTATACCAAAATAATGGGAAATAACAAGCCCTGGTCACTAATATCCATCAACATCAATGGACTCAACTCACCAATAAAAAGACACAGACTTACAGATTGGATCCATAAGCAAGACCCATTTTGCTGCATACAAGAAACACATCTCACTAACAAAGATAGACACTATCTCAGAGTAAAGGGCTGGGAAAAGGTTTTCCAAGCAAATGGACCCAGGAAGCAAGCTGGAGTACCCATCCTAATATCAAACAAAATAGACTGCCAACTGAAGTTAATAATAATAAAAAAAAAAGACAGAGAAAGGCATTACATATTAGTTAAAGGAAATATTCATCAAGAGGATATCTCAATATTGAACATCTATGCCCCAAATACAAAGGCACCTACATTTGTAAAACAAACTCTTCTAAAGCTTAAGTCGCACATTGATTCCCACACATTAGTAGTGGGAGACTTTAACACCCCACTCACAACAATGGACAGATCATCAAGACAGAAGTAAAACAGAGACATAATGAGTCTAACAGAGCTCATGAACCAAATGGACCTAACAGATATCTACAGAACGTTTCACCCAAACACAAAAGAATACACCTTCACCTCAGCACCACATGGAACCATCTCCAAAATCTACCATATATTTGGACAAAAAGATAGCCTCAACAGATGCAAGAAAATTGAAGTAACCCCTTGTATCTTATCAGACCACCATGGAACAAAGCTGGACTTCAACAACAACAGAAAGCCTACACACACATGGAAATTGAACAACTCTTTACTGGATGACTACTGGGTCAGGGCAGAAATAAAGAAGGAAATCAAAGACTTCTTAAAATCCAACAAAAATGAAGGCACAACATACCCAAACCTACAGGACACAATGAAAGCTGTGCTACGAGGAAAGTTCATAGCACTAAGTGCCTTCAAAAATGAAATCGTGACAGCTTATATTAGCGAACTAACAGCTAAACTGGGTGAATTTGGAAAAAAAAAAAAAAAAGAATCAAACACTCCCAAGAGGAGCAGAAGACAGGAAATCATCAAACTTAGGACTGAAATCAACAACTTAGAAAAAAAAGAATGATACAAGGAATCAATGAAACTAAGAGTTGGTTCATTGAGAAAATCAACAAAATAGACAGACCCTTAACCAAATTAACTAAAAGGCAGAGGGAAAAAAACCCAAATCAACAAAATCAGAAATGAAAAGGGAGAAATAACAACAGACATTGAGGAAATCCAGCGAATATTTGGGTGCTACTTTAAAAATCTATACTCCACCAAATATGAAAACGTAAGTGGAATGGACAATTTTCTTGATAGATTCCACCTACCGAAGCTAAATCAAGATCAGGTTAACAAATTAAACAGCCCAATAACCCCTAAGGAAATCGAAACAGTCATTGAAAGTCTCCCAACCAAAAAAAGCCCAGGGCCAGATGGTTTTAGCACAGAATTCTACCAGACCTTCAAAGAGGAGCTAACACCAATACTCTTCAAACTCTTTCACCAAATAGAATCAGAAAAAACACTGCCAACTCATTCTATGAGGCCACAGTCACCCTGATTACTAAACCACACAAAGACCCAACAAAGAAAGAGAACTTCAGACCAATCTCCCTCATGAACATAGATGCAAAAATACTTAATAAAATACTAGCAAACCAAATTCAAGAACACATCAAAAGTATCATACACCATGATCAAATAGGCTTCATCCCAGGAATGCAGGGATGGTTCAACATATGAAAGTCTATCAATGTAATTCACCATATAAACAAGATGAAAGAAATAAACCACATGATAATCCTGCTAGATGCCTAAAAAGCATTTGACAAAATCCAACACCCCTTCATGTTAAAAATTCTGGAGAGAATAGGCATACAAGGACCATACCTAGAAATAATAAAGGCAATATACAGCAAGCCAGTGGCCAACATAAAATTAAATGGAGAGAAACTTGAAACATTTCCTCTAAACTCAGGGACAAGACAAGGATGCCCACTTTCACCATATCTGTTCAATATAGTACTTGATATTTGTGAAGTACTCCCTTCACAAAGCCACAAACAATATAAAATACCTGGGGGTAACTCTATCCAACAAGTACAGGACCTGTACAACAAGAACTTCAAACCCTTGAAGAAAGAAACTGAAGAGATCTTTAGAAGATGGAAAGATCTCCCATGCTCATGGATAGGTAGGATCAACATAATAAAAATGGCTATCCTACCAAAAGCAATATATAGATTCAATGCAATTCCTATCAAAATACTAACACAATTCTTTATAGACCTGGAAAAAGCTATTCTCAATTTCATAGGGAAAAACAAAAAAACCAGAATAGCTAAATCAATCCTGTACAATAAAAAAACATCTGGATGTATCACCATCCCAGATTTCAAGCTGTACTACAGAGCAATAGTTGTAAAAACAGCATGGTACTGGTATAGAAACAGACCAGTATATCAATGGAATCGAATTGAAGACCCAGAAATGGACCCACGCACCTATGGCCACCTAATTTTTGACAAAGAAGACAAAACTGCACAATGGGAGAAGGAGAGCATCTTCAACAAATGGTGCTGGTCCAACTGGATGTCCACTTATAAAAGAATGAAATCAGACCCATACTTATCACCTTGTACAAAACTTAAGTCCAAGTAGATCAAAGACCTTAACATAGGTCAGTCAGACTAAATCTACTAGAAGAGAAACTGGGGGAAAACGCTCGAACTCATTGACACAGGTGACAACTTCTTGAAAAGAACACCAACAGCTCAGGACCTAAGACCAACAATCAATAAATGGGACCTCATGAAGCTGAACAACTCCTGTAAGGCAAAAGACACTGTCATTGGAACAAAACGGCAGCCTACAGATTGGGAAAAAAATCTTCACCAACTCCACATCTGACAGAGGGCTAATATCCAAAATTTACAAAGAACTCAAGAAATTAAATGCCAAGAAACCAAATAATCCAATCAAAAAATGGGGAACAGAGCTAAATAGAGAATTCACAAAGGAGGAATACTTAATGGCTGAGAGACACTTGAAGAAATGCTCAGCATCCTTAATCATCAGAGAATGCAACTCAAGATGACTCTGAGATTCCATCTTACACCTGTCAGAATGGCTAAGACCAAAAGCTCAAATGACAGCACATGCTGGTGAGGGTATGGAGAAAGGGGAACCCTCCTCCATTGCTAGTGGGAGTGCAGGCTTTTGCAACCACTATGGAGGTCAGTCTGGCGATATCTTAGAAAACTTGGAATAGTTTTCCTCAGGATCCAGCCATACCACTTCTGAGTATACATCCAAATGGCTCCTCACCGAATCACAAGGAAGTTTCCTCATCTATGTTCAGAGCAGCCTTATCTGTAATAGCTAGAAACTGGAAACAACCCAGATGTCCCTCAACTGAAGAATGTATTAAAAAACTGTGGTACATCTACACAATGGAATATTACTCAGCTATCAGAAACAATGAAATATGCAATTTGCAGCCAAATGTGGAACTAGAGAAGCTCATCCTGAGTGAGCTAACCCAGACTCAGAAGGATGCATATGGCATGTATTCACTTATAGTTGGATTTTAACTATATAGTACAGGATACCTATACTACAACCACTGCACCAAAGGGAACACAGACATAGACTTTTGTTCGTTCGTTTGTTTGTTTGTTTTTTAGTTTTCTCTCCCTGGCAATGAGACACTTTTCACTGGTGGTACTGCCTTGTAGGCCCCCAGTGTATGAAGGGGCTCTTGGCCCTCATCTGACTTCTGAACTGGGGTGGGGGACTGTTATGTAGGGACACTCCACTCCAGAGGAGAGGGATGGAAGTGTTAGGGGGTAGAGGGTGGGACAGTGGGGCTGGGAAGAGAGGAAAGAGGACAATATGATGTAGCTGTAACCTGAAGCAACAAGTAAATAAATTTATTTTTTTAAAAAAAGAAAGAAAAAGAAACCCATTGAGTCACTCTTTTAAAGTGCATAATCTTATGTGGAAGTGTTTAAGTATTTAAGTTATTATTAGGATTTTAATATGCAATATAAATTTTAATGTGCAATATCAAATATATGCAATATAATTGTGTTGAGACATTGTGAATTCTTCTTCTATAGCTCTGCAATGTATACATCTATATTACTATAACCCCGTAGTGATCTCTAGATGGTATTTGCAAACCAGGAGGAAAGCTAGAAAAGAAAATGGCTGGTTGAGACGGACCCTTAATTTGGATCTTTAGATTTCACCAAAAAGCCTTAAAATTTTCAGGCATACAACATGTCTGATCTCACTTAACAATTTCAGTGAGAGACTAAGTTGTTAGTTGTTATGTACCTCATGTGAGCTTGAAAGATACATCTCTTTGGGTTTGAATGCAAATGAGTTTGGAAGAATTGTGACTATAGTAAATGAATGTCCAGAGCAGAAGGGAACAAATTGCCCCAGGGTTGAGAACAACCCTATTTTAAAACATGTTAGGTATATAGAAATGAAAAAAATCAAAGCATAATATAGTATGGTTTATTGTTCATATACATATGTATTTTATATTTTATACAATATTATATATATTACTAACTTTTCACTATCATATGTATTAAATATTTATTTGCCATCAAGTGATCTTCTAAATATTTTATGCTTAGAGAAGGGCATTATAACTGTAAGATTCAAATTACATCAAAAGTCAATAGAAATATTTTTGAAGAGAATGTTAAAAGTAATTAAATAACCCACTCTAAAACAATAAAGAGCAGAGGATAAGCATCAGAAACAATAGACAGGGAAAGAAAAAGGAAGAGTAACATGTGTGATTCTAACAAATTTAATAACTACACTAAATATAAACAAACTAAGTTCTCTGATTAAAAGGCAGTGATGATGTGTACAAAATAGCAAGACCCAACTATGTATATGCTACCTCCAAAAGATGCATTTTAGTTCCAAGGACACACACAGATGAATGTAAAGGTGCCAAAAATAATAACAAATTAGAATGGATACATAACTCAACTGCAAAGGTGAATACATTACAGTGGTATTATTTAAATGTATATGTTCTTTTTTCTTGATAATGACGTTTTATGCAAAATATATTCTAATCATAATTTCTTCTCTCTAAGAGAGATCCTCCTAGATCCTCCCTGTGGCCTTACTAATCTAACTCCATGCTTTCTTTCTATCTCTCTTTAGAAAACAGGCCAAAATAAATAAATAAATATATGAATGAATGAATAAATGGATAAATGAATGAATAAATAAATAAATAAATACATAACATGAGAAACACACTCTCTCCAAAACAAACAACAAACAAAACCATAAAAACACAGAACCAGAAACCATATGTACAAGTAAAAGATCAATAAGGTAAAATATGCCCAGACAAAGGAATATGAGATGAAAAATTCTCCAGAGATACTATTGAATTCATTTTGTGTTGGCCATCTACTGGTTGGCATAAGTCCTACCCTTAAGTTTGACTACATTGGAAAACATTAATTTTTCCTTTGTAAGCAGTTGTCAATTGGAGATAGATAGCTTTTGGGTTAGGGATGGGGCATATATCTCTTTCCCCTCTCAGCACCTATGAAGGCCCTGTGCATGATGCCACAGTCTCTGTGAGTTCATAGGTGTGTCCACCCTGTTGTGTCTGGAAGCCATTGCTTCTTTGGCATCATCCATTCCCTGTTAGAATATATCCACTTCCTCTTCTGCTTAGTTCCCTGATTCCTGAGGGGAAGGGTTTGATGAAGGCATCTCCTTGAGGATTGAGTGTTCCACAGTTTCTCATTCTTTGCACACCACCTAGTTGTGTATCTATGAATTAACTCCCATCCACCACAGGAGAAAGCTTCTCTGATGATGTCTGAGAAGCTTCATGGGCATAGCAAAATGTCACTAGAAACTACTATGCTCCTTTAGGATTTAGTTTTCCTCTATGTCTGTGATCTATATTTTCTGGTTCCTGGCCACCCAAGCAGTGTCAGGCATGGATTCTGTCTCAGGGAGTAGGCCTTCTATCTAATTAGAGAGTGGTTGGTTACTGTGGTGGGGTTAATGAAATAGAGTAGCATCTGCCAGCATAGGATTTTGGAAATTTGGTGTCTCAGGAAAAAGATGGGTGTATCCAATTACAGCCATGTTTGCCATGAAAGGGTAGTCCATGGAAACACAAGAGCAGGCCATGGGACCAGATAACTCACTGTTGTAAGAGTATGCCCTGGAAAAGCCCACCAGGAACAATAGCAAAGACACTGTCGAAAAGAACTCCAGATGTTCACGACAGATCACTCAATATCCTGACCTCCTGCTGCTCCTTGACCCCCTCTGCAAGGACAGCTATGGAGGGACACATTGCCCAAGGGCATGATTTGGAAGTGTGTGAAAACTTCTCCCAAAAATCATGCTGTCAATTCATTATGGCAGGTGAAGAGATTTAAGTCAAGATTCACATGGTCACAGGTCATTCCTCCTGCCTTGCCTGCCGAGAGAGACCTTGCCATCATCTTGTGCTCCCCGTCAGTACAGTAATCCACACTGATGGAGGGCATGACAGATACACCTTTTGACAGAGTTGGACCATTTTAATCCAATGCAAAAAGCTGCCACAGACTTTAGAATTCCAGAGCACTGGAGCCAGAACATCATGCCGGGAGACTGGATCGGCAAGCAAGTGCAGAGTTAGAAGCGGTTTGGAGGGGCTTCCAATTGTGGATTATTTGGGCCTAGACCTCAGAGGCAAGTCTTGACTGATTAAAAGATCACCCTGCTTCAGTTGTCAGAACAGAATAAATATATAAACTTGTCTTCAGATCTGATGAGTAATACTCATAGACTTTAAAATTGAAAGACTTATTGAAAACCAACCCATCCATATGGATCCACGCCAAGAGAATTAACCTGAGAGAATATCCTTTCAAGAAACTTTAGGTTAGTTTTAAGTGTTTGTTTTATAGGTATTAGGGTGTTATAGATACTAGGTTTTGGAGTTAGGGTTTGGGTTTTAGGATTTAGGAACTTTATAGGTAATTGATAGGTAACTGAAAAGTTTTAATAAATATATGTTCAGTAAGTAAAAATTTACTGTTACAGGTTACTCCCAAAATATTTGTGTCACTTTTGCACCAGTATAGCATGCAGGCAGGTCACCATTGTAGATGTCAGGGTTTATAGCTGGGTTGGTGATTATCTGAAGCAACTAAAAGAGTGAAGATCAGCCTAGAGACTGTAGAAAATTCCTAACTATACATATGGCAGGTGGTTAATATTGAGGATTTATAAAAAACTCTATATACACTAAAAACATAGCATTTTTTCCAATTCATAAATGTATAATCAATTTAACAGACATTTTTCAAAGAAAACCAATAAATGCTTTAAAAATGTAGCATATAGAATATCTTATAGTGCCATGAGCACTAATCAGTGGGCGTGAATCTAGTTAGATACCAGCTCAAATCCTTTGTGTTCAGTGAGATATGTAAGTTTTGTCTTCAGCAATCAGGTCTTACCATCAGTTTGTGGAGAGCAACCACAATTAGGCAATATCTTGAGTTGTTTGGGTGTTTCCATGAGGTCCTTTGACCAACAACTCACTTAAATAACCTATTCCTGGCAGTGGGCATTTCACTTGGTGGTGGAAGATTTCTAGTTAGGGATTTGTCTCTTCCATTATTTGGTGACTTTTTCTAGATTTCTCCCATATATGTATGCATTTTAAGAAGCTTCTTCTGTTATAGGTTTCTGTAGCTAACTATATATTCTATTTCCTGTTCCTTGGGGGAATCCTCCTCTCCCACCTAGTCCCTTACTTTAAACATTATGCAGAGTTTTGAAATATGAAACAACTGGCAGATAAAAAAGGGGAGAGGGACTGGTAAAGAATTCAAAGTGCAAACACAGGCTAGAATTTTTGAAAAGGACTCTAGTATTGTAAGGTTCAGCCCCGAAGGGGCTAGCGCCCTATTTACCTGATGACCCTCAATGAGAGAGACAGAGACTGGATGGATGCAAAAAGCAAGAGGATTTTATTGTTTGGACGCATGTGGCCGATGCGTGTAGGGTTGTCTGCACCTGTGGGAGGGGCGACCACGAACTCACAAGGCTTTAGGTTTGTATATATTTTGGGGAAGATTTCAGCAATAGCTTAGTCATTGGTGTACATTCATAGGGAAGGGATTTTGCTTTGAGAATCAGGAACTTTGGCCCTGGCTATTTGTTCAAATAGTTTCCTATCTCTGGGGCCAGTCAGGTATTTGCTCAGGGGGCTTAACTCCTGTGGAATTTATTTCGAGTCATTTCCTAGTAACAGCAATGGGAAGGGGGTGGTGGTGTAACAATGTAATGGCAGGTCAGGGCATTGGAATTTTACAGTCTTCTGCTCAGCTCAAGATAGAGGCCTGATCCCAAAGTCTATCTTTTCACTTCCTCCTTCTCCTTGTAACTGCATCAATCATGAAGCAGTGGAGCCCTTTCAGCCTTCTGGGAAAGGGATTTTTTCTTTTCTCTTGAAACTGTTCTAATCATAAATCTCTGAACTAGCATCTCAACCTGTTAAGTTGGATAGTGAATGGCATATTCTCTTCTGTAACTAATTCCAGCTGAGATTGGGGCATTGTCATCATGGCCTAGGAAGGCTGAAATGCTAGTCAAAGGCTAGGCAATGGGGAAGCTTAAAGACAGGGAGTAACCATATTGGTTGGACTGGTCCAGATCAGCTTTCAGGAAGTCCAGGGCTCAGCAGCTTGTAGTCCACAGCCAGGTGAGAATCTGCTGGGACAAACATAAACTAGAAACAGAAGATAGAATTGTCTACCAATTGGGAAAGTAAGGGACCCCATAAACAAGGAGGAAATCCCATTTTTAAGAATAGGCAGTTATAGTCATCTGGAATCCTGTTTGATCTGAGGCTTGTGGATCCAGGCTTTATGACTAGATTTCAAAAAGACAATATGACAAAGACTTGGAAAACAACCTTGAATTATTAGCATGATGAATTCTTGGGCCAAAGGAGATTTAAAATTTACCAGAGCTAGACCAGAACTTTTTGGAACTTTAACAGTAACATCTGAAGCATTTCTGCATTTAATTAAAAGATACCCAGTAGTTTAAACTAGCCAATAAATTAATATGAATTTTTCTTAGGGTAAGGACTTAATTATCTCGGATTGTTGGATTCAGAGTCCAGAGTGCTAACTATCTGTTTTCTGAGTCTGGTAACAATGTAGACTGAGAAGGCATCTGAAGCCTTAGCTTCTACTGTTAAACTGTCAAATCTTTTATAAGTATAGTCTCTAGACTCATCAGGGATCTGAGAACAACAAATATTATCTGAGTAAGTAAAATCAATTAGGCCTTGGATTTATAAAAACTGACAGCCTTTACCTTAAAAGCCATTCATTGTTCCTCTGTGTCCATGGGGCACCTGTCTTTGACCACCAGTACCAAGGTGTGACAGACTTTTTGTGAGACAGGAATTATGAAGGATTGGTTACCTTGTCTTGGCAAAATCCAGCAGTCAACGTCTCCATTCATGTCCAGCCCACTCAGCTTGGGCAGTCTAGTATAGTGACCACCTTTGTAACATTTAAAGCAAGTTTCAGGTGTAGTTCTTCTGTGCCCATTATCTTCTTTAGAGAAGACTAGGAATGCTGTCAGGACTTGGCATGTCTATCAGGAAAAGTGTTTTTGTTTCAAACATTTAAATGTCATGTTCTGCAGATCTCTGTGGTGTCCAAGGACTACTATATCTATCTAAGATGGATCTTGTTTCTAGTTAATTACTCTCTGAATGTGAAAATCTGTATATTTTAAAGAATTATATAGGTACAATACCCTATCTCCTAACTGTGCATCAATATATAATTTTTTAATGAAATCAGCCATTTAGATTTTTTTTAAGTTAGCCTATTTTTCCAGCAAAAACATTAACAATTTAAACAAACCAAAATTCCCAAGTCCAACTTTACTAAGTGTCTCCAAAGACTTTTCTATCCAATATATATAATGTTATCTGAGTGAAGAAGTACAGGCAAACTGTATATTTCTAACCATTTATTATCTGTTTAACACAGGAAGCATATTTTATGATAAATTAATCCTAGTATTTGACATGACTATGAGTTTGAGTGGCCATCCATCAATCTGTATTACTCAATTTCCTAAAACAGATCGACATAACAGTCCATAAAAGGATTGGGAATAACCCAGTACTCTTAAATGAGTTATATAAGCATGATATCTTATAACAAGTATGTATTAAGCATAGAATAATTAGAACCCATCTATCCCCTGTTTAGGAATGGGATGTAGTTTCTCTGAGAATAAGCTTCTCACTGGATTTGGGAGAAGAAAACCTGTTAGGGACTCAAAAAAATGAGAAAGAAGCAATTTAACATAGATCAATCAGGGCAGATTTTTGTTGTTGTTGTTGTTGTTACTAATTGTACCTCAAATGAGGGAGTGCATGGAGTGAGTGCATGGTGGTGGTGGGAACGAAAAGGAATGTTTAGGTACCTTGGCCCTGGTCTTTCTTGAGTGTTGCCTGTGGGCTGTAACATTTGAGGCCGGGTGGTTTGCACCATGGTGTGACAACCGCCCCCCTCCCAGAACTATTTTTCCCAACTGGCCTTCCTAGCTGTTCTAGAGCTGGTCGGGGCACACCGCCATGACCGGAGAGATTCCCTCGGGCTGGGCGGTGTGACAATTTCCTTGGTCTGCACCAGTTTTAAGTTGCCAGCTAGGGGCCTAGGTGAGACACAGCAAAAACCTCAGCCCAGGGGAATGGGTCAAGCAAGGAGTGGGAAGAGACCAGTGCAGCCCTGCCCACCCCCCAAGACTTCCTCCCATGACCCCAGCACCATAACACACACAGGCAAGATGGGGGGCAGGACACAGCACATAGCAGAGAAAGGAGGGTAAGCATCAGAAGCAGCCACCTGCTTGCCCGTAGCGAAAAAGGGCAGAGGTCCAGTGTGCTGCACATGCCCTGGACCCCCGGAATTCAAGGACAGGGCCCAGCAGCCTGAAGCAGCACATACCAGGGAGCGCGCCTCTGCCACCTGCATTAGAAGACATGACACCAGCACTGCAGCTTGGGCAGGGGTGGGGAATGGGGCTGGGGCATGCTGGCATTTGCCCACGTGGTGGTCTATATGGTCTGGGCCCCACTATGTACTTCAGGACCTTGTGAGGGTCGTCAGTCTAAGTCAAAAGTATACTATAGTCTCACAGAGTAACACAAACACATGAGTATATCTCAAGTATGTTGGTCACAGTCAGAGAGAATTAGGAAGACAACCAAGCATAAAGTCAGCTGACCAAAACTTCTAGCTTGCTGGGAATCTTTTTGTTTAACAAGAAAACAAACATAAATCCAGTACATAACCATAGACGGTCTCATGACTGGCAGGGCAGAACCTGAACAAACTTAAGGCATTTCTCTGGCACACATAGCCCCTGGTACGTTTCTCAAGAAAACCATAAGCAAGACGAATCTCACAAACAATAAACCAGACTAGTAAGGCAGAACCTGAAAACCTGCATTCTTTCACGTAATCAAGTCAAGTGATTTGGAAGGCATTAGTCCTATGTCCAAGAAGGTCATCAGTTCCAGTCCAAAGAGAATAAGACAAACAGTATAGAGACAGAGGCAGAGGCACTGCCAAACCCATTGGCTGGGCCACAGATAATACCATGTGGTTTCCAGGTACGTTTCAGAACTCGGGCAAAGAATTAGGGACCAACTGGCCAGATACCAGAAGGAGCAGAGTTTCTCTAACCCAGAAACTCCCTCTGGGAAGTCAGAAACGTTTCCCTGGCTAACCACAGTCATGGAGTTAAAGGCATGTCTGCCCACCACGTTTTGATTATACAGGTGGTATCCCTGAGACTGTGCATTCGAAACAAAAGTAAAAGAAACAGAACAAAAGTAAATTACAACTTGGAAGAGAAGCGAGCAGAGAGACAAAACAAAGAGACAACCACGGGTACCTGGTTCCTCCAATCCTTCTGTGCTCTAACTCATAAGGGTCGTAGATTTCTGACCCATGCACCAAATGTAAGGCTCAGGCCTGGAGGGGCTATCACCCTATTTACCTGGTGGCCCCCAGTGAAAGAGATAGAGACCAGATCGATGCAAAAAGCAAGAGGATTTTATTTTTCCTACATGCGTGGCCAATGTGCATGGGGTCGTCTGCACCCGAGGGAGAGGCAACCATGAACTCACAAGGCTTTAGGTTTATATATGTTTTGGGGAAGATTTCAGCAATAGCTTAGTCATTGGTTTACATTCCTGGGGAAAGGATTTTGCTTTGAGAATAAGAAACTTTGGCCCTGGCTGTTTGTTCAAAGAGTTTCCTATCTCCGGGAAGGGCAGGTGTTTGCTCAGGGGGTTTAACTCCTGTGGAATTTATTGCCAGTCATTTCCTAGCAACAGCAATGGGAAGGGGGTGGTGGTGTAACAATGTAATGATAAGATCGCTGGCAGGTCAGGGCATTGGAATTTTACAACCTCCTGCTTAGCTCAAGATAGAGGCCTGAGTCCAAAGTCTAGCTTTTCAGTAACATAGTGAATAATTCCAAGAATTGACAAATGGGATTAATTGAAATTGTAAAAGTTTACAACAAAGGAAACAACAGAGTGAGTGAGGATTATCTAGAGACTCTAGAAAGTCATTCTCAACTCTCTCTCTCCATATATATATATATATATATATATGACAGGTGGTTAATATCAAAGATTTATGAGGAACCCTATAAATCAAACACCAAAAATATAACAAATTTTCCAATTTATAAAGGGACAACCAATTAACAGATATTTTGAAAAAGAAGTCCAATAAGTGCTTGGAAAATATTCCATATCCTTAGCCTTCAGAGAAATGTAAATTATAAGCACATCGAGATTTCACCTCATTCCAGTCAGAATGGCTCTTATCAGGGAACAACCACAAAAAGTGCTGTGAAGATGTGGTGCAAAGAGAACTCTATTTGCTCTTGGTACAGATGCTATGGAAACCAATATGGAAGTTTGTAGGAGGAACAAGGCCTGCCATTGAGCAGGCACAAGGCCTGCTGATAAACAGAAGCTGGGCTTCCACATGCAGCTGTCCTGAGAGATCTGCTTGGGCCTGCCTGGAGACTGGCAAACCACACAGGGTAATGAGATATGAGCCAATGAGGAAGAGCCACAGCAGCCCGCAGTTGGGGAGCCAATGAGACTCTGGGTGGAGGTTATAAATGGAAAATTCTCTTTTTGAAATAAGTGGGTCTGCTTTTGGCACTTACTGGACCCTCAGAATCTGGGTCATTGATTCTGTGCCAGCTCATCCCTGCCCCCAAGAGTCCTGAGCATGGCAACAGAAGTTCCCAAAAGAAGGCAGGCACACCACTCCCAATGACTGACTGAATTTAAGAGAGTAACACACCACAGTGACATCCATGTGTACTACTGTTGAACCCGCGAGGGAGGTCCCCGAAATCCTGATGCCCAGAGGCCACCAAAGTCCCAGATTTGAGGACCGACTTGACCACCTCAGGTGTGACAGATGTCGCAACCAGATAGTCCTCACATCTATTTGCCCAAGGAGCCGGGCTGGGATGCCCTCCAGCCTGGGGATGGGCTGGAAGGCTGTGCCCGGAATGAGGGTCTTGGGAAGTCAGAACTGTAATGCACAGCAGTGGAGGCAGAGCCGACTGCCTGAGTCTGTCTGGAATCAAACAGGAGGAGTCAGACCTGGGACTTAGGAACTGGTCTCTGGCTATCTGCTCCAAGGTGCAGTCTCACATGGCCTTAACATCATCCCACAGCAGGTCACATTAAAGCTTGATATAGGCACCAGCCACGACCAGGAAGCAGAGCGAGTTTATTATCACTGGGGCCACAGCGAAACCCAGGGCAGCCGGCCGGTCCTCGGGCGGGGCGTAGGGCAGGCAGAGCAGGGAGGCGCCGTACCCGACCGAGGCCAGTGGCAGCGCAGTGGCCAGCCTGGCCAGCGCCAGGCACCCCAGTGTGCCTGTGAGGACGCTGCCCACCGGGGGCCTTTCCGTAGGCCCGGACGCAGTTCACGGAGACGCTGCATTGCACCGCTGCCAGTGTGAGCAGCATCATGGACGCCTCTGACCCTAGGACGGCCAGAAAGCCCGTCGCCTGGCAGCTCAGCCCGTTGTAGAGTACCGAGAGCAGCGCGATGGCCCACACAGCGAGGAGGATGCCCCAACTCTCAAAGAGATATTCTCAGGGCTTGAAGGGGCCTGGAACGGGGCTGCATTGGACACTGGGGTGTGGGCTTTGAGTCCTCTATCTCCACCTGGAACTCATCCAGGTCTAGGTCATAGTGGTTCTCAGCTTGTCCAGCAAGGAGACCCAGGGGCCTTGAAGAAGCTGGCACATATATCGTAGGCACAGTATTGGTAGGCATAGGGCACATCTAGGATCCTTTAGGCATATTGTTGGAGGAGGAGGAGGATAACGAGGGGTCCCATCAGTGTGGATATTTATATTTAGTATCTGTCCCATGGCCAAAAACTCAGGGTAGCCAGCCCATGTCCCGTCTTGGGCAGCGGCGACAATAAACTCCCCCATGTCACCCTCAATGAGGGGGCCGAAGTAGTTGAGGTGGTCCGCGATGTAGTGTATAGTCTGTTCCCTCAGCTCCTGGTATAGGCTCTGGTTCCCGTATACGGCTTTGTTGACCGCTCGGTAGGAGCAGTTGTCATCGGGGATCTGCTCAGGGCATGCCAACCTCGTCGCAGGCTCCATCTTGGGCAGGCTCACCACTGCCCATACCGGTGCAGGTGGTGGGTGAGCCTCGGCCTCGGGATCCTGTCATTGGGCACGTCAGTCCCGGAGGCTTCACTGTGACTTGCCACCCTGTCCCAACCCTGGGGACCCAGCCCCGCCTGGCACTCCCCACCACATGGGCCGGGACCCAGCTCGGCGCCGACAGGGCCTGGGGTGGGGGACATCAGGCGCGGGGTGGCCGCCAGGGCCCAGCAACGCTCCCTCAGTCAGAAGTCTCCGTTGGGCGCATCGTGGGCAGCGGCAGCAGGAGGCGCTCAGAGCCCAGGGCCCGCATGGAGATGGCACGGAGATGTGTGTCATGGAGGTGAGGGGCAGCCTCGTCTCTGGACTGCTCCAAGCAGGCAGAGAAGGCAGGCGAGGTGGTGGCTCCTTATAGCTGCGAGCCGGCTTGGAGACATACCCTCAGACGTGGTGCCCCAGAGCCCAGGAAGGGCACTGAGCTCAGCCCTGCGGGGCTGCCTTATCAGGGGCCATGACCCAATTCCTGTATATCTGCTGTCTGAGGAGGGGTTTTTTGTCCAGTCTATGTTTATCTTTCGGCCTTATAGTGAGGACCTGGAGTGGCCGGTTCCCCTGGTCATCGGGGGGATCGCCTTCCCTGAGCGGGAGTGCAGTGGAGTGTGCGGTGACAGCCCTTCGACTCCTGGTCCCTGTGGCAGAGCCCCCTCCCTCGGCTCCTGGCAGGGGTTTTAACAGGGCTGAGGGCTGGGTGGCCGTGACCCCCTGGGGTGTCTGGGGATAGGTTGGGGAGGGTGCGACAGAGTGCCCGAGCGGCACAAACAGGGAGCTGAGGGAAGCTGCGGGGGCAGGTCTAGGAGGAGTAGCTCCTCTGTTTGGGTGTCAGGGTAAATCTCTTTGGTTTTCTTTGGGGAGCCTGTAGTTTGGATGTGCTCCTTCTCTGCTGGAGTCTGCTTCAGAGCAAGGACTTTGGAAGGGGAGTGAGAGGGAGATGGTTCTGTGGCTGGAGCAAGAGGCGTAGAGAGTGTAGGAGATCGACCTGTGAAAGAAGCAAAAGGCCGAACTCAAGGAGGAGGGGAGACCAGCAGAGCCTCCCACACCAAGACATAAGGCACTTGATCTGGGTGTCCCCAGGGTCCTGGATTAAAAATTTTAGACCGAACTTTTCTAACTTTGTCTAATGAAAAAGATCCTTCTGGTGGCCATCCAGCCTGAAGTGTAGGCCACTCTGAGGCACATAGAGTTTGTCATTTTTTTAAAATTATGACTGACAGGTCATGTGTCTTATTTTTAACTTCAGTCCAGTGGCTCAGGGTCAAAGATAGAGGAGTCGTCAGCTTCTGTCCCATCGTCAAATTGTCAGGGAAAAGGAGAATAGTTACAAATTACAAATGAGGAGACGGACCGACACAGGACACAAACAACGGGACACAAGCTGTGAGATCGCCTCAGAAATGGACGGGAGCCTCCGAAGAGGTTCCACTGGAAGCCGGAACTACCAGCTATTCAGATGCCAGGGAGACCTGCGGTACAGACGGTGATTCTCACAGAATAGACAGATAAACAAAGTAGCTCAGAATAGACAGATAGACAAACAGAGCAGCTTGAGCGTACCTTCGAATCCTGGAGTCATCTGGGGGTGTTCAGGTGTTTCATGGCCAATGCACCAAATGTTGAACCTGCGAGGGGGGCTCCCCAAAATCCTGATGCCCAGAGACCACCAAAGTCCCAGATTCGCTGTAATATACAAGAGGTTTATTTAAGCTGATGTGCTGGGGTTCTGCTGCCTCCAAGGAGGAGTGAATGCCGCAAAACAGTTTTCAGGCCCTTTTAAGCACACAAGTGGGTACAAAAAGGTGAGAGCACAAAGGAGTAGCTTTATTTAGCCACCCAGGCCACAGCCCAGCTGCAGGTGGGGATTAAGGAACAAAGAGTATGTTAAGTTAGGTGGTGACACAAGTGGGGAGTTAAGATGAGGGATCAGAAGAGAGTGAAAGCAAACCAGCCAGCTATGCAAGTTTAGATGTTTTCAAGGACTGAGTTCTGTGGAATGTCTCCTGAAGAAGTGAGGTAAGAGTCTCACTTGGAGGAGAAGGCCTTGTATTCATTAATTTTTACAGTCGTACACTACTGCTGTATCCACAGAAGAATGATAAAGGCAAAGAGGGCACTGTAGGTAGGGGAGGAAGAGGTCAAAAGAAATGAGAGAGGCTACAAAAGAGGATGATGAGGGAAGAGAAACAAAGTGGCCCATTCTTTCTTTGAGATATGAAATTTAGATTTACATATGTTCGAGTATATTTAAACATGAACGCACACACGTACAAACGTGTATAAAAGTCATAGGGGAGCTACTTGTGGGAGGTTGGGATCAGCAAGGGTGCACTAAAGAATATAGTGGGTAGAAAAAATATATATATGTGAAAATGACATGATGAAACTCATTCTTTTGTGCACTAAATAAATGTGATAACCACAGCAGCACTAGCAATCAGATTCTTTTAGCAAAAGAGACCATCAGCATCTATGTTTTCCTGTCGTCTCTGTGGAGTTTAAAAATCACCCATGCTTGTCAACCTGATTGGACAGGATATATGCTAACAGCAGTTTCAGTTTAAACCACCACCTGTATGCTTTCTACAATAATTTCTACCACCATTTCTATAAATTACATATTTTATTACCACAGCATTTCTTTAATAGTCTTTCAGTACAATGTGGCTTTTTTTAATTTTAGAAAATATAGAGTCATTCAGCAAAATATTCTGTTGCAAGTATTTTAGAGAACTATGACCCAAGTTTTACATCACCATGCTCATTGTATTTAACACTTTGTATACAAGTACCATTCACTTCTAATTAGTATTCTTTAAGACCACCCTCTTAAACAGAACACAAGAATTTATTTCTGGTATCACATTATTTTCTTTTAAGAATTTTTGTAGTTCTTTCATTCTTTCTCTTCACTTTTGTTTCATAAATGCAATTTAGCTTTGTTCTATGGAAATCCGATTTTAGAGCTTTGTGCTGAGGTGGACTTCACACTCCTCACCCAACCTGAACTTCTAGAAGTGAGATGGTCATTGGCTAACCTGGGAGCCTTCTCACTGGTCTCTGGAAGGACTGTCCATCAATCTAATGATTGCTCTTCAGAATCACTTATTGACTGTGACGGCTAATAGTGATTTTCAACTTGGTAGGATCTGGAATTATCAGAGATGCAAGCCTTTGGGCATTCCAATGAGGGATTATCTAGATTGGATCAACTGACATGGGAAGAGCTACCTGACAGTTGGCACCATCTCCTGGGTGGAGTCATGGACTGAACAAAAGAGAGCAAGCTGAGCATCTTCATCCATCTTTCTCTGCTTCGTGACTGCAGAGGCAATGTGAGCCTTAAACTCTGGCTGGACTGCACCCTTGGACTGCCAGCAAAAGCAAATCCTTTCTTCCTTAAATTGCTTGTGTTGGGTGTTTTGTCATAAGCAAAGTTACTAACACATTGGTACACTGTCTTTTTATACATTTACTTTCTTTGCAAATAAGTGTGTGTGTGTGTGTGTGTGTGTGTGTGTGTGTGTGCAGAAAAGAGAGAGACCATGTCTTTGACCTTAATTCTGCTTTCTTACTCAGGTTTGCATAGCTTCTAGAGACAAATTTCAATTCTTCTTTTTTCCCAAAGCCTTGTCCCCAAGTATGTATAGAATAATGCAGGCTCAACACAAATGTAAGCCCATAAAAATCTAAGTTAGGTACACAAACCCCAAATTCTATCCGTGCCTCTCATTCATCACTGGGCACTTCCCATGTGGTGTCTTGAACAGAGAAACTTTCTCTCTCACCTCTAGGATAGGACTCACCATCCATGCAAAAGTGAAGAAGAAACACTCAAGAAAAGTGAGCCTGCCAAGAATCTATTCAACAAATCAATGACGAATGAGTCCTTTATTTTATGTTTACATGTGTTTTGCCTGGGTGTATGTCTG
Organism: Lophiomys imhausi; assembly: GCA_907164525.1. Classification (NCBI taxonomy): domain Eukaryota; kingdom Metazoa; phylum Chordata; class Mammalia; order Rodentia; family Muridae; genus Lophiomys; species Lophiomys imhausi. The sequence continues at coordinate 1,933,097 of CAJQZJ010004856.1, forward strand.
TGTATCACATGCGTTCAGTACCCACGGAGGTCAAATAAGGCATTGAATTCCCTGGATCTAGAGTCCTGAACAGTTAGGAGCTGCCATGTGGGAGCTGGAAACTGAATCTAGTCTTCCAGAAGAGCAAACAGTGCTCTTAACTGCTGAGACATTTGTCCAGGCTGACAACTGTGTCTAAAAGAATTAAAATTGAGGTAGTTTTCTGGAACCCCATGTCTCTGCTTTTGTCTCCTTAGCTAGAATTCTGCTGTACGGTTAGGTGGTCCTCCTGGACAGTCTGACTGATAACAGCTTTAGCTGGACACTTGGTCCTGCTCAAACAAACTTGGACTAAGACCTCCGATGATCTCTTTAGTGTAAATGAGAGAAAAATACAATGAAAAACAGTACAAAACAAAGACCCTCAAATTCTAGCAGAAAACCTGGGGAAATGGCAATAAAAAGATGTTAGCCATTGTTCCAAAATGCCATAAAGGATAAACTTGAGACAGACTTTTTTTGTTTTAAACTTCACATTAATAAGAAAAGCTTCTTTCTTTGGTCCCCTCTCCTTCTCCTTCCTTACTTCCTTTCTTCTATCTAAATTGTAGGCCATGTCTTTCTCTCACCTGGCTCCTGCACTGTATTTTATTATGTTCTGCTGAATATTCAGCACCTGCCACAGGGCAGAGGGACCCTGAGTAGGACTCTGCAGAACCTGCACCTGGGAGCACCAGCTGCCTACTCCAGTACTGGCTCAGAGTCTGCATTTCCTGATTGGCCATAGTACAAATAGGACCAATGGAGAAGCTGCCACCAGGGACCGGGCTACCCAGGCACCACTCAACGGACTGTGCACTCTGGCGCTGTAAGGCAAAATGAACAAACCTCTCTTAAATTGCTTCTCTTGGGCATTTTCTCACACGGAGGAGGAAAACAACTGACACAATGTTTTTGCTTATGCAAAAAGATTACCCAGAACTCCTATGTTTCTAGGGTTTTACCCGTTTCTCCAAGAATCCTATACATCTGAGTCAGAAGGCTGAGTTCCCTTTGTGACAAGAGGCGGTGTGAAAGTGTGGTGTGGGTGCTGAGCCAGCCACCCCTGGTCCTGCTGTGGGGATCCAATTGTGTCTAGGAGCTCAGCACTAAACACCTACTGTATGATGCTTCCAGGGACTGTCGTGCAGATTTGGGGCAGAACTAGTGACAGTTTTGTGGAGAGTCGGGCACAGCTGGAGTCATTCTCTTCTCAGGAAAGGGCCATAACGACACTTGCTATTTTTAACCTGTATTGGCTAAAATGGATTCTGCTTGAAACAACAGTGGTGAAGGTTAGGGGTACAACGTTCTCAACCTCCCTTGTTTTGATTTTGGTACGAGACATAATGATAATAATCATACTGGCTTTAATTTATTCGTCTCATGAGTTTAATAATGCCTTTCCCCCCCTAATAGCTTGCACCTGCTTAGTGTTTTCTCAGCATGGCCAGTGAGGATATGTGGATCCCTTCCTAACATTTGCTCTGAATTCTTCGTTTATTATTCTTAATAACTTCTTGAAAATCGTAATCAGAAAGAAGTTACAGAATAACCGATACCAGCCCCAGCTGTAACATGAGGAACTGATTTTAGCACTATGAAAATATGCCAAAGGATAAGACTAGCAAACCAGGGCAGGGCTTCGGTGAGCTGCACAAACAACAGCTGTTTGCATCTGCTGCAGCCACTGAGGTAGGGAGGAGGTGGAAAAACATTGTTTAAGTGTTGGAAAGTTTCCAGTAAAATTGTGATGTCACTGGGCTATGTTTTGTCTGTGGCTCTCATTTGCATATGTCCCTTCCCATGGAAACATACAACATGAAGGAATGTTCTCAGATACATTCCCCTTCTATGAAGCCAGCTCTTAAGAGTGTGTGAAGTAGACATCATGGGCAAAGAATTTCCTTTGCAAATTTTCTACAAGTCAGAAAGAATGGAAAAGGAGAGACGTCTGCAAGGTGTGTGAAGATCCCTCGGGCCTCATTGTGCGCTCACTGGAAGAAGCGCTTTCTTTACTTTTCAAACTATTAACTAATGCTTTAATCGTGAACTGAGCATTTCCCACAATACAGTTCATGTTTCCTTACTGTTTAGAAGTTGAAGGTGAGGCTGTTTGCTGATCCCTTTGTTCATAATGGCTCCGTAGTTGCTGTCATTGAGAGATTTCTATCATGCACTGAAATGTGTGCGTCCCAAGTTTCTGATCATAGTTTTGTCATCGATCTAAGATGGAGCAGTAGAGTGAACTCAGGAGGGACTGAGGTTAGAATTCCTTCCACATAGGAGTCTTCAATCCAAAACACCACTCGCACCCCTGGAACTGGCTCAAGTTGGCTTCCCAGTGTCCACTGAGCCAGAGGATTATGTAGATGAGGAGGGAGATGAGATCACGTGACACTCCTAAGCAATCTGTATTGAGCTTACATGATATTTCCATAAATCCAATAAGTAAAAACAACCATTTTCCTATTTATGGATGATTTTAATTTCTGGGAATATCAAAGACTGTGATATATGAACTAATATGTCCAGTAAAGACAAATTAAAATTCTTAGGTAAATTTTTAAATTCTCAAAATCATCAAGTAATTGGTATTGTTAGAAGTCCTCTTGGAACTTTAAATAAAATGCAAGAACCTCATAGTGGCACTAATAAAACTGCTTTTATACTTAAAGCATTTTCCAACTAGGTAAACCTGACCTGACCTTCAGTTTTGAGGAGGTGAGGAGGGAAGAATGGATGGATGGATGGATGGATGGAGGGAGGGAGGAAGGGAGGGAGGGGAAGAAAGAGAGAGAGGGACAGAGACAGAGAGAGACAGAGACAGGGAGAGACAGAAGCAGAGAGACAGAGACAGAGAGACTGGGCCTGGCTTGCAGCTTTTGAACCCTCAATGCTCTATGCCCAGCTCCTCCAACAAAGCTATACCTCCTAATCCTTCCTAAAGGACTCCAGATGTTAATCCTTCTAGTTTACCAACTGGAACCAAATATTCAGATATATCGCCTATGGAAACCATTCTTATTCAAACCACCACATACACCCTGACTGTTTCCTGTTGCTGTCCACTGCTGTTCCCTGCCACAGCAGCTTAAATTGTAACATAGTCTTTTCTGAGTGGAGCCCATGCCAACAGAATGAGGAGAACTGGGTGAAATGTATCCAGGTTATATTTTCTTGTCATTGAAGTATCCTCATATGTACAAGTGTCAAGACACAAATCTAAGAAGTCAGAAAGTTTAAGCTCCAAAGATTAATTTCTTTTTAAAAGACACATTTATCTCCTGATTTCATTTTATTAATTTCATATTATTTTTTAGATAACAAATTACCACCAACAAAGTGGCTTAAAAACCAAAATTTATTTTATTACAGTTTTGAAAGCAAGCTGTCCAAGATCAAGGGGTCAATATGCCTGTGTTCCCTGGCTTACAACCTGCTACCTTTCTCCTGACACCACATGACCTTTCCTCTTCACAATTCATGCTTGGCATCCTTCTTTCTCATTAGGGTGATGGTCACATGTGATCAGGATCAACCCAATGACCTTATTGAACCTTAATCTCCTCCCAAGGACAAGAGAACACAGTTTTGCTGGACAATTATTTTATTCTGATCCTAATGGTCAGAGCTTCCTAACGGTCTCCAAATGGAATTCATGAGAAGTTGAAAAATCCAACTGTTTTTGTATCCCAAGCAGGAGCAGTGTAGACCATTGCTATCAAACCAAGGAACTAAATATGTGCAGGGAGCAGTTTGCTACAAGAGATAGAACTGACCATGTTGCCCACCTTTCTACTCAAAGGCATTGTCTCAGTAATCCTCAAATCAGCAGCCAATCTGGGGAACAAAGGAGATGGTAGAGTCCATTAAGTTCAAGAATAAAGTGTTCATGTGTGTTTACACAAGTGTGTGCCCATGCATGTGGAGCCTAGAAGACACCATTGGGTCTCCTGCTTGGTTACTCTCTACTTTACATTTTGAGACCAGGTCTCTCTGACTTTGGCCTCTGTTCTCAGACTGGATTTACAGGCATTGCCATACTGACCAGCATTTTTACATGACTCTAATTGCAACTCAGATCCCTAGATGATGTGGCCACAAATGCGTTAGTCACAGCACTTGAGAGAGCAGGCCCTGCACTTCGCCTGGGCAGCAGAGTACAGTTGGCTCTGGATATGGGGGTTGTGGGTGAGCAAGCCCTGAGGGAGTGAGTGTGGGAGAGCTAGCCCTGCCTTTTGTCTTCTTTGCAGTGGCATTGGAGAGGGAGAGGTCCTCTCCCCTCCCTTTTGCCCTCACCACCAGTGGTGAACTGGAGATTTGGCCACAATGGGGTCACAAGAGCAGGAGAGCTGCCCATGCCCCTCACATGCTGCAGCACTCAATAAAGAATAATCCCTCTTCTGTTATTTTGTTGTCCACCCAATATTTTGTATTGGGTATACTGAAGACAGATGCAGTGCATGTTGGTCCATAAGCCATTAAACCACAAACAGCTCATTTGGACAGAGACCCTAGACCTGAAGCTGGACACGGAAATTGGATAGAATCCAGACTAGGTTCCTAGACCTGGGTGTTCAGGCTTATCAAGGAAAGAATGTGAAATGTTTGCTTTGGGGCTGAAGGGAAAGTCTTACAGATGAATATTACTCTCCAGCACTAAATTCACCCTGATCTTCTCTCAATTTTTAGCTGGCCCCATAGGAATTATTGTGAAAAAAAAATAGGTGAGAACACTAATTATCCATGGCTTACAAAGTATCCTGTAACATGCAGGCTACTCTGTGCTCCCAAATGAACCAACCCTACACCTCTTATAATTTTTGAATGTCTTTTACCTTTATTTACGATTATCCAAGCTTAATATCTAAGTGTGGTGTAAAAGTAATCTCTTAACATTTTTTCCTGCTCTGTGTGATCCAGAAACAGAACCTGCATGCAAATTGAGAGGTGATTGCACCTTGTTTTGTTTGGAAGTTTGTCAAAAATAGATTAGCATTTCAGACAGTTCCATTTCTGAGATCTGAGATCTGTGGCTTAATCCAGTAAACTGATCTATATGTTTTGATTGGGGAATTGAGGACATTAATATTTAAAGTTATTATTGAAACAGTATTTTTAGTACAACTTTGTATTTCTCTAATTATGATTCAGTTTGTTTTCTTTCATTAGTTTTCTGACTATAATGCATCTCTCTTAACTCTAAAATATTGACTTCAGTATTCTTTGTAGGTCTGGTCTCGTGGACCTTAATTCTTTTCGTCTGCTTAGATAATGGGTTTCCTTCTCCTCATCTATGGCAGATAGTTTTTCTGGGTACTATAGTCTAGGTTGGCAGTTGTGTCTTTTAGAACTTTAAGCACATTGTTCTTGGCCCTTCTGGCTTTTAAGGTTTCCATTGAGAAGCTAGCTGTTATTCTGATGGATTTTCTTTTACATGAAACATGTTTTTCCTTCTTAGTTTTGGGTACCCTTTCCTTATTCTGTATGTTTATTTTTTTAACTATAAACTTACAATGGGAAGCTTTTTATGTTCCTGTCTTCTTAGTGTTTTGTGTGCGTCTTCCTATGTATGGGTGTGTCTTTAATGAAGAGATATTTTCTTCTATGAACCTATTGAAGGTATGGATTTTTCTCCTACTAGGCCTATAATTAGATTTGTTCTTTTCATCTCAAAGTACATGTTCCTTTGGTATGTTTTCAGTTTTTTAATCATATTCTTTGCATAAGTGCTCCATATCCTCTACTTTAGCTTAAAGTTCTGGTATTTTATCTTCTACTTGGTTCATTCTACTTGTAAGGATTTCCCTTAGCTTTTCTAATTGGGTTATTGAGTTTTTTAATTTCATCTTTATTGTAGCTTGAGTCCTCTTCATTGTTTTTTTCTCTTTACTGAATTCAGATTTCACATCCTGAGTTGTTTTCATCACTTTATTCAGCTGAATATTTGTGTTTCATTGAACATGACTCAGATGTTTATTTTTAGTCTCTTCAAGTTATTGGGATGTTTGTGTCTTGAATTTTTTGATCACATTTATGGTTGTTCTTTTTCTGTATTCTGAGGCTTGTATAAGTAATTCTTATTTGAGAACATTCTTACACGACTAGTGGGTTTGAGACATATTGTCTTGCTTTTTTATATTGTTTGTGTTTTGTGATGTGACTAAGCAGGTGGACCTCTTTGGCTATTGTGTCTGGTGTGACATTCTAATCTGTCTCAAGTTGGGTTTGGCAGTAGTTGTGCAACCTGGGCAAGGCCTGGAAACATGGGGATGGTGCTGGTGAACTCTATAGAGCTCACTATGTAAAGCTGGTGCATGAACCATGCACCTGGAGTTAGACCTCTAAACCCTTGGTCTCCTTCAGTTTAGGGGCAGCTTCTTAAAACTGCCTCTAAGCAGAATGTAGGAAGAGCAGGAAGCAGAGGAGAGGAGAGGGAAAAAGGAGGTGGAAAAAAAAGGAGAAAAAGGAGCAGGAGGAGGGAGATACCCTTCATCTCAACTTTCCTTATATCCCTGAGTTCCACTAAAAAGTACTTTTGCTTTGCGCTGTTTTTAGCTGCTAGTAGTCCTTCCTTCAAGTTTTCCTCACATTCTAAGCTTAGAAGTACCTAGTCGTCCAAACTCACAACATTTCCAGTATTCCACCAACATAATCTCTTGCAAACAGGACAATCTCCTATAGTCGCTTATTTCACAGAGGATAGAGGCCAAAACACACATAGGCTGCACCCTACCTCCTTCCCCTGGAGCAGTTGGCTTGGCAGGCTCACATTCTGCAGAATCATGGATGTTTTGATTTATATCAGCTTGGAATTTTTAATATACGAATCTCAGGCTTTGCCAGTATTTGAAACTGACTGGGTAAGCTATGAGGTTTTCTACAATGCCCCCCACGGGAGTAAAGGGAAAATCTAGGCAGGCAAACTTGAAAGCAAAATGTATAAAACAAACAGTGTGAACATTACTGCTTCTAGTTCCTTCAATGAGTCCATTACATTTTCTGTTAGCATTTACTTCATTCTGAAATAGAGATATCCATGAACTTCAACCCCATAAAAGGTGTGAAGAGATTCAAATCCTCCTAAGAAACTGACCCAAAATTTCTTCTGGAAACTCCTTAAGCAAAGTGAAACTAATTAGTCTAGAAATAGTACTCTGCACATAACCCAACAGACTCCACTTTTGTGTCAATGTTTGCAGCAATAAAGATTGGAATTTTCAGTAGCATACTCCAGTCTTGAGCTTTCAGCATATAAGCCAGGATCTTCTGTGTAACTGAGCAGGCTTCAAACTCAGCATTCCTCAGCCTTCCAACAGGTAAAGGTTAACAGACCCAGCCTGATCCCCTTTTAAAAACATGTTCTATGATGAGCAGATAAGGTTCCAGCTTCATGTTTCTTGTCAGCCAGACTCAGGGGAATCACAGACCAAATAATGTGCAAGTGCTGTTGGAATTGCATTGCCACCCCACCCAAGCAGAGTAGAGCAGGACCATTGCCACACAGAGTTTTGTGGTTGTGAAACATATTGTCCACTTCCATTTAATCATCAAAGCCAGGCCAAGACACAGGCATATGCATTACTTCCGTTTTGCTGTTACATCTAATTATATATTCTTTTCTGATTTTGATAAATACTCACAATGAGCTAAGGAAGATGGCTTCCTAAGAATATTTTCATCCTAGCTGCCAAAAAGGCTGGTTATGCAGAGCAAATACCTCATGTGACTATTATTTTACCATCCAATGGTTAGCCATGGTGCAGCTCTCAGGCATTGTTATCAGTTGATGCTTAGTTGCTTAGTACAAAAAGACAACAGAATATCCTTTCAGATGTACTGGGCCAAAGGAATTGATTGGCTGATTGATGACTGGACATGGACTATGGCTGACTCTTCCTCTACCCTCTCTTCTGGGCTTGTGAGACTCCACGTGGACCTTTGTTTCTATAGCATTGCCAAATGGATATGTGGGCAAATCTGATTCTGTACTGTCTAGGCAGTAAATATGATACCAACATAAGAGTCGTTTCAAACCATAGATGGATGAAAGCCTGCCTTCAAAGGAGTTATTTGCTGCCCTAGGTGACCTCTTTCTTTTTCTGTCTTTATCTTCTTTGCATGACTGGGTCTAATATAGAGATGCCTGTGGTAGACTATTTTTTCATTTCCCCTTGCAAGAAAGAATCTTTATGGAGCTCTCTACTCACTCCGAAATTGTCCTCCTCAAACAGTCACACTGTTGTGAGGGTTCATGCACTGGTATTGGTACCAGGATCCAGGACTCACACTGTTCCAGTCTTTGATTCTGTTTTGTTTGGGTTTTGCAGAACAATTTATGGTGGATGATGTATTTTCCAAACTCCTGATCATAGACCTTTGTGACTTCATTTTTCAATAGGCTAGCTTTATTCATTTTTTTTTCCTGTCTGTCTTCTATCCTCCATCAACTCTGCTTGGGGCTCCTCTTTCTACCCTCAATACCATTCCAGTCTTGTTTTCTTATTTTATATTGAGCTAGTCAGATAGACACATGGACTCCGGTCCTGGTCTCTTGCATTTCTACTTTTCACTGTCTTTGTCTCTCCAGGGAAGACTGAGATGATTTCAGCTTTACTTCAAGGCATCTTTCACTTTGAGATTGTTCTCATTTGTGTGGACACTGGCTGTTCTTCTCTTCCAGCAAATGGACCTCCCCGTTTTATGGCTTCCCCACTAGAGTCTCTCTCTTCCTCTCCCTTCTCTCCCCTCCCTCCCTTTCATATTCTTTCCTCCTTTATTCTGTTTTGGAGGCTAATTTTCATGCTTCCTTAACCTCTGTCTTGCATTTATGACTGTCTTGGAGTAGGCTTTGCAATTTCATAAGAAACACAGGGCCGTGAGTAGCCCTGAGGCATCAGAGCACTGTCATCTTAAAGGCACAGCTCATGAAAAAGTGTGTAGATAAGTTAAGAACATTTTTCTTAGTTCCTATGTGCATTGCTCCTGTTATGTCTGGAAGACACAGTTTTCTTGGAGCCATTCATTACTCTGGCTCTTAAAGTCTTTCTGTTTCCTCTCCTACATAGATCCCTGAGCCTCGAGGGGCTTGATGAAATCATCCTGTTTAGATTTGAGTGTTCTGAAGTCTCTCATTCCCTGCACATTGTCCAGTTGTGAGTGTCTGTGTTAGTTCCCCATGCTTCTCTGATGGGGGCTGATCAAGGCATTCCATTAGACACTTGCACAAGACCAAGCCAGAAGTAGACACAGGGTCCCACCCCAACCCATAATATACATACTGATATCCTCTGACAAAAGAAAGATCATTTCCTTCCAAAGGCATTTCACTGGGTATATTAACCACACATGGCAGGGGAGTACTCATAGGCCAACACAAAGCAAAGTCTATTATTTTTTTGGTGGACTTTTTGTTTCATTTTGACACTATTTTTCTTTTTTTCCAACATAATATTTTTATTGATTATTTGAGAATTTCACATAACACACCCAGATCCCATTCACTTCCCAGTCTTCTCAGGCCTACCCCTCAAGAAAAAGAAGAAAGAAAAAGAAAACAAAGGAGCAGTAGGACCACAGACCCCAATATAGCGCTCAGCAGCAGCATAGACCACAGACACAAACATGGCCTCGTGGTGCACCACACACTATAGACATCCACCCAGTCTCCACTGGTACCATGAGACTAGGACATCCACATGGCCTCCAATGCCAGTCCAGTCCATGGACATCCACATGAACCTCAGGCTTCAATAGGTCCTGGAGCTCCAGCAAGGACCATGAATACCAACATGGCCCCCCGGGGGCAGCAAGGACCATGGAGTTGTTTCGAGGAGGTCCAATCCAGAAAATAAACCCTTTTTCATCTGATGCATCCTGTCATTCCTTGGAGCTAAGGCGATGGTGCAGCTGTGGCAGAGTCCATATAAGCTCCAGGCTTACTGCACACCTCCCTGCAAATGCTGCTTAACAGGTACATGTTTCCCCATGGACCACAACCTTCTGTCTCTCACACCTCTCACTGTTGTTGCATCTCCATCTCCAGTTCTCCCTTTCTCTACCACACCCACACTGCTCTGTTCCTCCATCTTTCCCACCCATAACATCTCATATCCATTTGTCATAGTGGCAATGGAAACTACAGTGTCTCGCACAGTGTGTGTATATATATATATATATATATATATATATATATATATATATATATTGCCCAAACAACTCTACATGTAGATATTCATTATAAGAAATCATTGGTCTGGTTCAAGGTTTCTAGTTTTTGAAGCACCTTAAAAATTGTGATGCAAGTTAGGATGAAAGCTGAGTTGGATATAGAACTTTAAACTCATGGAGATGGTTAGATAGTAAAATGTTAAAGTCAGGTGCCAAATACGTGTGGACTGGACATTGGGAATGTATGCTAAGCCCTAAAACTCTCATAATTGTGGTCTAATTATATCTGCTGTATTATATTGTATTTATTGTTATAAGAGAAGGAGCCATTTGTTGGACTGAAAGGGGGAGCTGTTGGGGGGAGGAAGATACACCTTAAGCTTAAAAAAAAGAAAAGGAAGGGGATGGATTTGAGGGGGAAGAGGGTGGGAGGATGGGACTGGAGGGGGGAGTAAGGAGGGGATTGTGATTGAGCTGTAACTTGAAAAATAAATTAAAAAAAATAAAAACAAAACAAAACCAAACCCGGACTATAGATGAGACTAGTCTCGGGTATACTGCTGTTGCACTGAGTCAGGGTAATGTTTTGGCAAGGCATCTGGGGAGCAGGTTCCATGTGAGCTCCAGGCTGCTGCACACCTCCCCACCCTCAATGCCATCCTCCTTTTGGCACTTTTTGTCTTTTGCTTATTTGTTTTGGTTTTAATTTTTCTGGGGATTCGTTTGTTTTTGTTTTTGTGAGAGAGAGAGAAAGAATATAAAGTTGGGTGAAGAGGCTCAGGGGAGAGAAAAGCATGATCAAAATATATTATATGAAAAAATTAATTAAAAAATAAAAGCAGTTGAATAGATAAAAAGAGGTATTGTTTTCTTTTTTGAGGTTGACAGTGAGTTACTTCATATTTCCAAAGAAGGGTCTAGAAATATGAATTTCAATCACTTTGACCTCACTTTTCAAAGAGAAGAATCACAGACTGCAGCTCCTTGTTAGTGGGAGCAGGGTCCCTGAGGTCTCTGCTGTCTGCCCTCAGGGCAGGAGCTGCTTGCTTGGTGGCCTTAGCGACACTGGGATTTCAGGTGTGAAGAGCAGATAAAATGTCATACCACTCATACTCACACGTGCTTCATGAAGTCAGAAACAAGATGAAGGGTGTTGGCTGTAGTTCTGTGTAATACGCTATACAAGCTGACCATGCAGTGCTTCTGGAAGTATGTCTCTGAAGGCCGGAGTGCCATCTCCAGGACCCTAGAACCCAAACTGAGGCAGCCCCTAGGTGACTAATTTGTTACACCAAAAGCAAACCCAATGTTGTCAGCTCTCTGGAAATACTACCTGTCTGGGGCCCTGGAATGTTGGTTTTGTAAGCCACAAAACCAAAAACAGGTTTTCACTAACCTTTGTTCATTGGCTTTGCTTAGGAACACACAAATAAACTCAAAAAGCCTATTAGCACACTTGATCAGTGCTTTAAATTGTGTTGGGAATGGTGACATATATGAACTTTATCCCTAAGAATTTCTAGAAATTTTGCTTTTCTTACAATTGGGCTGATAAGTTAATTCAAGTTTCAAAGTGTCTGACATCTACTGGTTTTGGCTTTGGACACAGAGAGAATTCTGCCTGGAAATGTAAGATGATTTTCTCCTTGGTAGCAGAAGGCTTTCCACAATTGTTTGCTTGTCTGGCTGCAGGGACAGGGGTAATAGAGCAGCGGTGGGTGCTTAGGTCAGCAAGACCAGGATGGCGATTGTGGAGCCAGTTTGCTGCAGTGCACCTTGGCGTCTGTAAACTTGGGATCCACGTGCTTCCTGCTCTGCACCAAAGTTCTGTTAAGATAAACCCCATGATAAAGACATACAATGACTGATCGATGTTTTACCATTAAGATCTCAGTGATGAGCCAGAGTTTTGTATTTTCCCTTCCTTTCATCTTCTTTCTCTCCCCTCCTCTCCTTATTCTTCTTTTCCTTTCTTTCTTTCTTTTTTTTTTCTTACATAATAAGTCCTAAATGAGGCCAGGCCTATGTCCTGGGACTGTGTCCCCTTCTGGCTCAACAATGAAACACTGCTCAAGGTGGGCGAATGTTCAAGGTCCTGGTGACTAAGGTTGGAGCTTGTAAGGCAAAGGATCAGTCACCCTGGGCAGGGGTAGCACAGTCTATAGTGCACTGAATGGTCTGAGCCTGGCGGTGACCTCACAGTGTCAGAGAGATGGGAGGAACTGGCCTGTCAACGACAGGAAGTCAGTGAAAAATGGAAGAGCGATTGAAGAGCAGATGGCTTTAATTGTCAGCCCTACAGTGACAACAGACAAGAGAAATTCTGCTCTCTTGACATTTAAAAGATACCAGAAATGCCAGTGACCACATTCCGGAGCTGCCTGAAGGTCTCCGTGTCACAGGGTTCAAACTTCCCCCTGGAGAACCGCAGGTGATGATGACAGCTCACCCCTCAGATGGATTCCTTGACAATTCACAGGGTGCGCTATTTTGAGCCCTGAGCCTGTAAGACTCCTGTTAAAACTTTGTCATAGTGTGACCTAGTCTTCCGTCTGAAACAGAGGTAAAAAGACTTCCATTGACAACTGGAAATGAGCGGTGAGGGAAGGAACTGTCACTTTAAGTCAGGATGCCTGGTGTGTAGTCAAAATATCTATCCAAGTTAGAACTTAGTCTTATAGCTTAAGAAGTCACATCCCCAGGCAGCGAAGAATCTTAGGAGACAGAAAGGAACAGCTCCCCATTTCCCAGATCTAGAGACAGATTTCCACAGGACGTGGTCTTGGACTGACCATTCCTGATGCTTGCTGAATACCAGACGCTCCACTGGTGATTTAAGCATTACTGACATTTCATTCCAGAGCTTGGAAAGTAAGGCTTGCATGTGAAAGGCAGGAGTTTACATCAGTTAAGTTTACTGCTAACTCTGACACTGACACCATCTGATTTTGTCCCCACATTTTCATTGGCACCTGGTGAGTTGGCATGCCAGATCTCTCCTTTCCTGGGTGGACCACTCCACAGCAGGCTCTCCACACCAACCCCTAAGGGCACAAAGCAGGACTGTGGTCCAGGGACCCACACTGATGACTGAAATGCCCCTCCATGCTCTCACTCAGTGTTCCATCCTGCTTTCCCACCTTAACTGCTTACTGGCTCTGGAATCTATGTCTTAGGGCTGTTTCAATGGAACCCAACTTCCAATCACCCCATTCCCAGAAACCACACCCCTTCTGTGGGTGCCTTTGCCTGGACTCCCAGAAACATGTTCTTTCGACAGTGACCAGATTCTCATATTTTATTACTGTGCACTTTCTGAAGTCTGAAGAGCTGTGAGCCGATTCCTCCTGTGTAGATCCACTCATGACTGGACTTTCTCCTATCTTTTTTGCCTCTCTGTGCCACTCAGGCTCAGGTCTCCGCATTTCTTCTTTCGAGTCTCCGGCCCAAGCTTTACACTCCCCTAGCCACCACTCTGGTTCTGGCCCTTGCCATATGGCATATGGACCACCACAACAATGATGTCTGGCCACCTCTCCTGGTCTCCATTCTTAGGGTTCACCAAAGTAGGAAGGTCTCTCTGAAAACTGAAATTCTGTCTGAGCTCTCCTTCCTTCACCCCAATAGCTGACGCTTCCCACCAGCTCTTTATTTTAGCTCAGATTCTCTTCCTTACTTTTGCTCTGGATAAACATGACACTTTGGACATGGGATATACTCTCATGCTCATGAGCAGAGGTGTTGAATGACAACTGGCTGGTCCAGTAGTATATCCGCTTTGGTAATCGGATGGTGGCTCTCAAAAGACACAAGCCCTTATTCTTGAGACCTGAGGTTTACCTTGTATAGTAAACACACAGAAGTGTGTTTAAAAAGTATCTCAGACCTTTTTATTTACTGGATTGTGTCTCCCAGATGGAAGTGCTGAAGCCCTGCCCCTCCAGCATCTCCTGACTCAAAATGTGGAGTCAGGAGAACGGTAATTAAGTGAAAACGCTTCTGAGGTGAGCCTGGCCTCTCCTGACTGGAATTCTCAAGAGAGGAGTGGGTTAGCATAGAAAGACATCTGTGTGTGGCTGCGTAGGTACAAGATCCTGTGAGGGGCTTTTTTAAGGCCCCGGAAAGCAAATTGGCTTCTGCCTTGGACTTCAAGCTTCTAGGAACTGTGGGAAAGCAGGAGACTGCATGTAAGCCATACAGTTTGCAGGATGGTCAGGATAATTTATTGTATCAGCCCTGCCAAACTCCCACAGGCTACATACAGCAAGTGTCCCACAGAGAGCTTTGGGGAAGATCTCATCTACAGAGGAGAAGGTGTGTTAGGGTGGGGCAGTGTGCATCTCTAACCTCCTGGCCTTGGAGATTGGAAGGATGTAGCTAAGTGCCATGGAAGGTTAGAGACCCCTGAGGATAAAGAGGAAAAAACCCTCCTCTAAGGAATCTGTATATAGAGAGGCCCCGCTGATCCTCTTGATCTCAGTGCAGTGATAACTGCATTCAGAGTTTGAACCTCCAGTAATTCAGAAGAATAAATCCCTGCCATCATAGGGACAGCATTTGTAATAGTGATACCAGCCACAGGAATGCGTGTGCACCCTACACTACAAGTAATTGGTACAGTCATACCCACTTCTCCAAGGCTCAGCTTCATCTCCTTTAGCCAATCACAGGCTGAATTATGGCCTGGAAGACTTAAGACTGGCGCGTCATGAGCACTCACCCAGGTTTCTCTACGTTCTCCTTGATCCCCCTCTCCACGTAGAGAAAGGGCTTTTTATGTACACACTGATTCCATGTGGCACTTTTCAGTATTGTACCCATCAAGACCAGAATGACAGCTGAATACCCACTGACTGTACCCCATCTGTCTCGGTGACAGGGCTCCAAAGAAACACCATAGAATGGACACTCTGACCAATATCGATGACTTCATAACACTGCAGTTGTTTTTAAAATAACTTAGATAAACCAGTGACTACCTGGACAGTTCCCATTTTCTCTCCATACATTCCAGCATCAGTCTTCAGCCTTTTGGTCCTGTTTCTCTGACAGACATTTATTGTAGAGCAGGGATTATGAAGGACTAACCTACCCTGTCTTGGCAGAGCTAGGCTGTCAACTTCCCTGCTACCAAGTTTTGTCCTTTTTGGACAGCAGTCTGTCTGCAGTTGAAGCAAGGAGTTTTTACATGCCAAGAGATAGGCTTGCCACTAATTCAACCATCTCACACTGGAGATTCTTCTATGCTTATCTTCTACTTGGAGTAGAATAGGGGGTGCTGTCAGGAGCTGATATGTCATTTCTTAGTATTGGAAGCTGCAGGCCCTGCACTTCCTATATAATCAGATATATTTATCCTTCTCAGCTCTCTGAGGTGGTTGAAGAATAGACAGCTTGAGTCTCATAGCTAAATTTTGAGTTGTTTAGGAATCAAGAGGGCGTTCTAGATCTAAGAAGATGGTTATAATAGTGATGCAAGTTAGTATGAAAGCTAAGTCAGTTATAGAACTTTAAACTCATGGAGATGGTTAGAAGGTAGAAGGTTAAAGTCAGGGGCCAAATATGTATGAACTGGACATTGGGAAGGTATACTGGGCCATTTAACTCTTATAAATGTGGCATATTTAATTCTGCTGTTTTGTATAGAATTTACTTTTATAAGAGAAAGAACCATTTGTTTGATTGAAAAGGGAAGCTGTTGGGGGGGGGAAGAGGGTCGAAGGGTGGGACAGGAAGGGGGAGTAGGGAAGGGTTTGTGACTGAGATGTAACTTGAAGTAAAAAAATAAAGTACTTATACATAAAAAAATAACTTAGAATAAAAGGAAAAGGCTGTTCAGACTTCATAATTTGCATCCCTAACCAGTATAAATGGAGTGACTGAGTGTGTATGTGTTTCCCAAGTATGAATTGACAATTTGTGATTTTGATGTATTTTCTTCTTGCACACACCAACACAAACACTTCACTTTCTCATTATTTGTGAGGGATAAGGAAGATCTGGTGCCTTTGTCTGTTGTTCTGCTGTTCCCCAACTGGGTCCCTCTGTCCACTTCTGAAGGAGAAACTGGAAAAGGAATATTCCCTGCGAGGCAGAGGCCCCTGCTGGAGTCTGTGTTGAATGCAGGCCAGATCCATGTTGGAAGGAGTCAGGACTCCCAAAAGCAAAGTTCTCATCCCATCCTCCCGTCCAAGGCAGTTCCACAAGTGCCTGTGGGTGGAAGGAAATAGAAGCAAAACACATGCAAAAGCAAAGTCTGGAGGATCTGGAGTTGGGGGGGGGGCGGGGCACTTGGGATGGGAGAGCTGCTCCATTCTTGTTGCTGGCCTTGGACAGAAGCCTGAAGGAGATTAAATAACCCAAGAAAACATTTCCTCCCTCCACTTCTCCTTTTCTCTGGAGTCACTGGTGTAACTCAGAGAGAAAACTCTTGAGAAACTAGGTTGTTTAATATCACATTTAATTATTTATAATTTGTGTACAAAATTAATGAAAAATCCATACAGTTTCACCTCTGGAGAATGTAATGCTAAGATGCACTCCATCTGCAAGCTGATTCATTCCAGTCAGTTGTTGGCTGGTGAAATTCCTCCCTGGCTTTTTGCCAGTATTCCAGGGAAGGATTTGTAAAGATAAATTTTTTATAACGAGAAAAAAAAAGTTCGAGAACGTTGCTTATGTATCTTTTAGGGTTTTATGAACTTAAGATAATAACAATATAAAAAACAAACCTAGACAAGACTTGACCGCCTGGACAGCTTCAATGAGGCTCAGGGTGGGGAACATAGTTCAGTGGGCTGAGTGCTTAGCTAGCTTGAGTGAGTGAGACCTGGGTTTGAGTTCCAGTACCACATGAACAAGGTGTGGTGAGGCACTCTTGGAATCCTACACTCTGGAGGTGGAAGCAGGAGGATTAGAGATTCAATGTTATCATTGGCTACATGGCTTGTTTGAATCAGCCTGGGGTATATGAGAGCCTCAGCAAGTAAATCAATCAATTAAATTGATTAATCAAGGGATGCTTGCGAATTGGTTTACATAAGCTCGTTCAACATGTGAACCAAGTGTCACTTGAAAACTATTTGTTATTTAGGTGTGTGCAAGTGTCTCTGTCTGTCAGTGAGTGGATGCAGATGCCTGGGGAAGACAGGAGGTACCAGGTCCCAGGGAGCTGGAATTAAGAGGTGTTTGGGAGCTGTCAGATGTGGGTGTTGTTAACCAAGCTCATGCTGGAACAGTTAGAGCTGAACCATCTTTTCAGTCCCTAGGCTTCATTTTATGTTTGCCACACTGAGAGCAAAACTTGTGTTGACCTTGTCAGGTTTTCTAAGTACGAAAACTATATAATTTGGGATGGAATCAGCCAGTAAGCCCTCAATAAAAATTAGTCTCATTCATATCTTTGAAAGGATCCAACCTGATTGGAACAAAAGAAAGAAGACAAATGAGCAATACATTGCCAGGTGACTGATAGAGCATGATGCATTGTGGGGTGGCTACATTAAGAAATGAATACAAAATCAGGATTACTATTTCAATTTAGTCTTTCAAGTGACTAATAGGCTTATATTTAGCATAAGAATGGTGTATACATAACAGGAATCTTACATTGAAAATGTTTTGTTGCTTATGTAGCATTCAGTAGAACTGGCAGCCTTAGACATTGCCTGGCAGCCCTGGATGGGTGCAGACCTCAAGGAGAGACACCCATGTGGATCTGTCTGTCCTTCATTCTCATGTGTGGGGGAGGACTCATGTTCATGCTGTGATCACTCCTTTCTTGCAACTAAAGCAGTTTGAACTGGTCTCTGTCACACAAATCTAGTCCTCTCATCACCACATCCATGGACATTTTCCTCACACACTGAGGCCTGTCTGTAGTTTCTATGACATTCAATGCTGAGAGCTTGTAGGGCCCAACACACTGGAGTCACATGCTGAGTTGATGGCTGTGAAGGGACCAGAATCCAAGACTCAAGACCAGATGGATGCCACACATCGTGATTTCAAGTAAGCTGCCTCCTCTTCCTCACCCCTCCTCCTCTTTGGCTCTCCCTCTTCCTCCTCCTTCAACTCTTTCTGTCCCCAGGTTGAGACAGGATTCTGCTATGTAAATCAGTCTGGCCTGGAACTCACTCTCCTTTCTGTTCCAGCTTTGCAAATGCTAAGATCACAGGTGTTTGCAAGCATACCAGGCTAAGCTACAATAATTCGTGAGCTAGAGAAACATGTCTCGTAAACATACCAGACTGTGCTTTTGACAATCCCCTGTGAGCGGAAGGGACACCCCATTAAAGTGATGCTATCCAGACAACAGAGATCTCCATAGAAATTGCTGCACCACACAATTTGAAGACATGCCAACAGATAGATCCTTCAATACCATGCATCATGCTTTGAAGTGGCTAACGTAGCCTCTGTTTATCACTGGCAAGGTAAAAATTGTCTTCATAGCTCAGGCGGACTAAGGAGAGTAACCATCAGCTGATGTTTCTGCAGTCGAAGAAGAGCTGAGGTCACAGCAGCTTGGGGATTATGTTTTCCTGTTTTTTTTTTTTTTTATTCCCCTTCTAAAGATATGCTCTGAGAGATGAGATAATTGGTTCAGTCAATAAAGAGCTTGCTGTGTGAGCGTGAGGAAAAGCCATGCATAATGGCTTGCACCTATAATCCCAGCATTGGGGAGGTGAAGAGAGGAGGATCCTGGGTTGATAAGCAACCTGCCTAACCTGTGTGGAGAGCTCCAGGCCAGTGGAAGACCCTATCACGAAAAAACAAAATAACAACAACCAACCAAACAAACAAAAAACTAAGGTAGATGGCTGCTGAGAAACGTTACACTAGGTCGACCTGTGGCATGTGCAATTGCATGTCCAGGACACACATGCACAGAGTGCTTTTGAATGAGTGCCTTGACATCCAGGCTATTCTGACCTACTAGATCTCTCTTAGTGTGGAAGAGGTAGGAAGAAAGGGAGGAGAAGAAAGAAGGCCAGGAAGGAAGAAGAGAAAAGCCATCAGGACATGAAGCAGTTCAGCTGTGCTGTCCTCATGCAGAAGCTCTCTGCCCAGCCTAGCCCCTGGGTAGACTTCAGAGCGCTACATCCACGTGCCCCAGGGACCAGAGAGCCTGTCATCCTGCTGCCCCAGGCTTCGCTTTCTTTCACTCCCAGTGTTTTACTTCTGCAGTTCCAGGGAACCCTGCCAAGCCTCATCCAGAGGGCTAAGCAAATCCATAATTCCTGAACTGATCTTATGGCGGGGGACGTGTTCTGGGCAGGCTTCCCACTCAGCCAGCACGGCAGGGCTTATTTCTTCCTGAAGGGTGCACAGTGTCCTGAACACTTCCTTACTGAAGGTTAATGGTCATCTTTAATGCTTACATATTAAAACACGGAAAAACTAACCTGGGGCAACTCACCTTATTTCTGTTATGTGAACTAGGAAACCAGTTTGTATTTTATTTAATCAGTAGAGTAAGTATTTGAAACTATAGGGTGAATCTGCTACCCAAAGGCAGGCATCACAAGGGCTATGTGTTAACCACGTTCCTTCTGGAGCAGGGCACCTGTTCTAGAATTCTCTAGGCAATTGACTTTTAACCTCTTTGCTCTTTATTACAGATTCTGCCAGAAGAATTAAAAAAAAAAAAATCCCAGGATGCCACCCATCAGCCAGGACTGTAGAAACAAGGACTAGATTTTTGCATAATTTTTACAAGGTTATAGGACATTTTCTATAAGAGTTGTTTAAGCAGAGTTAGATAGTCTCCAGCCTCACATGAGTTCTAAATTCAGTTTGCTTTTGTCAAGAGTCCCTGTCTTAGGTAATTATTTGGAGAGAGAATTAATTAGGGTAATGCAGATCTGAAAGAATCTCTCCTGCGCTGTCCTTTCCATTGTGAGTCCGTTAGGTGAGTAAGGAGGGTTCAGCATGCCTTTTATTCCTTTCTTCTTGGAAGGCAGAGTTTCTTCTCCCAGATACTTAAGCTAGGGGAAACTGGTACTTTTGGCCAATGGAGCTTGTCTCTCTGTCAAGTTTGTGATGTCATCCCCATGACAGAAATACTTCTCTGGCCTCCGATTTCTGCCCCTACGTGTGAAGCATGGAGGTTCTAGCTGTATGCATCTTTTGTTTGTTTATTAGTTCATCCTCTGTGGAGAAGGGGCTAAAAATTAAAGCCAAATAATTAAAGAATTCCACCAGGAAGCACATGGGCCCAGCAGCTGCAGAGGGCAAGCAGCCACCAGAAGTGCAACCCTTCCCCAGGGGATCCTGGGGTGTGGTGAGTGGCCACTCTCCCAGATGGTCTGTGTTCTGCCATGAGACCAGAACTCCATGATGGCCTGGAAGATGAGACATGTGGCCTTTGGATAAATAGCTTTCCCAGAACTTTGAGCAGATGAAAATACTTTTAATGTGTGGAATGTTTTTCTTATCTGTAGTTAGGTCAAAACAAAAGAGGCTTTATTATACTGTTATATATAGCACTGACTTAAACATTGTTGTCAAAAGCCTCTGTTTTCAAATTGTGTAATCTTACATGTTGTTTCTACTTGGGGAAACCAGAAGAAAAGAAAAAAAAAAGAAAGCAAAAAGAAGAGAAAACAATGCCTTAAAAAGATACAAAGGAGAAATGATATAATTATATTATAGTCACAAAAATAAAAATATATTTTTTAAAGATACAAAGACTCCTGTGTTGTTGTACATTGGAACATTTTGCATGTGGTCAAATGTGTTCCCACCCCTACTTCCTAATCTCTGATACCTTTGAAGTTCCAAGAAGGACATACTAGACTGGGATTGGCACAGACTTCTGTGTTCCCACATGATGCTGACGAGCTTTTTTTAACATTGACACAAACTAGAATCACCTGGGAAGAAGTGACCCTCAGCTGGGAAATCTACTCCATCAGATCAGCTTGGGAGCCTGTCTGTGGACATTTTCTTCACTCATGATTGATGTGAGAAGGCCCAGCCCACTGTGGGCAGGGCCACCCCTGGACAGGTGATCCTGGGGTGTATAAGAAGGGTAGCTGAGCGATCCCTGGGGAGCAAGCCAGTAAGCAACGTTCTCTCAACATTTCTGCTTCAGTTCCTGCCTCCAGGTCCCTGCCTTGATTTGCCTCAGTGATGGACTGCATTGTAACCTTCAAGACAAATAGACTGTTCATTCCCTTTTTAAACTATTATTATTGTTTTTATGTGTATGGGCATTTTGTTTGCATCGCAGGAGTGCAGTGCCTTCAGAGGCCAGAAAAGGGCACTGGAACTGGAGTTGCAGCAGAAGGTTGTGAGCTATCATATGGGAGCTGGGAATGGAATCTCAGTCCTCTGAATGAGCAGCCCATGCTCTTAATGCTGAGCCATCTCTCCAGCCTCCGTAGATGCTTTTAACCAATGAGCATTCTTGATGGTTCCTCTGAATCCTTGTAAGAAGAAGAAAGAAGTTTTTTTAGGCAGGAAAAAAAATGTGCATACATAACCCAGGGTCTTAACAGAGAGCCCTTCAGCAATGAAGAAAACCAGGGGTCACTGGCTGCTTTAAGAAGACCTCTTGGTTAGTATTTTGTATTTCCAGCACATTATTCTTCTGCACACTGTGCTTGAGAATATCTGTGCAATGGAAACTTCAAGTGATGACACCTTTGCCAATTTTCTGGAAAGTAACACATACATAAAGCCTCGAGACAGCCAAATTCCTCTGTCGAGCTAGGGAAAACTACAAGTAAAATGTCTGTAGATTAAACCCAAAATAGTCTACTCTGGAAGAGTATGTTTCATTTGCCAGACAGTAAATATTATAAACCGTCATTTAATATCGGCCGTTTTAGTTTTTAAGGCAATTTCAGAAACTCAAATGGTAGATTTTTTTTTTTAAACTGTGCATTCTCCAGAATGAGAACCATTTTTCAATTCCTCTAACCAGATCTCTTTCACATGCTCTGTGAACAAAATTAAAAGTGGTTGGTTTCTCTTTGTTCCGTTCCAGGTGGATTCTTGGTGGAAATTGTTAAGAAGTTAGTAGACAGGGAGAAAAAAAAAAGAACTATAAAAGAAGAAAAAGTAGATGTCGGTTTAATATTCAGATTTAATAAAAGCCTGTGGGTGATTGGGCATTGGCAGACTCTATGTTTCCCAGGAAGCCTCACCATGGTATAACTTGGTTCAGATCTGCCTCATGCTCCAGACCCAGGCAAATACTGCCCAGACGAATCATGAAACTCTTCTCCATCCAGGACTAGAGGGCCCATAAGACCACAGAGCCTCCAATGGCTGTGTGTGGTGTGCTTGCTCTTCCTCTCCTTCCTGGAAGACACTCGGCTCCACTCCCCCATTCCCATTCATCCTTAGCTCCAGTGCTGGATGGAGTAAATGTTTACGTGAAGTCCTGACCTATGTCTTCAGGATGTGGTGATGTGTGATCTGAGGTAGAGACAGAACAAAATTAGAAAGTCAATTACAGAAAACAGAAACCCCATATGGAAAAGAGGCCATTTCTTTTTGGTTTCGGACAATGCTTTAAATACAAAACTCTAGCTACTGGTGGTCAGCCATCACATCTAAGCAAGGCAAAGGCACCAACACAGCAGCCATTTCACAATAATACAGACACAGTTCTATGCTGGCTTTGTTTTTCTCACAGCTATAGGCATTACACCTAATTTTAAAGTTGCTTAATGGAAAAAAAATACAAATTGCTTTGCAGAGTTCCTGTCTAAGAAAAAGCCAAAAGCTTCAAGCATCCCACACAATCAACCATCCTGAGGGTGGAAGACTCTGGCTATGTCCAATAAAGTCAAACCTCATTGATTTGGCTAGGGAGGTGAGGAAGAAAGCCACCCAGCCTTATGACCAGAGTTCAAGTTCCAGAACTCACACTGACTGTGGTGTGGTGAGACAGAACCAGCTCCTTCAAGCTTCTCTGACCTCCCCATGAATGTAATGGCATGTGTGCCCCTCATAACAAAGAAATGTAAAAAAAAAAAAAAGTAACCATAAATAAGCTAGAGGTTGCTCATTGTGTTAAGATTTTGTGCACTCCCCCAAGAGTTACGTAAAATAAGAAGAATGATTTTTAATAAATATTCACAATAACATAAAAATTAGGTGGAATTTACCTTCAGGATTACATTATAACAATAATTAAATTGGAAGACATACCTATTAATAACATTCTAACATCAATAATATAAAATGAACATTTAATTATACTTCTAACACATACTTTTAAATATAAGCAATATGTGGGTTTTGTTTGTTTCCAGTACAACAATCATCCAGTGATTTTCCACAAAGCAATTGAAAAAAATGTGCTCTAAACATTTCAAGATGAAGTGCTTTTTTTATAGATAATTTGGCTCTAAGTCTGACTCTCTTTTGTTATTAACTAAATGAGGTGTCCTAACTTCATATTCTCTCATTTTTTAAAAATTTATTTTATTTTTATTTATGTGTATATGTGTGTCTCGGAAGGTGGGAAGGTGTGTGTGTGTGTGTGTGTGTGTGTGTGTGTGTGTGTGTGTGTGTGT